>CM026293.1:9717887-10259593 GCA_014851415.1 Cnaphalocrocis medinalis | reverse complement strand
GTCCTGGGTCCCTGGGCAACGACGGGTAGCAATTGGCTTATCGCCATATTGCTACCCGACGGCTGACAGCTGCACTTTGAGGCCCAGCTTTGTCTGGGCCGGGGCCCTGTCCGGCGCCCTGTGAGGATCTCCTCCACTTTGGGCGCACCTTGACGTGGGCCCCACCGAGTGGGGCGCCTTCGGCGCCACCCCCACATCTTTTGTGGGGGTCTTTAGTTGCTGGTCTGCGCTGCGTCCCACAGCCAGTGGGATGCGGCAAAGGCCGGCTAACCCCACCTCTCCGCCCAGCGACCGACTGCGCAATCCAGCGTAGCCGGCCGTGGGGCTGTCTGGTGGGGCAGTTTTTTGGAAGCCTGCAGGCACTCTCCCCCACCTTGCCCTGCAGCCAGCAGGGTGTGGGTTTGTGGAGAGTTCTGCAGGAGCCCTTGCCCGCGACGCCCGTATCGCAATCCAGCGATGCGGGCGCCGCCCGGTTGGGGCTTTGTCGGAGGGCAGTGGGAGCTGCTCTGGGGGGCTTTAAGCCCGGGAGTCGGAAAGAGGCCGTACTGGCGTGCCTTGCTGTCCATGGGTCTGCGGTGATGAGGTTCGTCCTATTTCCCGCTTTCCCCACCCCGAGCCTGGATTTGCCGGGAAAAGTCGCAGAGTGTTTAGTGGGTATGCCCTTGAACGGCCTCTGATTAGCAGAGGCCCAATCCAGGGGAGAGCCCCACACTACCTGGTCGTCTCCCAGCGGCCGGGTGTGCATAAGGCGGCATTCACTCTGCGTGAACAAAAAAAAAAAAAAAAGGTTACCACAACCTGTCAAATTTCCTCAATTGATTTTCAGCCCAATGTGTATGAAAGTAAGATAGGATTCGATTGAAGGAATTTGACAGTTTTATATACTTAATCCACTTTTAATGGTAAGATGCAGTGTGAAAGTTCAGGTTTAGATGTAGGTAGTAGGTATAGAAACTGTTTTTAATTATAATAGAAATGAAAAAAAAAATTGACAAAGACTTCCCTTTCAAATGTTTAGTTCAAAATAATTTGAAAAAATGTTTGAAAATAATTGATGCTACGTGAATTGGGCTACAATCCACAAAGGTTTTAATAAATAAAAAAGCTTCAACAGTGACACGTAGGTACAAGAGCCAAACTCCAAATAAATGAAATTTCATTCCAAATAAAAATATCCTCCTTCCTTTAATTAAGGTATAGTGGGCAATATTGGTAAACCTACAAGTAAAAAACGCAGAACTTAAAAGATGTGTATAAAATATGGTTACCTACTGGAGCAAGGTTATTATTATAATTAATAACATTACCTAATGTGTTTTTTCATATAAGTAATTAAAATTTGGTGTTCTACTCGTGGCGACCACCGCCAACCATCACCATAGACCACAACTAAATTATCATCTCTTTGACTTTGTGATTCAAATTGTTTTTTTTTTACCTCTTTTGTGTTAAGTGTTCTTTGTAAGTAAGTACCTTAGTAATATAAGACAATTTTGTTGTGTGTAGTCTTCCTCAGTGCTTTGCTTCATTCTTCCATCCCTATGGTCATAGTTTTCATCATCATCATCATATTCATAACCACAAACTCCACTTTGTCCATTAACAGCTACAAAAAGAGCAAAACAATTTTTGCTTGCTGGCCGGTTTTTCACCAGACAACCCAAATACAATAAAGCTTAGATTATGGATATATTATGGTAGAGAATACCATGGAATTGACTTTCCTGGTACCAAAACAATTTTAAATAAATAAATGAAAAGTAAAACCAACCTTTCAACCCATCGACAATATTGCCCGCCAGACCAGAACATTCACCGATCGCAATTTTAACGGGTCCAGTTAATTGATATTCAATAGCCTACATAATGCGTAAGCCGTTCACATTCACAACAATGTCCCTCGTTAAACTACAATGCATTTTATTGCACGACCAACAAGTGCATTGACTCATTTTTTTTATAATATGGCTCTACTCTCCTTTATGGGAATTCTCGTGCACTGGACATTGAAGTTGAATTTAGAGATTTCAAACATTTGTCCATCATCATCATCATCATATCGGCCCACATCCACCCAATGCTGAGGCTTCTTCTCTATCAAGCTACTGTCTACGACCCCAAGCCAGCCTCATCCATTATTTCCCCACTACTATTACAATACCGTTGGTCTGCCAACGGTCACGTTCGTCCATACAAATTTCTAATTAGACTTCAATGTCAAGTGCACCAGAATTGCTACCCAGGCCCCCTAACTCTCGTGATTTTAGAATTGACAAACCATAGATGATATCACGCGAAAACTGTACATAAAATTATGTTTTTCGATATATCATTAGCACCAGAATTAGGGGCATGGTGTAAAGCGTTTTATCAACCAACGGACTCTGTCAAGACTACTTTTAACAAAATCGCAGGTTTTAAGACTCTATTAGGTCAAAGTAAGTTGTTCACGTGGCAACTCACTTAACACACAATAGCAGTGCTAAAAACTATTCAACTCAACGATTCTTATATTAATATCACTTTGCGGCATTTCACTGCATAAAATAACACCAAATGTGCACAATAAAAACCCGCTAAATACTAATTAAATCTTTGAATTGATTTGAAATCCTGGACCTGAGTAGCGATTCTCGTGCACTCGACACTGAAGTCGAATTAGAAATTTGTATGGACGAATGTATGAAATCTCTAAATTCGACTTCAATGTCGAGTCTACGAGAATTTCCCCTCTGAGCTCTGCATTGACTTACTTGCCCGTAAATCAGTGCTATTGCCAAGTAAACGTCAGACCACCCATAACAATGAAGTGTGAACTCCTTGTGTCATCGTTAAAGCGGTAAGACCCGTGCGTTTTTCCGCTCGTAAACCGAATTTACTATGTGTGCAATAAAGTGCAATAAGCCATTCACAGCGGTTGTAAAAAGGCACTTATGTCTCGAGTGGTTGGGCTCAAATTGTCTCTTTTCGGTGCCAAGCCTGAAGTGAAACAATTAGACGCTTTCGCTAATTAATCGTGTAAACGTTGGACTGTTGATTTTATTAAAATATGGAGAAATAATAATGAAGTTGGGTGAGTGGTTGACTCGGAGGAGTAATTAGATTTTGAGGTTGCTAACTCGATCATTGCTGAGTAGGAGGGTGGTCGGTTTCGCAAAATTCTGGGTAGTAATAAGAGAGAAGTAATTTGATGTCTTATTATAGTTTCGGGTTTAAGTTACCTACCTAATAGTTGTAGGCAACGGGAATTTTATGTCCTAATATTTATGAGGTACAAATATTACGGCCCTGTTATGACAAAACGCGTTATCCTGTAAAACACCAATTTTCAAAAAACAGGTTTAAAAGTTTTTATCTTTGGCTCGTTACCAAATTGTATCTATTAAAGATATAAATATGATTTCTATACTAAACAATTACCTACAACATTCGCAAGTAGTCAGTAGAACATAATTTTATAGTATAATTTATATTTATTTTGATATGCTATAAAAACATGTTTTGTCACGATAGTATATAGCTAGCTTATATTCATATTTATTCTGGCAATACGATGTAAACTAAGTTTACATTGTATTGTCACAATAAACTGGCCACTGCCTCACAGAAAACCGGCGTGAAGTAGCCCCTGTGCTGTTTCGCCGAGTGAGTGAGGGTACCGGAGGCCCACTCGGGGGGAAGGGAACAAAAGGTTGGCAGCGCACTTGTAATTCCACTGGTGTTGCAAGTGTCCATGGGCGGCGGCAATTGCTTACCATCAGGTGATCCGCCTGCTCGCCTGCTACCTATCACATAAAAAAAAAAGAATAAGTACCTTTGTACAGTGGCGGACACATCAAGCTTTACAAAACTGTCAAATTTCTTCATTCGTTTATAAACCTTATATTGTTACACATTGAGTTCGAAATCGATTGAGGAAATTTGACAGTTTTGTAAAGCTTGATGTGTCCGCCACTGTACTTACAACAACAAAAAATTATTTTAGGTCATGAGGCTGTGACCACACAAACTAAAATAATTTCTAGTCTAAGGGCATAACTAATTCATAAAATAATCGAACTCATTATAACGCCGTCACAGTGGGATTGAAACGTTTGTTAAAATTTCTTATTCATTAACATTTTATTACGCCAATCTTATAGCATACTTACTTATAAAATTTAACTCATGAACTCACTATAACGGTGATATAATGACGTATAAATAGGCTTGTTAAACATTATAATATTGCAATCATAAATTTTATAGCAGAGGTTTATTGAAGGTTTATGGATAAGGAATTTGACAAAGGCAATATTATAACGCTCTTAAACTTAAACTTAATATACCTACCTACGTTTTAAACTCATTTTAGTATTTTTACGAATATGACCCTGCGCATGTATTTTTTTTTATATGATAGAGGGCAGACGAGCAGACGGGTCACCTGATGGTAAGCGTTTGCCGCCGCCCATAGACACCTGCAACATCTGTAGAGTCACAAGTGCGCTGCGTAGGTAAAATAATATGATAAATAAGAAAACATTTATAGGAAAAATATTTTTTTATTATGAACTCTTACATACAAAGGTAATAATGTAAAACTTTACTACTACTACTAATAATAAAAGTTATTTAAATTATTCGAACAATTCTGCAATATTTTTATCTAAGTCTTCGGTTAACTCTTCATTTACCATCAAGTTCTCAAAAAACTGATGCCTAGACTTTGGCATAAACTGCAATAGCTTTAGTAAATCGTTTTTTTTTATTTGAGATATACCTTCAGGTTTCGTTTTTCTTGGTATTTTTTCAAACATGTCGGTTTCTTTCCCTACAGTTCTCAAAATCAACTTTTTGAAAGTCTTATTTAAAACGTCAAGCTCCTTAAAATTGTCATCTTGATAATTAGTTTTCACAAAGAGTTTTGTTTCACCTCTTCGAAATTCGACAATTTTGAAACTCGATATATTGTAGTTTTTAGGAAAAGCACACTTCAATTCATTTTTGAATAGCATGACGTCACTGTGGTTATGCACGTGTGTTGTCAAATTTTTCCTAGATGTTGAGAATGCTTGAACATAGTCATTTAAATCATATAGATTTCCAGATCTATTCAATTTATTGGTAATAGAACCATGTACACTGTCGGCTGACATATAAGTATGACCAGGCTCCAAGTACTCGATTTTGATGGCTCTGATATTAGTGCTGCAATCATTTATAAGTCGTAACAAAGCAGAGTATAAAATTTTGTTTTTATTTTGAGCGTTGCAGTTATCTGCATATAATATCACTATATCATAATCCCTGCAGTATTTTTTAAGGAAAATAATGTATGCTGTGGCAATATCAAACGCCTTGCGACCAGATTCGCCTTCATGCCACAGCATCGTCGTCGATGTTTTATTTCCTTTTCCTATGCCAGCAAAGGTTTCATTAAAAAGGGTGAGTTTTCGGCTGAAGAAAAATTCTTTATTATACAGTTGTGGCATTGTAACACATTTCTGCATATCAACTGTAAATAATCCGACCCGAGAATCTTCTTTTTCAGCCTCAACCTCGTCCATATGCATGTGGTTCCTTGATATGGTTTTATTATTTAAATGCTGAGGATATTGACCGCATACTTCACAATTACATTCCAGGCATGAATGATCAGGGATATTTTCTTCTCGGGGCAGTCTTGATTTTGGATGAGCTACGTCGTGAGCTTCACACTTTGGACATTTATCTTGCATAGGTAGTTGAGTAGAAATATTCTTCAATGCAATCCTTTTGTGAAAAGTTGTCCAGCTACACGAATTTAGACCCTTCCTTTGCAAATGTGGTTTTAAAAAACTAAACATTCGAGAGATCGTCAATCCAGATGGTAAATAACGTCGGTTAGGTGCATGTTCTAATCTGTAATGCGATGTAGTTGGATGAAATAGCTCAATAAAGTTATCTATCTCTTCCACATAGTCAGTAGAAAGAGCGTGTTTAGGAATGTGCCGACCCCGTAAATCTGGTGCAGCTGATACTTTAGCTGAAACTGAAGTTTTGCCCATCTTAAAATTACCTTTCATAACTGCAAATACAGCTTGATCATTCGTGTAGCCCAGAGTGCGTAAAAACATAGTTTTGCATACTCGGCGATCCAATAACTTGTACACGAAAGTGTGATTTCTCTTAGTGGAGTTGGAGTATCGCATGGCAATTCTATTATTTTCTACGTTTCGTGAAATAAAATCTCTTCTTCTTTGTATATCCATGTTCCAGTAACTTTGCCAAATCGTTCGCCTTTCTTCTTCTGTAATATTAACTGTACATTGTCTTATACATTTATCTTTACAAGCAGCCCCCATTGGATGTTTCTCTTTACTTATTTTTAGTCTTTCTTCAGGGTTTCTGATACGGCTTTTCTTAGCCGGTGGAGACACATCATTTTCTTCTTCAGTTATTCCTCCGGGTGGGCTATTTTGGCTATCAATATTATTATCAGGACCCAGAATCATTTCAGAAATTTCTTTTTCTTGTATATGTACATTTTCTTCCATATCGAAATTATCAATAGAAATCTCAGTAGCAGGTATAACGCTTTCATCATAATTATTTTCATTCTGATGGATTTTATTTTCAGAAAAAAACTCTATAGTAGAAACATCATCCAACATTCCTTCATTACCTTCCGTTAATCTGTTGCCTTCTGATAATATATTTAAATTTTCATCAAAATCGATAGCACAAGGTATCATGCCTTCATTATTTTTTTTCTTAACAGGTGGTGTGTCATGATTACTTTCATAAAGTTCATCTTGTTGAAGATCCATTGATTCAGAAGCATTTTTATGACTAGGAATTGCATCGAACAACAAATCGTCTTTTGTAAATCTGGTCACATTCTGTTGAACATTTGGGTTTTTAGAAATATTATCGAAAGGAAGAATTGTGTCTTTATCGTTATTGCTCCTTATTGGTGGTTCATTATACGTATTTGTAACGGTACTCAGTTCTGCATAAGTTTTATTTATAGCGGTATCATTTATTTGAAAATTCAGTAATTGCTGGGGCTGTTCAACAGCAATTTCTCCGTATTCTTTACATTTGGATGGTAAACGGACTTCGAAATATTCGAAATTGTTGTCGATGTCCTCCTACAACAAAAATAAAACCGTTAGGTACTGATTTATACGTATATTTTATAACTAGTGGCTTGGCCTCATTTCGATTCGGGTGATTAGTTTTAAGCCAAGCCAATATATGGCGCTGTACGTACATTACATTACAAAAATGTTTTGGTATAATTACTTATAAGCCTTTGTTATGGGAACTTACCTCTTATTTTTTTAATTAGGTAGAGTGAGAGTACTATAAACGTAAAGGTAAACAAAAGCTCGTAGATTATAAGTATTTGTTTACTCTTACTTTTATAAAAATCTCACTCTACCAAATAAAAAAAATAAGGAGTGACTTCACAGGACAACAAAAAAACATGTAAGTAACTGAACTATTGTCATCAGTAAACTAAACTATTGCTACAGTGCCATCTATTGGCTTGGTTTAAAACTCATCTCCTGAAACAAAGTGAAGGCAGGCCACTAGTTTTGAATATAATATTTAATGTACAGAATTGACCTCTCTACAGATTTATTACAAGTAAGTAGGTAGGTATAGATGATTTTTTAGGTACACTAAGGGCCGATTCAACCAAGCTTTAATCTGTGAACTACTCTATGGTATAGCGCTGTCATACCTTACAAATCTGACGTTATGTCATAGACTTATTCTCGGATTAGGATTGGTCAAACAGGCCTAACGCTAGCTACTTACGAACATAAGTTGTCGACCCGTTCGTATAGTGTGTGAGGCGCAGTAACACACCATGTATTTTAAAGTCCCGGGTTCGATTCCCGATATGGGCCAATAAAATTAAGGAATAGGTCTTTTCTAAATTGGCTCTAGGTTATTGACAGACGGACTGATATACGGATACTTAACAGAGTCTTATTAATAGCGTCCCGTTTTAACTTTAGGTCGGAGTCCCTCGTTTAAAAACTAAAACACGCTCTAAAAGTGTACAAAACTAATTACTTAAATAAAACATATTTTTATACATCATACTGATAGAGATTATGCTTAAAAGACAACCATGATCGTTCGCACTTTCATTTGTTGAGTTGCTAAAATAGGTGGGAAACCGCCACCGCCACGGCTATCTTTTAAACATATTTCTGTCACTATAACGTATAAAATTACGTTAAAATAAAATACGTGTGAGTAGATAGGTTTTCTTGATTCGTAGTACTTTTGGGAGCGTGTTTTAGTTTTTAAACAAAATTTTACTTAACTTATTTTGGAGCTTTGTGAATTCGCTAAAGGGCGCTGTAGTCATTTCAGGTGTGACGTTACGTGGCTGATAACAAACAAGTGATCCCAACGACACACCTCGTTTGTCCAATTGTGATACCTAACTAGTTTAGAAGTGATTTTAAAAATTCATGCAATCAAAATGCAATATTGAATGATTGCAAGTAAAGCCGTAAGCAAAAACACAATAATTATGCTACCAAAGCTTTTTCATTCGATACCCAACAAAATCATAAAAATACCTTTTGTTTTGCCCCACCACGACCCATGGGGGGCTCCCTACGCCATCTCGAAACACTATTACAGAAACTTGTTTCCTGACTGACAGTATCTACATGATTTTTAATTACCTAATTGTTTGTACAGACAACAGCTGTCATACTTTACATGTTGACCTGGAGACCGCCCGTATGTCGGGGGAATAAGCGCTAATATCGCACTGGAACTGTACGGCTTGATGTGCTATTGACTGTACTATAAATGTCTATCACTACTTACTACTGATTTTCGAGCAAACAAACCATCGAGCTAATGACATTCGGTCAATCGATTTTCGATGAAACGAACCAATCGGTCAAATGAATCTTAAGGGAAACAAATGTTCGGCAAATCGATATTTACATAAAACTTCGGTCAAGCAGGAAACGTGTTTCTGTGTGTAGTATTTCGAGATGGCGTAGGGAACAAATTCGGGTAAAAACAAGTAAAGTCATTTAAAAGTTACCAATTCCCCAATATTAAATTCCTACCTACCTACCTAAGTCTAAAGGCGAAAGAGAAATCCGCTGGATAGCAAGCTTAGATATTATATTAGTTTTATTAATGAAAGCAAAACAAAACGAAATTAATTTAAGTAGGTAGGTAGGTAGGCATAATAAAACCATGCTTCCGAACCAAAGATTAAAAGGTTAAATAAATAAAAACTTACCTGCTTATTTGAATGAATTCCAGGCACCATATTACATATTTGTCTGCCTCTTGTATACTTCGACATAATTAATAATTAGTATGTAATACGCTGAAATAATAAAAACACTTAACAATGCATAAATTTCGTGACGTACTCATCTGTTCGCGGGTCAATTTAATTGAGTTATGCGTGGCCACAGAGCGACGTGCGAAGCGACTGTCCGTCTTCCCTGCCGCCCCCACCCCGCGCCGCGCGCCTTTTTCTTGATATTTTGACACAACGCGGCAAACTAAGTTTGCAGCGTTTCGCAAAAATAACAAGACGCACGCGTCTCGCGCGCGCAATTTACAGCGCTCCGACGGACCATATTCTGTCATGGTAAAACGCTGTAATTTAGCATACAGCGTTTTATAAAAATATTTCATCCGTGTTTTAGGTTACAGCGAAATGTTATATGGAATATTTCGGTTCATAGCTTATATTGAACTACGTTTGTTGGTCAGTTTGATAGCTTATATCAAGCTGATACATTTAGTGTATATTATTATAAAACGCTGTAACCCGGGTTGCATTGTTTTGTCGTAACAGGGCCGATTACAAGTACCTGCTTTCTAGAACTTACTAAAATCTATCATCTTCTATCTATCTATACTACTTATAAAGAGATAACTTCTATAGACAACGACAAGGCTTATAGGTAAACCGAAAACACGAAACGCTTGCGCGATGTAATTGGACACAGCGCCATCTATTGGTTCATTTCTGAATTACGGTCCCGAAGCGAAGTGAGGGCGGGCCACTAGTAATTTATAAAGAAATAGGCCTGAAAATATTTTTTTTTTCATCTTACTAATACAGGCGAAAGTTTGTGAGTATAATAGGTAGTATAGGTACAGGTTGAAAACAAAATTAAGTAGGTATTTTATTTTCAACCTTAATCCACAGTAATTGGTTTTGAATTCCAAAATTTTAGCGAGTTCACGTATCTAGGTCTTAATGATAGCAATTTTTTTTTCTTATGTGATAGGTAGCAGACGAGCAGGCTGATCACCTGATGGTAAGCAATTGTCGCCGTTCATGGACACTTGCAACACCAGTGGACATACAAGTGCGCTGCCAACCTTTTATCCCCTTCCCCCGCGGGTGGGCCTCCGGTACCCTCACTCACTCGGCGAAACACAGCACAAGGGCTGCTTCACGCCGGTTTTCTGTGAGGCAGTGGTATCACTCCGGTCGAGCCGGCCCATTCATGCCGAAGCGTGGCTCTCCCACAGTTAAAACAGTTAAATGTGCAATTAAAAAAATATTACTATCAAAATATTTCGGTATCCCTATATCTGTCTGAATTTTTAGTCTAGAACTGGTGATGTTTGTTTTCAAATAATTTAGATTAAAGGGACCTCTAAACTTTCATGACCTACCTTTAAGGGTATTCTACCCTTTAAGTAAGGTCGTGAAAGGTCTAAAGAGCGTTACTCTCATATAAAAAGCCTCAAGTACTCTTAGCCTTGAAGTACTCGTATGGCTTAGGTCCATCATAAAAGAAAACTATTCCTTCAAAATTTCTATACCTAGACTAGGTAGGCAACGTATAGTGACTCCATCTCACAGATGTTTAAACAGCGGTGATGAATTACCATCAGGTAAGCCGCTTGTGCGTTTGTCGCCTTTTTAGGGTTCCGTAGCCAAATGGTAAAAAAGGAAACCCTTATAGATTTGTCATGTCTGTCCGTCTACTTTACGTCCTATTTTTGTAACTATTAATATTTTCGTACAAGAATAGAAAAACATTTTTTTTTTGGGGTTCCCCTTTAATAACCGATAAGATTTTTTTTAACCAACCCGTACGTGTAGGGTCTCTATAGATAAGTTTTTTGGAAAGAAGTACGTTCTTCTTATGAAGATATCTAAGCCTAAGCCCTCGGGAAATACTGCTGCAGCTAAATCGTTCCACAATACTGTGGTACGTGGTTGAAAGTTCCGCGAGAAACACGCCTTCTATAAAGCACGTAACGTCTTATTGTATGTACCTAGCAAGATTAGAACCAGCATTTTCTCAGTTCGGAGTCAACGTCCTTAGCCAATACACCACGGAGGCAGTTAAAAGACCGCTGAAACTAAGGTATTGTACCTACAGCCTTGTGCATTCCATTAGGGCGCCGAGCTCCACCGAGGCGCGTGACTTGACTCACAATGCGATAAGTCCGGGGTATAATTCATCGGTGTTTTCGTAACATTATAAGGCGATCTTTTTATCAGATAGGACGGAAAAAGACGAAAAGATAACGCGCTAAGATAATGAAAAAGCTGGATGAGCAATCGCAAATTGTATAGGGAGCCACGTTTACTAAAACACGAAAATCTCGCATAAAGTTTAATTATTTCTTATGCATAAAAATCATTTTGGCCGACCCGGAAATCGATCCCAGGACTTCGAGATCATGACCCTTTAAAAGAAAAGGGGGCAAGTATAGTAAAATTCAAGCGTGGTGATTAAGCCCAATCCCATCATTGTTGCGATAACTTGATTCCTATAATGAAGGCCTTTGCCATGTAGTGGGGCAATATAGACTGATACTTTACTGTCATGGAAATATTGTAAATCAAAACAGAATCATATCAATAACATAATATTAGTAAGAGTAATAAATAAGGAACAGATCCACGAATGTTCTTTGAGAAGAAAAAGTTACAAAGTGCACTTTCCACGGAATATTACGTAGAATATTGGTTAGCAAAGAAGCAGCCCCATGAATTATTGCCATATTCCCCTTATAAAATTGTGGATTCATCTTTTTTCGGCGTGTGAAATGCCATTTCAAGTAAAGTGGCTACAAAAGAAAAAATGCTGTTTCTCACTTGAGTTTTGGACATAGGTACGAACCTACAATAACTTTGTACTTTCTCAACACAATGAACATTTAAAGTATTTTTTTATGTGTGACAGAAAAGCTGGTGGATTGCTTGTTGACTGGATCAAACCAAAAAACACAAGTGGGGTTACAACTGGGCTGGCAACCTTTAATTTCCCTTTCCCCAGGACTGTACTTTCTGTAGCGTCAATCACTTGGCGAAACACTGCGCAAGCTGCTGAATGCGACTTTTCTGTACGTATAACTCCGATCATAACAGTCCATTCATGCCGAAGCAGGACTTTCCCATGGATCAAAAGTTATTTTAGTTATGCATGAGGTAAAATATTCTTAAGTTCTGTGTAGAAGAATTTAAATTCTACTTCACTGTTTTCGCCAGACATATTTCCCAGTTCCGCAGAATTTGTTTTGTTTTTCAACGTAAACGAGAAACATGGATGAATTATGCCTTCAACTTGTCACATTGTCATTCTGATCACGCGCAGCGATGGAGCCGCCTCCCTAATGGAATGCAAGACTCTATCGAACTGTCTTACAATACCTCTCCGATATACATCTTTACAGAAAACGTTGTGAGGAAACCTGCACCTGTTTTGGATAGTTTTTGAGATGTGCAACCGTGATTTAGTTGGTCCAGAGACCTATTTTTGAATTTTCGCTTCGTCCAAACAAAACTATTCGTTTGCAAGTCACGTCGTCTCGTGAGTCGCATGATTCATAATTTTCCCTATTTTTGAAATCACTCGCTTAGGGTTTTGCCAAGCTTGTCGAAGTATGGTGTTAACTGGTTTCACGCAGAAAATTCTATAATTGGTATTACAATATAAGGTACACTTTCTGCCGCGCACCTCCTCATTGTGGAATCAACTTCCCGCAGCGGCATTTCCGAACCGGTACGACATCCAAATCTTCAAGAAACGAGCCTATATCTTCCTAAAGGGCCGGCAACGCATCCGCACTCCTTCTGGTGTAGCTGATGTCCATGGGAGGCGGTGTTCACTTACCATCAGGTGACCCGCTTGCTCTTTTGCCTTCCTATACTATAAAAAAAACGTAAATATGACGTGTGATTTGACGTAAATGCGTCCACTCGCCTCATGGACACGAGTGGTTTACACCACTAAGTTGCAAACGCTTGTTTCCGAAAGATTCAAAAATGGTGAAATAAAAATCATGCGAGGCACACATTTTTTAGTGAGACGATGATATAGGGTTGCAAAGGTCAGACGGTAGTCACTTCATTGTACTTAGCTAATTACTAGACGGGAGTCTGGAATCATAAATCATGGTCCAAGCCTACTCCGGGATTTATACGCTAAGATGAGAGATTACTCACTTAAGTACTACTGGAAGTGAAATCTTGGTCTCCAATACGAGACTTCGCAATTCCGGTCAGTAGCTGAGAGATCGCGAGATTTTTTTGGGCCACAACTTTAGCAGCTGAAGGAAACTAATGTTGTTATGCTATCCATTTGTTAGTTACTTGATCGATGGTTGAGGATAAGAGTGATTTTAACACATACATCCATGGCTAGTGGTAATCGCTTCCCAACAGGTGAACCGTCTTCGTGTATGTTACATATCTCGTAAGAAGTGCTGTTCTGCAGGCTGTGATCATTACATGCTCATGTTTACTATGATGATTCGCATCCACGGACAAGATGTATCGAACATTGAAAACATTATCATTTTGTCATGCTCATCATCACCTGTGGCCTAACCATGAGTTTGAAATACTATCCTCGCTATCTAAAACTATCGCTTTGTCTCTTTCATTATGAAGCATTTGAAAGAGACAGAGCAATAGTTTACGTTATGTCAGTTTTCGATGTCAACTCAAGGTAGCGGTACAGATGATGGTAAGCAATTGCCGATACCTCTGGATACCTGTAACACCTACACACCTGTGGCTTTTATCAGTCCCTTTTATCGGCATACAAGACGCTACTAAACAGTCCATCTTCAACAGTGGCCTTTGCCATGGACAGTATATAGGCTGATACTTTAGAGATTGACACAGAAGGATGACTGCCCACTAAGAGCTAAAAATATATCATGTACTCACGCATGCGCATTAACGGGCAAAAACGCCTTTTCGACCACATTAATCCTAACTTATGACATAAGATTGTCAAACTGTCGAGGTCTATGGTAGAGGCCGCGCGCTTATGTACTCATGCCGGGCAACAACCCTAGCATATGTCAACGAACTCTTCTAAATTCAAAATCAGGTCGAAGTCTAACTTCTGTGTCAGTCCTTATTTTGTGCTTTAGTTACGTGTGTACCCACACAAATGAAATAATAAGTCGAGCGGGAGTAACGAGCGTGAGTTAGCCAAGACTAACTTTTGCGTTTGCATACCGTTGTCCGAGGATTTCCGAGTTTGCACCTTGTTACAAACAAATTAAGGACGAATAATTTCCATTGCAATTCCGGGTGCTGTGTATGTGAAGCTTTCCTAACAATTCACTAACAAGTACAGTGTTGACATTAGCACTTCTGAGGTCCCTTTTGAAAATACAAATAGTTTACTAGGTTTTACAGAGAATCCACTATTACTATGGCAGAACATATTTTTTCTACAAATAAGTTAGGTTCATGTTTCATAATAAATACACGGATAATATTTGGGCTCCCATTCTATAAAATGAACTTATCTTTTGTCTTCTAGAAAATAGGTACTTTTTGGTGCAAAAATACGTGGGTTGCAATTATATGATTTTGACTACCCGGGTGGCGGAATTAGTAGTGATCCTACCTCATAGGCTAATCGAGGGTTCGATCCCACCTTAGACACTCATTCCTTTGATGAACACTTGTGTTTGTTTGGTGTCTAAGTGTTAAGTTTAAGTTATATATAATGTTTTTAAGTATTATACCTACCTATGTTTCCTATCTTGTTTGATGTGTGTAACAAAAGTACTTCTGCTACTTACGGAGTCGGGTCAATATCGAAATGAGATGTTTTGAGAATTTACATTTACAAAAATGTACAATTTCGGCAGTCTTATTACTTAAAACGACTGCAATTTGTCTGTTTAGCCGATGTCTTTTTTTTAAATCTGTATGACTTTATCAAGCTAACACACTTGGCAACTATAAATTGCAAGCACATTTATTTACATGCAATCTTATCTAGTCTTTGTTAGCCAAGAAGAGCTTTCAGGAGGAGGAGAAATTGGCTGAGTTACAACTCATCTCGATTCCGGACTCCCATATCCAATATATACCTAAGTATATTTTTTGTTGTAGGCCACTTTGCATTCTGTGGGAACCTTTAATTTAAGACATTTAGAATTATTACTGTGCTAGATTTACCCATGACTATGTTGGTTGTCCTAAATAAATATATATCCACTAATTGAGTACGTAGTGTTTGAGTTTATATTAATTTTTAACAGTTAATTATCATAAAAGTTGTCAAGGATCAAGGGCTGGGTCATCAAGTTTTAATTTGTATGGGTTTTTTCATTAATGATAGCCTGTACATAGTTTTTGTTATCACTACTCTACCTTATTACTACAATCCTATCGCAACAATACTCCATATTTTAATTACTACAGCAATCAATATTGATATTAGGTTTATTGACTGAAAATGGCCGTGATTGTCTATTTTTATGATGACGTAGATTCCGAGTATACGAGTACACTATTAAAAACACCAACAAGCTCACTATTTATTTACGCGCAATTGACGTCTCTGAAACGTTAGCACGTTAAAGTGTTGGTCCTGCGCCTAATTCCTTTTCGATCGTGTCTTACTGGTGTCCCATTACAATATGAGGATAAGGGAATAGAGTATTATAGACGTCCCGCATCTATAGCTGATCATTAAGATTTCCCACCGTAGCCGTAAAATAGGTTAAGATGAAAACTAGCCAAAGTGTATATTGGAATAAGAAATCTAGATGAGCAAATATTTTCTATCCAGCAACATAGAGCAAATTTAATATGGACGGATATTTTATTGAAATTCAACAGAAGCGTCACTCGTAAAGGCCTTTGAAAAATATTTTTCCGGTTGTTTAAACACAAATTGCTTTGAAATCGGGAAAGTCAGCGAGCTACTCGCGCCCCATATTTTGCAGTTGGCAGTTCTGTAAATATTTGACGTCATCATTTTACATCGGCTGGCTTTTTCAATAGGTCTCGTCCGGTGAGCCTTTATTTTAAAATTAAACTAGTGATGTGACGTGCCCTGTGAGATTCATCGTATTTGCTGGGTAACGACACATTATTGACGTTTAAGCATTTTTCTTTAAAATAAGTAATATATTAATTTGCATAGCATCTCATACCTGACTCTGAATATCAGTGTTGCAAAAAATATACCTAATATACAGTGATGTCTATATTTTTATTGTTTTTTTTTTCAACCGGCACGTGTGGGGTATCTATGGATACATTGTAATTTTTTTTCTGAACTGAATAGTTTGCGCCAAAAAAACTTCCAAAGTGATAAAATGTGCCCCCTTTGTTTTATTTGAACAAAATCTAGTCAGTAGTTTTTTTAATAGGTTACGAATCAGAAACCGCAAAATGACTTACCAATTTTTTTTTAAGCAATGTCATTTTAAACCCTATTTCATGAATAAAAACGATTGGACCGTAAGTATTTTTCAATAAAAGTAAAAAAATCGCATATTGATAATTAGATTTCTTATCGATACTAGAATGTTTCACGTCCTTACTCCTAGGGTTTGATTTCAAACCTGGTGGACGGTGAGCTTAAAAGCTAAAAGGCTGCGGTGATCGCCGCTCTGAAAGAACTAATAAAGTTGTGAAAAGCTCTTTTTAAACAACTCTCGATGGTCACGCGGGTAAAAAGCTCACAGCGATAGGAGCTTTTGCGTTTTATTTATGAATTTTCGCCCTTTTACCTAAATGGGTTTGTGCAATACCATTTGATTCTAAATTGCTGTAGGTAAGGTATTCTTGTATTTAAGGTGAACTTTGAGTTTACTTGTAAAACTGGTCAAGAATGTGGCTGTGACATACGGAAGGACAGACAGACAAGAATGACGATGAATCTATGAGGGTTCCGTTTTTGTCATTTAGCTACAGAACCCTAAAATGAGTGAGATAAAGTTTAGAACAAATACAATTCCATAAACGAACTTAAAGGATGGACCATACACAGTAACTAAATAATGTAAAAACAATATTTACCATATTGTTTTGTCCCATGGGTAAGTTGAAGATAAGAGACCAAGACTTAATTGTGGGAGAGCCATGCTTCGGCATGAATGGGCCGGCTCGACCGGAGTGATACCACTGCCTAACAGAAAACCGGCGTGAAGCAGCTCCTGTGCTGTGTTTCGCCGAGTGAGTGAGGGTACCGGAGGCCCATCGAGAGGGGAAGGGGATAAAAGGTTAGCAGCGCACTTGTGACTCCACTGGTGTTGCATGTGTCCATGGGCGGCGGCAATTGCTTACCATCAGGTGATCCGCCTGCTCGTCTGCTACCTATCAAATAAAAAAAAAAAGACCACTGTGGTGACAAAAAGCAACGACATGTTCATAAATAAATAAGTTAATACTAAAAAGTAACTGGGGTCCAAAGCAAGAGTTTTGTAAGCATATAGGAATTACACGCTTAGTAGCCACGAGATGAGTTAGAGTGAATTTGTTTTTTTTATAAACTAGGTATGTAAATAGAGATATTAATTCTGTCTTTAAATTAAAATGTACAGAATTTCACGACTTTAACTTGCACAGTTTTAAACTCATAGCTGTAAAAATACCGTTAAAATAAACTAGGGCCAAGTTCTCTACTTGAAAACGGATTTATGAAACGAAAATTTTTACGACCGAAGACTTTATGAGGTCGCGAAGATTTGACATTTATTTTAAATCGTAAACCGAATTTAAGTTATTGCAAAAATATGCTTTCTATTGTATATGTCGCAGGGATACGATAAAACCAGGGATTTGATCAATTCCCTAAGGGACTTGATGAAATCACGGAGGATGTTAAAATAACAACATTTCCCTAACAAATCTTGTGAATTGATCAAATCCCTAAATTGGTTCAGTGAAATGACAAAAATAATTTTGCTGTGTATTTTAAAGGTTTATATGGATATACCCCACATAATAATGATAATTTATTTATTTATTTATTTATTTATTTACCATCTTAAACTACCATTACAGGTGCCTTAACCTAATGCGATAGCTTAGCAATCCTTATAATTACTATCTCTAATCTAAATTACTTACTTAACCTGTTCTTACATTAAAAATATTATACCTACATTTATAATATATAAATATATATGTATATATAAATATATAAACTTAACAATCTAACATTGGCTACTAATTACATTTAAAGTGGTTCTAGCAAATTCACTGAAAGTGCATGAAAATATGTCTACTGTCTCATGGACCGTATTTATAATATGGAACGCCCGAACAAGTGGCGTTTTCGCCAATAAGTTGGTTCTGGCCACAGGCACGGCCAGCAAGCGCGGGCGCCGCCGCCGCCACACGTACCGGTCGGGCACGCTCAGCTGCAGGTAGCGCAGCAGCTCCGGGTTGTGCTGCTTCCCGCACAGCACCTTCACCACATACGCGGTGAGCGCGAAGTCCCTTCGAACCCTGAGCTGATTGTACCCTACCATGCCCAAAACGAACAAAGTAGGGTACATCAGCGGGTAGAAAGGGTATACCCCATAAAGTTTAAAGTACAAGTATCTTGTGAACTTGTTCTGAACCCGTTCCAACATGATACTGTACTTCGCTTCATGAGGGGCCCAAATAGTTGCACTGTATTCCAGGTGACTACGAACCAGAGCATCGTATAGCACCCTTAGTGTTGCAATGTTCGTAAACCCCTGCGATTGCCGAAGTACAAAGCCCAAGTTTCTGAACGCTCTCTTGCATACCTTTACAATATGGCTACGAAAATTTAGGTCTGGTGTAAAATACACCCCTAAATCTCGTACTTCAGATACACGCTGCATTGGAGTCGTATCTACTTTGTACTCGTAGCACACAGGGGTCTTCGAGCGGGTAAATGTCATTACCGAGCATTTGGAGACATTGAAGTGGAGTTTATTATCTTGGCTCCACTTTACCACTCGGTTTATGTCTTCCTGCAGTCTCTCACAATCCGACTGATCCTTAACCTCGAGTAGCAACTTGAGATCATCTGCAAACAACAAACATAACCCATGTCGTACGACCTCCGGCAAATCGTTTATCATTATGATAAATTCGAGAGGTCCCAAATTGCTACCCTGGCTCACCCCAGACCTGGTGAAATACGGTTCAGATTCATACCCATCGTATTCGACGTACTGCTGTCGGTTGTCCATATAACTGGCAAAGAACCGCAATAGATGCGGAGTACATCCAATTTCAGCCAGCTTCATCAGTAAGACGTCGTTGTCGACGGTATCAAACGCTTTCCTGAAATCAAAATAAGCTACGTCCACCTGTAGGCCAGCATCGACCGCTGGCACTGCCCGCGCCGTGAAACTAAGCAGGTTGGTGGCGGTGCTGCGCTCTGGACGGAACCCATGCTGCGCATCCGTCAACCGCGCCGCCACCTGCCCTTGTAGACAGCTGTGGACTGCGGACTCCAATACTTTGGCAGGTGTTGACAGCACAGCCACCGGCCTGTATCCACTCACGTCCGGGCCCGACTTACCTTTGGGGACAGGAACCACTCGCGTTGTCTTCCATCGTGCCGGGAACGTTGCCTGCTTCAAACTCGCATTAAAAATATGAAACAGTGGTTCCGCGAATATGATGCCACAATCTTTGAAGATAAACGCAGGTAAGCCATCCGGACCAGACGAACGTTTTGGCTTCAGCTTGAAGAGCGCGCTCTCGATCTCCTTCAGGCTCAGCGAGCTCAGGTGCACGCGCGCGCCACCCGCCGCGGCCGCCGCCGCCGCCGCGCTCGCGTCCAGGTGAGGGCGCCCCGTGCTGTACACCGACTGGAAGTACTCCGCGAACTCCCGAGCACATTCTTCACCTTTCATGATTTGGCCGTCTTTTACGATACTCTGTCTGTTTATTCTACTTTTTTTTGAATTCATGTATTGCCAGAACGACTTTGGGTCTTTCGCAAATTGGTACTGAATTTTATGTTTATGGTCCCTATGTGCTATTTCTATCTCTTTTTTAATACGTGCCCTACATTTCGTGAACTCCCTATAATCGCCATCTAGCTTCGTTCTTTTATACTGCTTATGTAACCGAGCTTTATATTTAATGTCCTCAATAATATCTTTCGTATACCATACAGGATATACGTACTTCGAACAATCGCGGTTGACTTTTTTTCTGGGTACACATTCGTCCAAAACACAGTACAGATTATCGTAAAAGAAGTCCAACATGTCATCCAAGTCATCCATCTCATACATCGCACTCCAATCCATAGAACACAGCTTCGAATACAACAAGGGATAATCGGCCTTATAAAAGTTCCACTGCGGTCTACTAGAGGGCGGCGTGTGCGCGGCGTGTGTGCGGGGCACGGACGCGGGCGGGGGGCCCGCGGTCACGCTGATTGCCAGTGGCGGGTGGTGGAGGTCCTCCGGCACCAGCGCCTCGTCCGCCGCCGCCACCATCACGTCCCCCACGCCTGTGCTCAGAACCAAATCCAATTGGCGACCTAAGTGATTAGGTATATTGTTACTTTGAGTGAATTCGCAGTACGCTATAAAATATTCATAATAATTACTAACATTTACAGAACAAGAATACAAATTAAAATCTCCTACGACTACCACCTCTTTATATCTATCACACAGTTTTTCAATAATTCTAAACAAAATCATGTAATCATCTTCCGTACTTCCCGGGGGTATGTAAACAACACAACACAAAAACAAAAATCTATTACACAAATGTACAGTTGCGCACACTAGCTCAAACACGCAGTCATCCAGCGACACGTCCGGCACGCGTACTCGTCGCAGCTCGAACCGGTGTGTGGCCACGAGAAGCGCGCCTCCCTGCTTGCGGCCGTCCGCTCGATCACAGCGTAATATTTTGTATGAGTGTAACTCAAGGAAATATTGATATAAACAATCACCATTAATAAGAAGAATTTTTCGTTTAGGTTCATAATGTTCAATTCCCAAAATGATCATATCCTGAAATGTTAACATCCCGGAACTAACTATTATTTCAAATGTGACATATACATACACGTAAGAGGTTACGTTTTATAAGCGCTAAAGAAACTTTGACAAGTGCAATAAACACAAGTAAAGTAAAATAAAGTATCAGCCTATTTACTGCCCCACTGCAGGGCAATCCATCATAGAAATCCTCCATCATAGAAAGAAAGTTATCTCCTATGATGGGATTAGGCTTAATCACCACGCTTGCCTAATGCGGATTGGTGATCACAAACCCGAGCTATGTTCGAAGAATCCGATACAGTCGATAGATCGATGCATCTCTGATCGAAAACAAAGTCTTGTATGTTCCTTTGGTTCTGTGAAAATTAGTATATAACATGGTATTCTCAAAATTCTAAGTAATATAATAATAAATCCTATAATTGAATAAAATCCTAAGATTTCTAATTACAAGATAAAAGTCTTAAGCTTTGATTCCTAGTATCCAATTAATCGCTTTCTTTTAATAAGATGAAAAGCTTCAAGGATTATGAGTCTAATTAAATATGACTTTACTTAAAAATATTGTAAGCTTGACTTAGAAACTTGATAACACTGCTTGCATCTTTTTATATCATAAATAATATGCACAGGAATTTTTTTTAAAAGACATTTGGCTGCTATTTCACCTCAATACTTAATTCATACTGCTAAGGCCGTGGGTTCGAATCCCACCCTGAACAAATGTTTGTGTAAAGAACATTCAGCAACAAGTTAAGTTTTTCCAGTGTCTGGGTGTATTTTTTTATGTGATAGGTGGCAGACGAGCAGACGGATCACCTGATGGTTAGCGATTACCGCCGCCCATAGACATCTGCAACCCCAGTAGAATCACAAGATCGCCGCCAACGCCAAACTTAAATAAAAAAAATCGTAGACTTTCGTTAATTAATCAGTGTGAGTCTACTTGAACTTTCATTCATCCTACGATATTTCTGGATCTGACCTCCGACGCCATCAAACGCCTCTATTTATAGCTTTTCGCAATTATACCAGTAATAGCTTTTTCCTTGATCGAACACTGTTAGATGTTACAGAATGAATAACAACAGTAGCTAGACTACGTTCAAACGAGCAAGTCACTCAGAGGTTACAACGACAATGTCCCGTTACGAACGAGAATATAAGTCGCATTTAAATAAGACGTGTGAAAAACACGTTGATCCGCACATATTCTGTTATAGATCCTCGCTAGCACAGCACAGGTCTTTAGCTGTTTGATAATGGCGTTCTGGACCATACCCCTAAATCCCTTGGGGTATTTGCTCCACGTCTTAAGAGTAGGTCTATGGGAACATATGTGTAATGTCACTACCACAATCCTCTCCAGCCGGGCTAACATGCGCGCCACGAGATAATTTGTCAACACTCGTATTGTGTCGGCGCAAGTTGCTTCTCGTTCACCTGACTGAGTGATGAGCGGGATAGAAGGAGCGCATCCTTCTATCCCGCTCATCACTCAGTCACTCATCACTCAGTCACGCGAACGAGAGTCGACAAAATTTTGTCGCGGTACGAATGTTAGGCCTACAGGGCAGAGGCTCTCCCGGCCACCAGTCAAAGCGGCCCCTTATGTCCACTCTTCCGGGCAACACCCAAACTGATGTTTGCTTGAGGCGTCTTGACAGATTTATATTAAGTAGAACCACTGGCAATATTTCCACTGTGATTACGAGTATCAAACATTCGCAGAAATAATAATGAAATCCAATTTATTGTACTTCGGTCTCGGACGGGCGTAGTTTGCGATCTTAGAGTGTTTGTGTAGTGGGAATGAAAGAGATAACAACTTATAAGTAAACCATAAAGTGTGAGTATAAATAGAGTGATAGTCCGATAAAAGTGGCTTAATAGTATTATATTACAAAACGAGATCTAAGAAGTTCTGGAACTTAATTCGTAAAAGGGGCTGCTTTAAGCATTTGGAGCGGATATCGTTTGATACAGTCATTAAGTAATCGTTAATTTACACGACCTCATGTTTAGGAGGGACACCTTTTTAACCACTTAGGTATTTGGCTACCTTCTGAATCGTGTAACCACGATTCAGTTAGTCTTGTTACCCTGTTAGAGGGCGGCGAAAGTCAGAAGGAATTCGCTTTATTATAATAGGGTAGTTGACTAATATCGATGTAGTAAAAAATATTGATACTTTACTAAAATATTGGTAAATAAGAACCAATAGCCACAATTTTCAGTTGAAAATATAACGTCTAGCTGGTTTTGTGAGCATTCAAAGTTTCATGGGCAAGTCCATTTTTAAAGTTTATAATATTATAAAAATAATTATATCATTGAACTACCCACACATTAAACACAAACTTTTATTATAAAACTATGTACATAAACGAAACATTTGATATAGCTACCAAACAAAATTTGCTAGACGCGCATACAAGATACGAGCGTGTGACATCACATGTTAGTAGCCATTTGTATAGAGCGTTTTTGGGCCCGCGTAAAATATGTGCTCTTAAAGTTGTGATATCTCAGGTAATTCAAATCAGAATCAAATAATTCTTTCAACAATGTTTCTTTAATAGAGGGGTCTTTTGATTAAACACATAAAAAAAAATAGTCAAATACCCTATTACCAGAGTCTGGTGTAAGCGTACCCCGGGCTCCAAAAGCGACAACTTTGGACGCATCCGGGAATTGCCGGTAAGATGTTCTAAGTTGGTATCACTCTTGACAGAGTGGTATTGGTCATCACTTCAGGCATTAGTGGAAAGCTTTACAACACGCCGCCACTCTTCTCTGATGGCCGCCTTAATCATGCATTCATTAAGTGATGATGAGTCACTTGCTGCTTTTATCTGGTTACTCCACCTCATAGGCAATCTTCCTCGTGGCCTGGCTTCCTCAACCTTTCCTTGGACAACAAGTAGCTCAATAGTCGCTAAGATAAGAGTCTTTATTTAGGTACTAGATCAAATTATAATATTTTGCACAAACCGAATATAAATTTTCCTATCCAGCCAAAAATTATGATAAATCATATAAAAGAACCCGAGCAGCAAATTCACCAATAAAACCGATAAAACAATGAAAAAATATATTTCATACTATTTCCATAACACAACACAACGTTTACCCGAATTGCTCATTGAAAAACAGTTCAATGAAAATACAGAAAAATTTCGCGGAGCGGTGAAAAAAAATGTTCTGCAAATAAAAAAGCTCTCCATGAAAAAATAAGCTGGGGTTCCTAGTGGCGCTTTGCTCTCACCGCAAAAAAGTCAACAGTATATTTTCTCATTGTAGGTACAGTCGGCAACAATCGTGATTTGATATTTTATTAACTGGCATTAAGTTTTGATTATTATCGGCCGGTTTCTAAATTGAGAATTTGAAGTTAAGCACTGCTTAAGTTTAAACTTTGACATCATCCGTCATGGTCTGATGAAATATTTAAAAGATAACCCCATAGGTTTATTACCTACGGTTGTTCGTTACTCTATTAAAGACCTCGTACGAGGGTGGATAATATCTAAATGTGCTTTACGCAGCAGAATTTTATTTACGAAAATTTGACGTTTGTATTAACCGATTTTCACGGCATGAAATTAAATGAAATTATTTATTCGGAATATTCATAGTGTATATAAAAATATGTTAAAGGAGTGTTGAGTTCCACTAAAATTGATCTGATAGGTAAATGAATATATATGCTACAGCTCACAAAAACCGCCCAAAAAGTCGAAATATTCCTTTACACTGAGGACAGTCGCCGACAACCTCGTTACGGTGAATAATTGCGATAATGTCGTACATTATTAACATTTACTCGGGAAGCTGTTTAACCGGAGCGGTATCCTCATTTTTACGTGTCATAATAAAAATATATCTCCACTCCTCATGTTTAGCGCAGGTTTCTACATGCAGGTAATTGTACGGTAAATATTTCTCATGTCATTATTATTATTAATGTGCCAGTTACATTATTATGTTTACTAGATCAGTTTCAAAAACAGTATGTTTTTTAATTGTCTTTTAGGAATAGGTCGTTTAACGGAGAAAAGTCTTTGTGAAGTAATTAAATAAGTGAGTTTCAGCATTTTTTTTTTATTTTTACCGCATTTTTTTTCTCTTGCATGTTATAACTATTAAAGGAATCGCGAACATTCTACACCTGATTACCTAATATCTGCAATAGAAACGGAAACAAAAACAGAAACAGGAACAGAAACAGTTGTTTTACGCAAATAAGGACATGAATAACTCTAAAATCTTACCTGTAGCCATTTAATCCTTGTGATATTCTCCTCGGTGACAGTCAGGGCCCGTCGCTCCCCCAACTTGTACGACTTGTCATAGTACATGTACTCTGTGAACGTCAGCCCACTAGTAGTGTACTGCTGGGTAAAGTATACTGATATAGTCCCGTTCAATATGTCGTTCACTATCACCCATCGGCATTTTATCGGGACGGGGAACGCGTTGGGGAAGTTGGGGGTCGTTATGACCCCTACGGGGCCTTTTAGGTGACCACCGCACGTTTGGGGCCCCTGGTGTTCCTTCTCCCCCTCCTGGGAGAAGACGTGGTCGATCACGAAGGTGAAGAGTGTGATGCTGAGCAACCGATGCATGGTTAGCCTGGAAAGAAAGAGAGCTGAAGTTAGTTAAGTTCTTTGGAGTCTCCGGAATCTAAAGGTCACTCAAATGGCGATTTTGTAGGTATGCCTTTATTAAATTTACTAGTGGCCCGCCCTCACTTCACTTCGGGACCGTAATTCAGAAATGAGCCAATAGATGGCGCTGTGCTAAATTACATCGCGCAAGCGTTTCGTGTTTTCGGTTTACCTATAAGCCTTGTCGTTGTCTATAGAAGTTATCTCTTTATAAATAGTATAGATTGGCTTTATAAGTTTATAGTAATGTACCTATCATTGTAATGTATATGATATTTATAGTAATGTATATAATCATGTACATAATATTAATTGTATTTATAGTAATGTACCTAATACATAAGTTTTGTTTAACCACAAAACATCTACTCTCAGTCCGAGCGAAGTTTTACGTGTTTGTTTAGATAGAAAGAAAACAATTCATATTATTATTTTTCAAACCGAAATATTATTTATAGCGACATAAACCTTATCCTATTTTGCGAATTGGTAACAGATGTAGGTTTATAATATTTTTTCCATCGAACGTAATTTCGGACAACAACATTCCCGGTTCAAATAAATTACACATTATATTCTGAACATTAAAAAATATTTTAAAATTTTGTTCTCAACAGTACCAAGCGGGGGTTAAAGTCACGTTTAGTAATTCCGCTGTAAAATTTATAACCGAAGAGCTTTCATATGCCAAATGGTTAACTTTTTTGCGTTTAGTTTCCAAATTCAGACCGCTCTGAGTGGCCGGACCTTGCCTCATCTGCATGTTTCTGTTTGTTTTACAACGGTTTTTATATGTATGACTTTATTGAGGTTCTTTTAGACTGAGGATTCTAAACTTGCGGCACTGGTCTGAGATCTTAGATACGGGTAATAATGTAAATTAAGGATTTAGGCTAAAAAATTATTAGTATCATCTGCGAGCTATCCCATAATCCTTTTTTTTATTTTTTGGTAGCAGACGAGCAGGCGGATCACCTGATGGTAAGCAATTGCCGTCGCCCATGGACACATGCAACACCTGTGGAGTCACAAGTGCGCTGCTAACCTTTTATCCCCTTCCCCCCGATGGGCCTCCGGTACCCTCACTCACTCGGCGAAGAAAGACAGCACAGGAGCTGCTTCACGCCGGTTTTCTGTGAGGCAGTGGTATCACTCCGGTCGAGCCGGCCCATTCATGCCGAAGCATGGCTCTCCCACAATCCTTTCTTGGTAAATATTCCTCGATTGCGTACAAAGCGCTTTTCGTCCTGCTTTGTGATGCGCACTGCCAAGAAGTGGAACACTCTTCCTGCATCTGTTTTCCCCAATGAGTACAACCAAAAAATTTAAAGCTAGAATGAATAGGCTACTTCTGGGTAAGCTCGCTACATCGTAGACTTCATCTGAACTCTAGTGGTCAGTATGAAACCAAGGGCAAGTCCATTTTCAATAAAAAAAGTGTCAGCTGGCACGAAAAACCTAGTCTTCAGTCGTACGCGTACGTACAGCCCCAAACCAAATATACAAAAGTGTCAAATTTCTTCAATCGACTCTCATCTTACTATCACACACATTAGGTTGAATATCTATTGCGGAAATTTTACAGGATGTGGTAACTTGATGTGTGGCTGACTGTACTTACGTTGCGTAAAGTTCTTAATTTTTAGGTACCTTCTTTTTATATCTAATAAGAGTTCTGTCATGAAATATCTGCTCAGCGGTGTGTTAAGTAATAGAACAAGACAAAAATAAACATTAGTTGATACCAAACCACGATATTCTTTTAAAAATAGATTGTACCCCGAATATTTCCACACCCATAAATCAGTATCAACCAATACCATATTTCGCGAGCTTGTAAAAATACACTTTACGATATCAATTTCGTCTCTTCGAAGGCATTTGTTGTTGTTTGTATAAATTGGGGGCAAATAATCACCCCCCACCATAATGAGCTTCCTTTGCGGCTCAATAAAAACGAAACGATTCGTTTTCGGAGCTTATTGAAACGAATTCGGCGAACAAAATGAAGTCATCTATTTGATTTCCTAACATTATTTTCAGTGGCCACCGTTGAATTGAATCCTGACAATATTTTATCCTCTTTATTACTGGAAAGTATTAATCAACCGATCCAATATTTTGATGCCAATGGTGCACGTTTATGCGTTTCCATTAGTAAGGCAATTTATCGGTTTTTTATGTGATAGGTGGCAGCCGAACAAACGGATCACATGATGGTAAGCGATTACCGCCGCCCATAAACACCTGCGACAGGCACCAGTAGAATCACAACGCTGCCAACCTTTGACCCTCTTTCCCCCAATTGGACCTCCGGAAGCCTCACTCACTCGATTTCTGTGAGGCTATGGTATCGCTGCGATTTAGCCGCCCATTCATACCGTAGCCTGGCTTTCCCATGGTGTAAACGAATCCTTGGGAAACTATGGTGTTAGTACAACATTTTGTACGCTGCGGTAGGCTTGACTAATTTATAACGAACTAGTGGCCGGTGCTCATTTCGTTTCGGCGCATTTATAAAATTTCAATCTGAACCAATAGATGGCGCTGGGTAGTGGGTAGTTGTTACAACGCGCAAGTGTTCGGTGTTTTCGGTTTTATAAGCCTGGTCGTTGCCTATAGAATATGCCTCTTCTGCCTCTTCATAAATAATATAGAAGATAGGTATTAATATAACTGCTAAAAGGCCTCATGACTAGTGGCCCGTCCTCACTTTATTTCGGAACTTAGTTTCGCTATTAGGCAATAGATGGCGCTAGGCGTCGATTACATCGCGCAAGTGTTTCGGTGTTCCGAGTAACATTGTAAGCCTTGTGGTTGTCTATAGAAGCTATATTTTAATTAATAAATTAATAACCTTCAGAAGGCTTTGAAATAATAAAAAATAACGGTGTACGAAGCCATAAGGAAGAAAATTGACATGCCTCGATGGCGCAATGGCTAAGGTGTTCGCTCGAACTACATTTTCTAAGTTTTCTTAGGTCTGGGTGTTCTGGGTTGACGCCCCCAGTTAATTAACGTCATCTGGTACTTATAGTATAAGGGTTGCCCTAGTTTACCTAGCTACTTGGTCTCAACCAAGTTGATTGGTATGATTGTCTGGCGCATTTATTTATTTAAATTACCTTATAGCGATACCTATCAAAGGATGTGTTGTCATAGGTATGTTTTGTTATCCTACCCCTAACCAAACACATTGCATGACATAATCACATATTGTATGGGTGACAATACAATTAATGTAAGAGAATACCTATAACCGCAAGCGAATTATGTTCGTCCCACGCGAGCAGCCTGACACAATATATTAATTTGCCCACAATTGATTTTCCGTGTCAAACATTTGTATTGTCAAACAAATAGTTCGAGTTAAATTCGCGCCGATTAGTATTTGATTCAATTAATTGTGCAATCAGGGGTTTGGAACTGTATTCAATACTGTACAATGGCTTTATTGAAATAACCTAAATCATATACTAGCTTGGAAAAAAAATTGGGATTTGAAAATAAAACTGTTTTTTTTTAATGAAAACATACAACGTATAACTAGATACAGTTGTCTTACAGAATTTCAAATCTATATTTTTGTTTACATATATCTTCATATAAGAACGTTTTTTTTTCAAAAGTAAATGGTGTTTAAAGGTTTGCAGCGCACTTGTTGACTCTACTGGTGTTGCAGATATTTATAGAATCGCGGCAATCATTACCATCAGGTGATCAGTTTGATCGCCTGCCACTTATCACATAAAAAAATATACAGCGGTTAGTTTATAGCCATGCAGGACGTCAAACCACAACTGTTTGGTTCATTTCCTTGGTATGTATACGATAAATAAGAATTGCCTGAGTATTTACTTTAAAGTGAATTTCCCTGGACATTGTATCGTATAGAATAAAACGGTACTGAAATTCTCGAGGCATCCAAGCCACAATAAGATTCCTTTAAGATACGACGGACGCATCCCTGATGCATGGCGGCAAACACAAAGGGACTATTGTGAGAAATATGTTACAGGTATTCTTTATTTAATTCTATTCCAATGCTGTTTGATTTATTTTATTTGAATAACTTGAAACTTTAACAGGGTTGCTTCAGAAACAGTACGTATGTATATTTCTGTATGCAATTAGTATCGTTAATAGAACATAATCAATGAAAAAATAATGTTTTTTTATTTATAGGTAAAAACAAAATATGATTGTTCTAATAAGTAACAACAATGTTCCAAAATTTTTTTTTTATGATGTAGGTGGTAGACGAGTCGACGGATCACCTGATGGTAAGCGATTACCGCCGCCAATGGACACCTGCAACAACAGTGGTGTCACAAGTGCGCTGCTTACCTTTCAACCCCTTCCCCAGGATTGGGCCTCCGGTATCCTAACTCAAGCAGCGAAACACAGCGCATGCACTGCTTCACGCCGGTTTTCTGTGACGACGTGGTATTACTCCGGTCGAGCCGGCCCATTCATACCGAAATGTGGCTCTCCCACTGCAATAAAAGATTTGTATTTGACTAAAATAATATTTTGCATATAATTTTTAGCTCTAGTCCCTGTGTTGTCGTGGAACTTAAGCTGACACAAACCGCAATGCCAGAGCATTTAGTATAAAGCCGAAATACTCGCAGTCTCTCCGAACAAGGCTCTTGTTCGTACTTAACAGGGAAGGCCATTAAAGTCTCTGTATTATATTAGAATAATTAATTGTTGAAAGTACTTAGTTGTCTTAAACAAGACTTGTTCTAAGTACTACAACAAAGTGAAAGTGCTATGTGGTCTCCCGGTAGGAATACTATATTTAATGAATATTATAGTGAGTGGTTTCACATAATTATACACACATCAACATAGTAATAAGACGTTGGTACCTACCTACTGTACGTTATTCCTGTAATATCTAGTTTTCACTTTGTATACCTTTTTGCGTGTCGTAAAAATGTATTGGATATTATAATTGGGTATTTGACGAAAACTTTTTTATGTGTTTATTCAAAAGACGCCTCAATTTAAGAAACATCGTTGAAAGAATCACTTGATTCACATTTGAATTACCTGAGATATCACAACTTTAGGAGCACATATTTTGGGCAAGCCCAAAAACGCTCTATGCAAATGGCTATTGAATTGTGACGTCTCAACTCAAACTTCTGTGTGCGCGTCTAGTAAATTTGTTCGGTAGCTATATCAAATGTTTCGTTTAAGTAAATGGTTTTATGATAAAAGTTGGTGGAAAATGTACGGGTAGTTCATTGATATATTTTTTTTTATTGTAATACTTTAAAAATGGACTTGCCCATGAAACTTTGAATGCTCATAAAACCAGCTACACGACGTTATATTTTTAACTGAAAATGTTGGCCATTGGTTTTCATTTACCAGTATTTTGGTAAAGTATAAATATTTTTTACTATATCGAGATTAGTCAAATACCCTATTATACACAACATCAACATAGTGGTAAGACGTTGGTGGACTATGTACATTATTCCTGTAATATCTAGTTTTCAGTTTGTATACCTTTTTGCGTGGTGTAAAAATGTATTGGATATAATTATGTAGTTGTATAATCTGTGGACGGGCGCTCACGTCTATCCTTTGTGGCTTTTGTGCTATCAAGTTTAGTCGTGTTTATATACGATAGAACGGTCGAGCCAGCCCATTCATGCCGAAGCCCATGCTTCTTTTAGAGAGCCATCTCTGCCACGGTTTTTTCCCTACCCTGCAATATCCTCTTCAGAAGGTACCGTTTTCATCCACTAAGCTACTTGTTTTATCTATATCTATACCATTTATAAAGAGATAACTTCTATAGACAACGACAAGGCTTATAGGTAAACCGAAAACACAAAACGCTTGCGCGATGTAATTTAGCACAGCGCCATCTATTAGTTCATTTCTGAATTACGGTCCCGAAGCGAAGTGAGGGCGGGCCACTAGTCCCCAATAAAGTAAATACGCTAATGAATTCAATATCACTGTTGTTACAGCTGATAATGCAGAATGATAGCGGCAAACAAAGTTACAATTAATTAAATGATGGATTTTAATTTGCATAAATAGTAGTTTATCAAATCATTTGGAAATGGAAATACATTTTGATGATAACATTATGATATTGATGTGATTACTACTCATTAGTTGGTGTTAATTAATGAAAATGGGTTTCCAAATATATTTCACGTTTATTAATTTATGCAATTAAATATTTATATAATTGTTTACGCCCTGTTGGTCTAGTAGTTTAAAACTACCGGAACGTGATATGGGGGTCCTGCGTTATTTTCCCCATGTCGAGCAAAAGTAGGTACAGTCAACTCTAAAAATATGTATACACTTTAGGACCCTGTCACAATACATTATGTATAGGAACGACTTTTACTTTCTTATACATTATGCATTGTGACAAGGTCCTAAAGTGTATACATATTTTTGAAGTTGACTGTACCTACCTACTGTACGTTATTCCTGTAATAGGTATCTAATTTGTTTGTATGCCTTTTTAAAGAGTTGTGTTGCCGACGTAGCAGGCCACATAGAAAGTCTATGGGTTACCTACGTATGTCACATATTAAGGCGGGTAGCACACTGCCAGAGTCGAGGCGGAGTCGAGGCACAGTCGAGGCGGTGGTGTGATATAAGAATCGAGGCGGAGGTGCAGAGCATCTTTTACACCCATTCAATATGGAAATGGATGGAATGGATGAAAAAATGGCGGCGGGGTCGGGGCGGCAGCGTGACGTGCGCCCGCGCCGCGTCGCCGACTCGACCCTGCACCTCCGCCGCCTCGACTGCGCCGCGACTCTGGTAGTATGCGTTGACATATTTGATTGTATAGAAAAGTCAGAGGCGGTGCGCCTCTTGAACGCTTCCGCCTCGACTCTTGAGTGTGTGTGCAACATGCCTATGAATAAACGAGTTCCCAACAAGTTGGTAACGTTAATGTGGCGTAAAATTGTATTGGATATAATTAGTTGTATAATCTGTGGACGGGCGCTCACGTCTATCCTTTGTGGCTTTCGTGCTATCAAGTTTAGTCGTGTTTATATACGATAGAACGGCTCAATTGGATGGATATCACGGCCACAGTAAGGTCGTGGTATCCCTCTGGTCGAGCCAGTCCATTCATGTCGAAGCCCATGCTTCTTTTAGAGAGCCATCTCTGCCACGGTTTTTTACCCTACCCTGCAATATCCTCTTCAGAAGGTACCGTTTTTTTTCATCCACTAAGCTACTTGTTTTATCTATATCTATACCATTTATAAGGAGTTAACTTCTAAAGACAACGACAAGGTTTATAGGTAAACCGAAAACACAAAACGCTTGCGCGATTTAATTTAGCACAGCGCCATCTATTAGTTCATTTCTGAATTACGGTCCCGAAGCGAAGTGAGGGCGGGCCACTAGTCCCCAATAAAGTAAATACGCTAATGAATTCAATATCACTGTTGGTACAGCTGATAATGCAGAATGATAGCGGTGTTACAATACAAACAAAGTTACAATTAATTAAATGATGGATTTTAATTTGCATAAATAATAGTAGTTTATCAAATCATTTGGAAATGGAAATACATTTTGATGATAACTTATCATAATATTGATGTGATTACTACTCATTAGTTGGTGTTAATTAATGATAATGGGTTTCCAAATATATTTCATTTTATTTATGCAATTAAATATTTATATAATTGTTTACGCCCTGTTGGTATAGTGGTTTAAAACTACCAGAACGTGATATGGGGATCCTGCGTTATTTTCCCCATGTCGAGCAAAAGTAGATACAGTCAACTCTAAAAATATGTATACACTTTAGGACCCTGTCACAATACATTATGTATAGGAACGACTTTTACTTTCTTATACATTATGCATTGTGACAAGGTCCTAAAGTGTATACATATTTTTGAAGTTGGCTGTACCTACTCATTCGTATTTTTCGAACATAGCTCGGGTTTGTGATCACCAATCCGCATTGCAAGCGTGGTGATTAAGCCATTGCTACATACTATGATGAGATTCATCAGAGTAGCAATGACTTGATTTCTATGATGGAAGAGGATGGATGCCCTGCAGTCCCCACTGCAGCAGTACTGATATACTGATAGGCTGATACTTCACTTTCACTTTTTATTACTTTATTATAATACTAGTGGCCTGCCCTCACTTCGCTTCGGGACCGTAATTCAGAAATGAGCCAATAGATGGCGCTGTGTCCAATTACATCGCGTAAGTATTTCGTGTTTTTCGGTTACTATCAAGCCTTGTCGTTGTCTATAGAAGTTATCTCTTTATAAATAGTATAGATTGTTATGCTTTTACGCAAAAACTACTAAATGGATTATGAAAAAACTTTACAATTGAATTGTTTTTGTCTTTTAAAACGGTTTTAAGTCTTATGACGTTAAATACAAATGTAGTCAGACGAATATTTGTCCAGAAGTGGGCGGTGGCATAAACAAATCGCCATCAGCTGTTCATTATATAAATAGTTCCATGATAGAGCTGGCTGAGACCGCCTGTCTAAGAAATTGTACAGTAATTATCAGGGGTTGTGAACCCTCTCTAATCCCGTAATCATTCAACACTCAAGATGGATAGCAGCGCTCAGTAACAGTTTTGTGGCCAAACTTTTTCGTGGAACTCATTTGTCTTGCGGCAATCACGAACTTAGTAGAGATTTACTTTTCAACTAAGTAGAGCTGAAAATCTGTTTGTGAGAATTGGTTTTGCGGGTCAGTAGTTCAGCATTCGATTTTAATACCTATCTTAGAAAATACCTGTCCTAAATTTATTTTTTTAATAATTCATAAAGTGGAAACCATGGTTATCTATTACCATTTATAAAGAGATAATTTCTATACACATTGACAAATCCTTATATACCTACAAACTCGAAAATCCGATAACACTAGCGTGAGCGCCCAGCGCCATCTTTAGTAGACAGTGGAACTGCTGTCCCGAAACAAAGTGAGGGCGGGCCACTAGACAACTAGTAATAATAAAATAGTTTTTAACGTTATTTTTGATTACTGGCCCGCCCTAACTTTGTTTCGGGAGATTTGTTTCAAACCTCGACCATAGATGCCACAGGGCGTCGATTACATCGCGCAACAAAAAACCTAGACTTGTTCTTGTATAGAAGAAGATTATACAAATACTTTATATAAACGGGACGAAATACGAGGATATTTAAATATAAGTAGATTATAGTACTTACTGCTTTCGTTTCGACGTTCGACTGCGTTACAACAGCCGTGGTCACAAGCGGACTGGAGGCGTTTAGTCCCGTTTATATAAAGTATTTTGTATAATGCAACGCGAAAGTTTAAAATATATAGAAAAAGATTAATAGTTTTTTTCTCAAAACTATAGTTAAAATATGATTTGTAAACTGTCAGCTTCACTTACCCAGTAGCTAAATTCATATTCAAATATGAAATATGAGTTTAGATTTTATATTCAAGACTTTGCAGCTCGCGTCAAGTGTTCTCCCGTTCAACTAAGTGAGCAGAAATCCATCAATCAATAGAAAATGTAATTTTACTATAGACCGTAGGGAGAGCCACGCTTTGGCATGAATGGGCCGAGCGATTTCCGCCGTCCATAGACACCTGCAACAGCAGTCAGAGTCACAAGTGCGCTGTCAACCATTCACCCAATTGGACTCCGGTAACCTCACGCTGCGAGGCCAGCGAGGGAGTGGTATCACTCTGGTGAAACCAGCCCATTCAAGCCGAAGCATGGGTCTCCCATGGTAAAATGACTCGTCTTCTCTTTTGCCTATCACATAAAAAATACTAAGTTTCAACTAACTCATAATTACCTGAGCAAGTTTAAAATGTCTTATAATACTTAGGAAAATTTACTTAGTACCATCCATAGATTTAATTTAGCAGGCCGCAGGAAATCTCGTGAAACTAAGTTTAAAGTTTAGTGTTTGACTAGTGACTTCTTGTTAGCTGCTTTGTTGGAAATTTTAACTTTGACGATGAGAAAATTTAAAGCAAATGTAATAAAATATTTACTACTCGTAGCTCGCGCTCACTTCGTTTCGGGACACTAGCTTCAATATGAACCAATAGATGGCGCAGGGTACCTTGTGTATATCGCGCAATCGTTACGCTTTTTCGGTGCAATATACACAATCTGTGTCTATAAAATAGACCTATTCATATATTGTAAACATAAAGATAAGTAGATGATTGGCCAGATTATCCTTCGAAATACTGCCTCTCTTAGATACTTGTCCTAAGAGAACAGGGTAGACAAATTTGATATTACTACTAGTGGCCCGCCCTCACTTCGCTTCGGGACCGTAATTCAATAATGAACCAATAGATGGCGCTGTGTCCGATTACATCGCGCAAGCGTTTCGTGTTTTCGGTTTACCTATAAGCCTTGTCGTTGTCTATAGAAGTTATCTCTTTATAAATAGTATAGAAGATATAGATAGAAGATATTGTATATTACTATACAGTGTTTTAGATACCTGTACATGGGTGCCGGCAATTGCTTACCATCAGTTGATCTGCTCCTCTTCCATCACATAAAAAAAACCAAAATGCCAACTTCATAGGTAAGAACCGTACATTCTAAGATCCTAACGTATTTTATCAACATGCATCAAGAGAAATAAAAACAAATGACGTGGGCTGACGTCACAGCTAAGTGGTACCTCTTCGCCGCCGCGTATCGCTTGACATTTACATATTCACCCTTTAACGATGGAGGTGTGACTACGGATGTAAAAGGATAATACAGGGTCTAGATGTGGCTTTAATAACCAGACTGCGCCAGAGGAAGAGATTTTATACATCGCACCTATGTTTATGACTTAAGGACCTTCAAGGAAAAGAGTCCTCTTCAACCTCGCTGATGTTCATTGGCGGCAATGATTACTTATCATCAGGTGATCCGCCTGCTCGTTCGTCGCTACTACTTACCATCGATAACTATGAAAATGCTGATAAAAATTATATTGTTTTCTCCAAAGATCTATTATCTCACAAATTAATATTGCTTCCGCGTACATTTAAAATGTCTCTCTCTCACTCGATGAAACATCAGTAGGTACAGGCACAAAATAATTACACACAGAAGTTAGACTCAGCCTGATTTTGAATTTAGAAGAGTTTGTTGACATATGCTAGGGTTGTTGCCCGGCATGAGTACATAAGCGCGCGGCCTCTACCATAGACCTCGACAGTTTGACAATCTTATGTCATAGGCTAGGATTAATGTGGTCGAAAAGGCGTATTTCCCCGTTAGTGCGCATGCGTGAGTACATGACACGCTTTTAGCTCTTAGTGGGCAGCTTTCTTTCTGTGTGTAATTATTTTGTGGTACAGGCGCTGCTTCACGAAGGTCTTCTGTGAGCTCAATCCGGTCTTGTGTGAATTGAATTTGGTAATTTTGTCTGAAATAAGGTCACGAGCGTTAGGAACAAATAAAACGAGTTTCAATATCAGTCGTATGCCACATCCAGCATCTACCATTCGCACGATTCGTGTGAAACATAAACTTTATTTTGATGTCGCTTGATACCTCAGCCTCGGCGTACATTTGGCTTGACATCCTGACGTTAGGTGAGACGCTCCGTGTCTAAAGGATAAACCGTTTTATCTACGAATTCACTTGTTTTGATGTCAAAGGTTACTTTAACTACCTTTTCTGGCAACCATTTTGAACAACATTATGTTCTGTGACTTTTTGGTGATGCCGTGATGTTTCGTCTTAATTCTATTTTCATGTTACAATAAATTTGAGATTAAAATGCTAGGTAATGATAATTAAAAATACAACGTTTACCTTTTTGCATAATGGTTAAGTAAAATCACTGGACACATAGAAAAGTAATATTTCTTATGAAGTAGGTTCCTAAGTGCAACATATGTACAACATTTATACCATTATCATGAATATAGTATCCCTAGGTATATTTACAACTAGTGGCCCACCCTCACTTCACTTCGGGAACGTAATTCAGAAATGAACCAATAGATGGCGCTGTGTCCAATTACATCGCGCAAGCGTTTCGTGTTTTCGGTTTACCTATAAGCCTTGTCGTTGTCTATAGGTATAGATATAGAAGATATTGTATATTACTATACAGTGTTTTAGATACCTGTACATGGGTGCCGGCAAATGCTTACCATCAGGTGATCTGCCCCTCTTCCATCACATAAAAAAAAACAAAATGCCAACTTCATAGGTAAGACCGTACATTCTAAGATCCTAACGTATTTTATCAACATGCATCAAGAGAAATAAAAACAAATGACGTGGGCTGACGTCACAGCTAAGTGGTACCTCTTCGCCGCCGCGTATCGCTTGACATTTACATATTCACCCTTTAACGATGGAGGTGTGACTACGGATGTAAAAGGATAATAGGTACAGGGTCTAGATGTGGCTTGATTAACCATCTACGCCAGAAAAAGAAATCATATACACCGTCCCTTAACTAAGTGTGTTATGTCTTAAGGACCTTCAATGAAAAGAATCCTCTTCAACCTCGCTGATGTTCTTTGGCGGCAATGATTACTTATCATCCACCTGCTGGTTCGTTGCTGCTACCATAGATCACTGTGAATATGCTGATTTTTTCCCCCAAAGATCTATTTATTAAAACGCCCCGTTTGGTCTAGTGGTTTAAGTACCGAGCCGGTTCGATTCCCGGGGCGAGCAAAAGTATGTTTCGAATTTTTCGAACATAGCTCGGGTTTGTGATCACCAATCCGCATCAGGCAAGCGTGGTGATTAAGCCTAATCCCATCATAGTAGCGATAACTTGATTTCTATGATGGAGGCCTTTGCCCTGCAGTGGGACAGTATATAGGCTGATACTTTCCTTTCCTTACTTTCCTATTTATTATCTCACAAATTAATTTTGCCTCTGCGTACATTTAAAATGTCCCTCTCTCACACGCCTGTCTTTTGTGCGCTCATACCAGTCTTATGTGAATTGAATTTGGTAATTTTGTCTGAAATAAGGTCACGAGCGTTAGGAACAAATAAAACGAGTTTCAATATCAGTCGTATGCCACATCTAGCATCTACCATTGACACGATTCGTGTGAAACATAAACTTTATTTTGATGTCGCTTGATACCTCAGCCTCAGCGTACATTTGGCTTGACATCCTGACGTTAGGTGAGACGCTCCGTGTCTAAAGGATAAACCGTTTTATCTACGAATTCACTTGTTTTGATGTCAAAGGTTACTTTAACTACCTTTTCTGGCAACCATTTTGAACAACATTATGTTCTGTGACTTTTTGGTGATGCCGTGATGTTTCGTCTTAATTCTATTTTCATGTTACAATTTTGAGATTAAAATGCTAGGTAATGATAGTTAAAAATACAACGTTTACCTTTTTGCATAATGGTTAAGTAAAATCACTGGACACATAGAAAAGTAATATTTCTTATGAAGTAGGTTCCTAAGTGCAACATAAATGTACAACATTTATACCATTAACATGAATATAGTATACCTAGCTATATTTACAATACAACTAGTGGCCCGCCCTCACTTCACTTCGGGAATGTAATTCAGAAATGAACCAATAGATGGCGCTGTGTCCAATTACATCGCGCAAGCGTTTCGTGTTTTCGGTTTACCTATAAGCCTTGTTCGTTGTCTATAGAAGTTATCTCTTTATAAATAGTATAGAAGATAGATATTAAAAGTAGCACACACTTGTACCATGTCAAAGTAACTGCCTAGCCAGTTTTCAAGGGATAACAAAATGTTACTTTGACATGGTACTAAAGTGAAAGTTACTTTTGATTCTAACCTACTGTTCTTGCAATGTTATAGCTATAGTATATTCAAGTGTACCAAACTTAAAGCCATGTGAGTGTAGAGAGTTCTTGATAACGTGTTCAAACATCATCAGCAACCCACGGTCGTCCACTGCTGGACATAGGTCTCCCCTAATGCACGCCACCGCTCCCGATTTTCGGCCACTCTCATCCAGCCCACTCCAGCCAGCCTTCGAATGTCGTCATCCCATCTTGTAGCAGGGCGTCCAACACTACGTTTGCCGAGTCGCGGTCTCCACTCAAGGACTTTATGGCTCCAACGGTTGTCAGTTCTGCGGCTAATGTGACCAGCCCATTGCCACTTTAGTTTGCTAATTCGGTGGGCTATGTCAGTGAGTGTTCAAACATGCAGAAATGCAATTTAACTTTTCACCTCTACTCATTTGTATGTTTGACTTTAAGAAGCTCACTTGCAAGATGTGAACATTGGAGAACAAGTTCTGAAACTTATGTGCTTACAGTCTGTTAATATACGATCCGTTTCGTACCCTAAAAAAACCTGGCACATCCATACTAATATTATAAATGCGAAAGTAACTCTGTCTGTCTGTCTGCCTCTTTCACGCCAAAACTACTCAACGGATTTAAATGAAATTTGGTATACAGATAATCTAGACCCTGAGAAAGGATATAGGCTACTTTTTATTGCGAAAAGGGGGTTGAAAGGGGGGGGGGGGGGGGGTAAAAAGTACTTTTCCACGCGGACGGAGTCGCGGGCAGCCGCTAGTTAATTATATATTTTTATTTAATAGTTGGCAGACGAACAGGACGATCACCTGACGGTAAGCGATAGCCACGGCCATAAATACCTACAAACAACACCTGTTAAGTCACAGGTGCGCTGCCAAACTTTTACCCCCTTCCCCTTTTAAACTCGACTTCCACTCTGGAAGTTTTTAGATCTAAGTATTTAGTTAAGTTTAATATTATTGGTATATCACTGATTCAGATAATTCAGTGATTAAGCTACTTTGGGCGTTCTAAACTACGTATCTTCTATACTGAGATGTTTCAATATCACTGCGTCAGAACACACTTAGTATTCTACTGGGAAGACTAGCAAAATAATAAAAAAAGGAACAACATAAAACTATCGACCATTCATACTTTTACAATGCGAGCTTCAACGCATAATGTATTTTAACTCTAAGCAAGTGGTCTATTCTCATTAAGTAACAATTACGGAGAATTTAATACGACCCTGGCATACGGAAGGAACGCAAAAATGTGCATATTCTGCTGAATCACGTCTCTTATATATTGCAACGGCGCAGTCGGGCTTGGAAATGAAATATTCTCAACAACGCACGCGGTTCGAGTTAGGAATGCGTTGGTTTGTTAGCATGATGAAGTTGACAAGACGTACCATTCCAAAATAGCCGCTTGTGGTATACCTTGATACTTTATCAAGTATCAAGGTTCACTCAAGAGGGTTCAACAAGGTGTATCCACTCTACTTTTTTTTTACGGTTTTCTTCGGTTTTTCTTATCGAGACCCCAAACAAAACTGTTGCTTTAAAATTCTTCTCGCTAATCTGTGTAGAAATCACTTTAAATATTCCTCTTCACAATGCAAAACGCTAGATTTGTATACTAAAATTTAGATGTTAGATTAGTCTCAGCCCCATCCAAGTTATACGTCGTGTCAGTTTAAATACCGAAAGACGACATACCGACAGTTCATAAACTTATTTATTTGGCATTGATTTTTACCGAGTATTAAAACGAGAACAAGTCTTTTATTCTTCTCTCAACAAAGTAAAGTAGGTAGTAACGGTTAACTTGTTTCATAAAAACCACGAGAAAAAATATAATACAATTCTCTTACAAACTTCCCTTTTAAAGACAAAGTAAGTATTTAGAAAATTGTTTACGTCAACACTCAACAACGCTTATTAATCACATTTTCTTGGTCAAATCATATTTCAGTGTTATAATGTTTCCTTAAAAGCTATTTTATGGATCTTTGGTCGGGACTTACAGTAGGATTTATTATATTAAGTGCTAGAAGAAATGTTAAGTGAGCTTTAGCAACTACTTATGTACTTACGTCTACAAATGATTTCGGTGTATAATTCAGTGACTTCGACTGAATTCGACCGACTAGCAACTCATTACATTAATATTTAACTTTAATTTGAAAGTAAAATATTATTGAATTGTTTAAAACATTATCTCTAAGTTAATTTAATTTATTTTTAAGACTACATCAGATAATAGTTTTAAATACAGATCGGAGTCATCAATACAAATTCTATAGGGATTGCTGAGTTCCAGTCTGTGTTTTTTTATCATTAGAAAGGTCTTTGATGTGTGTCACTTTATGCTGATCATTGATCGAATAGATAAATCAATGTTTAACGGTTAATAGGTCTGGTATAAACTATTGATCGACGTCGATTTATTATCTTGAATTACTTGCTCTTATTAGTTAAGCCTAAACCCATCATAGTGACTTGACTGGCCGGTTGGCGCAATGGTAGTGACCCTGCCTCATACGCCAAAGGTCGTAGGTTCGATCCCCACCCTGGACAAACATTCGTGTGATGAACACTTGTGTTTGTTCAGTGTCTGGGTGTTATATATGTATTTAAGTATTATATTTGTGATCCTCTGTTGTCTGATATCTGTAACACAAGTGCATAAGCTACTTAGTACGGAGTCAGGTCAATGTATGAGATGTTGTGTGAATAGTAGAGATGACATGATTTCTATGATGGGAGTTTTTGCCCTACAGTGGGACAGATATAGGCTGATACTTTACTTGACTTGCTCTAAGTATGTAAAATACGAATATTGTATGGCCAATGGCATAATAATAAAAAAACCGCGAAAAACTACTTACATGGTAATAAAGGTGGAACGACGATATCGAAACTGCAACAATATTAAAATTCTCAATATCGGGACCCGGGTATTTGCGTGCAAATAAACCGGTACATCCGGATTCCGTAACCGGGTCCAAGTAATATCATCCGGAGACAACTCGCAAATAGAACTTCTCAGCTGGAAGCCGTTCCGGCAAAATATGAATATTGAAGTTGGAAGTATTAAAAGTAACCGGAGCATTAACGGGAAGTTGCTTTGTTAGAAAATCGGGGGCGTATTGGAGGATTTTGCATTTATTTCGTTCAATAAATCTTGGACTTCAAATAACATTGAAGCAAGGTTAGTGACGGGTCGTTGACGGTTTACATTTTAACAAAACGTTGCCGTATGTGAAGTGGCAGGAAATGAAAATTGTTCTGTTTTACTAATATCCGTACCACAACGAAATCAAGCCATTACGTTATATCTCTCTGTATTTTGATACTGACATAGCTTAAAAAATATGTAACCTTTGCTTTATTATGAATACGGAATTGAGTATTGTTCCAAAATACTATTATATGCATTTAGAACTATTGAAGAAATTCATCGTTTTTTTTTTTAATCTAAGAAAGTTCTATTAAAAAATGAAACACCACGTAATATCCAATAAATTTTGAGAATTCATAAAGTCTATGAATATTTCACTTAATTTATAATTATTAAGCAAGGGTGAACTAAAATTCAATCACTACTATGAGTGAGAGAGAGAATAATAATGTACAGCGGACTTCGTTTAAACAGAAATTAAGTCACAAGAACCCTACGTAAACGGTAAAAAAATAAATGGCGTCACATCACACAAGTTGCAATTAAAAATAAACCAGTGGCACACAACATTTCGCGGTCCGCTCCGATTTAAAATTACGCAAGTACTTAGCAAGAATGGGTGTTGTAAAAATATATGAAAGTCAGAAGTCAGTAATAAGGGAGTGCCGGGGGCTGGTACACTGCTCGCATACAAATGACAGGAATAAAGCCAGGGTTGCCGAAACGAGTAATATGACGATGGCCGGGGCGAATTGATTTTGGGGCGCGTTATGCTTATTTAGCCGCAGTGGTTTTGAGATAAGGTCTGCTTTTGCTCGTAAAGTAAAGTACATCTTTCAGTCCATGTACTTAAGTATGGAAATGAGGCCAACTCAACATGATGCACTTTACTAGATACTTCCTGGGATTAATATTTATATCATTCATGTCCAAATAAGAATGTTCCAGTCAATGTTTTGTGGTGTCCAAATTAATAAATAATTTTTTTTCATTCTTTCTTTCTTAAATGCGCTATCCGACAGTGTGCTTACCTCGCGACCCTAGTGCCCTAGTGACCCTAGGGCCGGCTCGACCGGAGTGGTACCACGGCCTCACAGAAGACCGGCGTGAAGCAGCGCCTGCGCTGTGGTTCGCCGAGTGAGTGAGGGTACCGGAGGCCCAATTGGGGGAAAGGGGGTTAATTTTGGCAACGCACTTGTGACTCTACTGGTGTTGCAGGTGTCTACGGGCGGTAATCACTTACCATCAGGTGATCCGTCTGCTCGTCTGCCACCTATCACATAAAAAAACACGAGTGTAGTCAAACAGTAGTATACAGTATGGTAAGTAATATCGTTAAGGAAATATACGATAACTATCAGCAATGACCAACGACAATTATGTCAACCCTAAAGCGTAGCGCACTCGCGCGCTGCCGCGTCATCCGGCCTATGCATATTAACGGACAAACGTACAAACAACGCGTATATATATACGTAACGGCGATTTGTAGGCATTTAGGGTAAAATTTAAATCATATACTCACGCCTGTAGTCCGTTGAAGTTTTGAAAAAATCCTACCCTCTAAGTAAGCATACAAAAAAAAGGATACGCTCGTTTAATATAAAACGGATATTTTGACTGTTCTGATCGAATTAAAACCTTTAAAAGTATGAGACTTGTTACCCTGTTTTAGAAAATGTGTGTTTTACCCATTGACGGGTTATAGTACTTATTTGTCGCCGGAAATTATATAAAAAAAATGTTGTAAGTAATAATATTTAGAGTAGTTTCTGTTTCCGTTTCACGCTTCAACGCTCATACGATTGTCGAAACGCAACTACACGCGTTTCGAAACAAGATGAGCTTATACGTATACAACTCTGATTATAAACAGAACTTAAACCTACAAACACCATTTAACAAATTGATAGCGCATTTGCTGCCACGTCATCCGGCCTCTACACGGACAAACGTACAGAAAACGCGTATATATAGGTAACTGTGGTTTGTAGGCTTTCAGTGAATTACGATTTGTTTTTACTTTCTCACGTAGCTAAGGAATCATTTATAACTAGCTCCCCACGCAGTTTCATCCCAGTTTGTCCATAGGGAGATGAATTTTTAACACGTCCCAACTTTTCTTTCATATAAACTTACCACGGTCTTTCAATAAAGAACTAATTTGACATCTATTGAATAAGTTTGACATTATTCTTTTGGGTCACAAATATCTAGATATAGGCGACGTGTAAACAGAGCGATGGTATCTCAGTGGGTAGGAAACGCGCCTTAAATGCGGAGGGCCGTGTTTTTGATGTGATCCTGTTTTGGTATTTTAGTTTTTTTTTTTTGTAAACTGAGTATCTGCTGTTTTTTTTATATGATAGGTAGCAGACGAGCAGGCGGATCACCTATGGTAAGCAATTGCCGCCGCCCATGAACACATGCAACAAATGCGCTGCTAACCTTTTATCCTCTTCGCCTCACCGCCGCAGTGGGGGTAGTCCGACATAACCCGTCCGCCCCCAAGCGGGATGAGTTTGCATTATGTATTTCTCCTGGGTTACCAAAAAAAGCTACAACTGAATACCCTAAATAAGCAAATCTGACTCACACTTGACTGGTTTTTTTAAAAGTTACCATTTATGATATAAATGAATTGCTAGTATGTATTTTCTACAGCCAAGCAATTTGCCATAACGATCACGTTTTTAGCCATAAAATACCTTTCATAAAGAAAAGATAACGCAAACTAAAATATGCCGAGGCATGATCGAAAGTTAGCCTTTGACATTGTCTTTTTCTGTGATATTTTCAGTAAGTACAGTCACCATCACAGTTGGCTAACCTCTGCTATGTGGAATACTGCCAATTGTCAATTTTTTTTCAACGGCCCGCTCCGGGACATCCACATTTGAGAGGCTAATACATTTCTGAAAAAGTTAGTACTTTTTATTTTTTAAGAAAGCTGGTTACGATATTTTAATGGTAGCGGAAACAATTGATGAGGCTGACAGGTGACCGTAGGGAGTGGCGTAATAACGAAAAATTCTATACTCGGCAATGTATGAAAGTAGCTGATATATTATAATGATAAAGAGAGTAATGAAAAACTTTTGAGATTGTAATAAAAACATAATATAGTTTCTTAAATTATAATGCTGGCTGTTGCTAAGAGTTAATCCCATCCTTAACACAATCGACACTTGACAAGGAAAAAAAAAACATTCAAGGCTAGTAAAATTAAAAGCCAGATGATTCACACCGCTAATCTTGTTCTCAACAATGGTTACCCGTTGGAAACTGACGCTTTCAACTAGTGAATAGGCCTGACATATGGACCAGGAAAACACTAGTCAGAAACCGACGTGAGGAGCTTGTGAAGTAAAAGTGAGAGTACTGGAGGCCCAATCTAGGGAGAAGGGGAGGTTAAACGTTTGCAGCGCACTAGTGACTCTGGTGGTGTTGCGAGTCTCCATAGGCCGTCTAAATCGGTGGACTATGAGTGGATCCAACTGCTCTTCTGCCACTTCCTTAAGTTTTGTGACAATATCCGAAGGGTTTTAAGAAAAGATTGTTCTCAAAATTGTCCCGACTGGGAATTGATTCTGTAGTCATGACGTCATCATAGTGCTCCAAACATTGGTACTATGTCAGACACATTGTTACTCACATTCTATGTTTCTACTGCAAAGTTTTAGAAGTGACGGTGATTTTCGATGTCGACTGTACTTCAGCTTTTTCTTCCTACTGGGACACATTTTTGCTAACATATTTCTCACTATTCTAGACTTGAACATCCGGCACGTCGCTACACAATAGTATTTTTACATTACTTTATGCAGATGTGTATGTCAAAAGAATGTTTGTCACATAATACATTCGCTAGCCTGCGTTTCTTTTTTTGTTTTTTGACATCCGAAAGGTCTGGGAATATAGATCAATGCTTTGAAAATATTTAGGACTCATCAAACAGGACAGATTAGAGAGAGCTATAGCCAGTGTTTTTAAATGAGAAGATCCGTAAACGAACATAAGTTACTGACATAGCCTGATGGATTAGTGGTCTGAAGTAAGGACATAACTTTTTTATATTAAATGGGTTTGCATTTGACCTCACCTCACATTATGGAGAGTGACAATGCGGTCTAAGATGTGGCATGCCTACCCAGAAGTCTCTTAACTTAAAAACACCCAAATTGTAGCTCTCTGGGAATACAATCGTAATCGACTATATTAGCCAAATCCTGAAACTTGTCCACTTGGAAACTAGAACCTGGAAACCTGGAACAAGTCCACGCACTTTGGGAAACTGTCCCGAATACCTAACCTTCAATATATTTTTTACATCCATGTAATAAATTGGGAGTATTAAAAGATATTCCAATGTTATAAACACAAGTTTATGAACAGAATCTGATTTCACAGGAATTTATCGGACCACCGAGAGTGATAAACTTGCTGCGTGTTTAAATTTTAAGGAAATTTTATGTTTAAAACTTTAGTCCACCGGCAGTTTACAATTTTGACAAAAAATACAGGGTTTGTTTATAAAAATGTAAATAATATCAATTATTCGAAAACCAACATCATCTTCCTGCCATATTCCTTTTTTTTTTTTTTTTTTTTGTTTTCCCAGGGGAAATGCGTTACGCATACCCGTCCGCCGGGGGGCGGACGGGTTATGTCGGACTCCCCCCCGCATGACGGCGGGGGGTTTACCGACTAAAACCCCTGGGACTCTCCCTCATCGTCCATCGCGGGAGAAAGTCGTGGGGCAAATAGCGCGAAGCCCTCGCACCACGACATCTCCCCGGACGGTGGCCCGCCTACACGGCGGGCCCGGCGGGTGCTCCCCCGGGGTCGGGGGAGCGGGAGGGGACAGCCGAGAGAGTTGAGCCGTCCCCACCGGGCTGTGGAGGGTGTCCTGTGTGTTCCTGACATATTCCTAGGTTGACTAAGATTTATGTTTTCTTTTTCCATTCGTCACACGCGTTTCAAAAACCAATACTTACAATTATATTTCGGCGAATTCACGTGAACAGAGAAATTCCTGATTGCTATGACATTTCCATAGTAGTGTTTTTCTGTTTATAGGAGCTCAGAAGCGTGTTAACCATCATACGACCGCCAAAAGCTGCTTCAAAAAACTAGATTCTACACGCATAGGTATAACCGCTAGTCTGAAATCGCACCTAAAAATATGTTTTCTTTTCTTTTCCTCACCAGTTTCCCCTATAACCGCAGACTGAATAAACCAGCAACTCAAAAAATTAAGAGTATGTACCTATTGTGTAATTTCATTTCTAAATTATTTTTAAAATAAAATTAGGCACCAACATGATATTTTTATACTCTTTTCCACTTCTATTTCCCTAGTGTAAGTAATATGAAATACAAACTTTTCCGACTTTCCATTCAAGAAAACTTCTGGCCAGGAAAAAATGTTCCGATCTAATATCTTCGACAAGTTTGTCGAAAAGAATAAAACCGTTCAAAAATTAAATGGAAAGTTTTCCATAATATCATTTAACTTAAATGTTTTTGATGAGAAAGATGTTCGCTCTGTAACTTTACGCAAGTGAAATTTCCCTTTTGTTAAATTTAAAATAATCTAAGTTTTTGGTTTCTTTTAATTTTTTTGGTAGCGGCTGTTATATTTTGTTTCTCTGTCTTGGCCGCAAACTGTGAAGAAGATAACGTATCTTTTCCTCTGATTTTAATGTAAATTATTATGTATTTCTTATTTTTGCCTTTAACCTGTATTTCCTTTCATTGGCTACAAAATCTTTATTTGACTGAGCCCAGTTTTAGAGCCCAAAGTACTTACGATTATATTTTGGATTCACAGCAAAAAGGCAATCAGGCCAGTCATAAACTCCTTATCGGCTTTTATATTAGTAATTTTTCCTTACGCTTATAAACTAAACATAATTATTGTCATATGTGACGTGGTCACTTAGCAAAAGGGCAATGGAACCAATCACAAACGCCTCACCGGGTTTAGTATTAGCACAGAGTATATCCTCTGTGGTATTAAGTAGTAGGTAGGTAAGTTTTATTTGCGCTCATAAATAAATCTTATTGTCATCTGTGACGTGGTGACTCAGCAAAAAGGCAGTCGGGCCAGTTATAAACGCCTTAACGGCTTTAGTATCTATTAGTAAGTTTTCTTTGCGCTCATAATAAACTAAACATGTTTTTAGTTCAAAGAGCGTTGTTCAGTAACTTCACCCAACCAAGTCCGTGTACAGCAACTACGGACGTCCTAGCCACTTCCATCTCCGCCTGACAAAGCTCTATTGGCACATCCTCTTTTGCCAAAGTACAAAATGTATTTGGAAGTTCCGGAGTTGGTTTTAAACTTTACAAAGCAATTAATGATGTTAAACTGTGGCTACGTTAATTGGGCACGAGCGTTTATGTAGAGCTACAAGTTAGGAGTTAGTTAATATTGCGATACATACACAAATTTGAAAAAAAGGTAAGAAATGGGCAATATTTTGAATATAAAAAGCAATAAAACAGAACAATACAGAAAAACATCGGTAGAGAGCAAATTTTAATAAAAGGATAATGAGAAACAAAATTAATAAAAAATATTAAAAAATAAGAAAGAAATTACCAAAAAATGCCATATTTAATTTGACAATAATAAAATTAGATATAGACTGCAAAATTTAACGTGAAGTATTTATTAGATCAAATTGAGTCAATATTATTACAGACGGCCGTTGGGGTGGAAAGGTCCTTGAGAGGAGGCCACGCGCAGGAGGCCGCAGCCGTGGCAGGCCTCCCACCAGGTGGACCGACGATCTGGTGAAGGTCGCGGGAGTCCATTGGATGCGGGTGGCACAGGACCGATCTGTGTGGATAACTTTGGGGGAGGCCTTTGTCCAGCAGTGGACGTCTATTGGCTGAAATGATGAATATCCATTGTATATTCTAACGTAAAGTAGGTACATACGTATACTCTTGTATTGACTTCCAAGTTACATAACCAGACCACTGTTTTTCGGATTCCCCAAAACCCTCACGTTTATGAGCTGCTAAATACACAACTGACGGCATAACTACGTCACACAGCTATGTAGCGGAATATAAAAAAGAAAACACGAGCCTGTCTCTTGGAAAAAAAGTGTTTTTCAAGCAAAGGCGGAAAGGAGCAGCGTCGTTGACGTTTTTTACGACAAATATGATTTATTGACGCTCGCTCGATCTATCTGGTAAGGCTGGGGTTACGACTGGGTATGGTTGTGAGTGATTTTGTTTCTGGGTCACAATTCCAAATCTCCTGCCTCAAAATTTTAAAAATGCAAGTTGGTGGGTCTTGCAATAAGTATATATAGGGATATTAAAAAAAACAGTAAATAGCGATGAAAAAGTTATCATAAAATAAATTTCAGTATTTTGTTTGTCTCCTATCTAAATATAAGGAAAGAGAAAATAAATTACCTTTAATTTAGTTGGATATTGCTTATCTAAATCTTCTATTTTCCATACTATTTTTATAATGACAGTTTCTACAACTCAAAGCTTATGTAACCTGAAAAGACGAAACACTTGCGCGATGAAATTGACACCCAGCCATCTATTGGCAAAGATTGTAACAAATAGTAAAACTATGTTCCGAAACCAAAATGAGGACGGACCATTTTTATAACGAATAATGACTCAAAACATCTAACCACTTACGGCAATCCTTCAACCTTCTAAAGACAATTGGGTATTCGACTAATCTCGATATAGTAAAAAATATTGATACTCTACCAAAATATTGGTAAATAAGAACCAATGGTCAACATTTTCAGTTAAAAATATAACGTCTAGCTGGTTTTGTGAGCATTCAAAGTTTCATGGGCAAGTCTATTTTTAAAGTATAAAATTAAAAAAATATATTATATCATTGAACTACCTGCCCGTATTTTTCACCAACTTTTATTATAAAACCATTTACTTAAACGAAACATTTGATATAGCTACCAAACAAAATTTACTAGACGCGCATACAGAAGTTTGAGTTGTGACGTCACAATTCAATAGCCATTTGTATAGAACGTTTTGGGCTTGCCCAAAATATGTGCTCTTAAAGTTGTGATATCTCAGGTAATTAAAATGAGAATCAAGTGATTCTTTCAACGATGTTTCTTAAATTGAGGCGTCATTTGATTAAACACATAAAAACATTTTAGTCAAATACCCATTTAATGACTATTTAGGTAATGTTATTGATCCTTCCTTGGGTTCACGCAAGCAATGTTGCAAGCGGAAAACCAACTATAAAACGCCTTCGCCGCTGTCACTAAAACCCTCACCAGATTTTTCTGACGAGATTAAGTCAAGCACGTCTCACCTGAGCACCACTCGTAAATTATCACATCGGGAAAAAAACCCGATACATAAATGGGGAAACTTAGCTTCGTAAAAGCGAGACAAATTACAGATACAGGTATTTTTTGCCTGCTCGTTTTCTCACTGAAAATCTTGAGGGTCTATATCTATACTAATATAATAAAGCTGAAGAGTTTGTTTGTTTGTTTGTTTGTTTGAACGCGCTAATCTCCGAAACTACTGGTGCGATTTGAATAATTCTTTTTTTGTTGGATAGTCCATTTTATCGAGGAAGGCTATAGGCTATCAACATAATAATATTAAGGGGGTTGTAAGGGGTTAAAAGGGGGGTAAAAAGTTACTTTTCCACGCGGACGAAGTCGCGGGCGGCCGCTAGTGTCTTATAATAATCTTCTACTTCTAGGTACTACGAGGCGAGGCCATGTTTAGTGTTCCAATAGTATTTTATGATACATGGAACTCTATTAATATATAGCGCAAAATTGAGTTCTATATGTATTGTTGACTAGTTTCCCGCCCTCACTTCGCTTCGGGACCGTAATTCAGAAATGAACCAATAGATGGCGCTGTGTCAAATTACATCGCGCAAGCGTTTCGTGTTTTCGGTTTACCTATAAGCCTATCTCTTTATAATTAGTATAGATAGGTTAACCTTTGACTTAAATTATTGCACCTGATGAAAAGCCTTGATAAGTTCTAGGATGTTACGCAAAAAGCCGTCACTTTTTTTGTGATAGGTGGCAGATAAGCAGACGGATCACCTAACCTAAGCGGTTGCCACCGCTCGTAGACACCTGCAAACCAGTAGAGTTACAAGTGTACTGGCAACTTATAAACTCCTTTCATCCCAATTAGGTCTCCGTTATTCTTATTCACTCGACGAAAAACACCGCAGGTGCTGCTTTACGCCGTTCTTCTATGCGGCAGTGGTATCACCCGGTCGAGCCGGCCCATTCACGCCGAAGCTTGGCTCTCCCACGGTAAGTCACTTTTGAAGTTAATCCATATTTCCGAATTGACAAATCGATAAATGCTCAATTATTTATTCAAAAGTTTATGCGTGGATGTGTTTACCGAGAAGTAGAAGCACAAATTTACAAAAAAAAATGATTCAGTTTACTGGCTACCCATTTCAATCATTTGGCTTTGCTAGTGTGCCCTACCCGTCACCGTCACCTTAGGAAGTGATAAAGATCTCTTACTCTTTCTTACTCTTTACAAAGAGTGTCAAAAAAATTGCTAGTTAGGTATAGTGCGATACGCTATTTTTCCTATTTACACAGTCATGGTTTGTCGGAGTTTCCGAAATAGTTTTTCTGCAACTCCAATAAGAAAGCAAAAGTTTTTATTTGTTTTTATATATTGCTTTGTTATAAGGAAAAGTTCTGGTAATCCGGTGGTTATCAGTGTTTATTGTATGTTGTACGAAGTAGATATAGTAAGCCTTAAAATGTAATAATATCTTCTATGTTCTTATACGTACTTTCATCCCCTTTCTTTCTTGTTCTTGTTGTTGGGCATCCCACCCAAAGTATCGCTGGACAGACCAGGAGGCCAATGTTCAGGAGGTATTCGCCTTTATGGAACGCACAACCAATAGAAGAACACAAATTACAGTCGATATTCCTGACCTTGTTCTCCTATTAGTCTATGCGTTTTGCCCTCCAGGTCTAAAAAGATCTTTCCCACCTATAACGGCCGGACGCCGTGGCCGAAAAAAGACCGGAATGGCGAAGTCTCGTGTCGAAGACCAAGATCCACTTCGGGTCGCTAAGCCAGCAAGTCTACGTAAGAAAGTGGGTACGTACTTTCATCTGATCAAAAAGATAAAGCGTGAAGTTAAATTCTCTGAAACTTTTGTACAGTTAAAAGCATTGTTCTGTTTTCTCATCTCATCTCATCTCATTCAGCGTATTATACCCGGTTATGTACAAAGCTGTGGAGCCTTGAGTACACTTAGACCATGATTCAGGATTTGTGGAGTCGTAATCACAATGAAGCGGCTGCTATCTAACCTTCGCAATCCTATAGCAGTGGAACCAGACTAACTGATTTACGCTTATACTTTTCAGAAACCACCTGAATTCACCGCCGAGCGATGATAGAAATATGAACATAGATTTTTACAGTGACTCAGTATATTGGCTCACCTCAGCCTGATGATAAGCAAAAGGAAAACCTACGTTGCAGTTACAACGGACGCGACGGCTCGGCATCACATTCGTTGGCACTGCCATACTGACCCGCGAGATGCTCTTCACGCTTCGTTTGAAGGAGTCCATATTGTAGAACAGAGGAAACACATGGTAACGAGTTCCATTTTTAAATAGTGCGGCAGAGATATGAGCAAAATCGGATTTGAACCACTGTACTGTATGGAAGGCACGTTCTTGTCCACTGAACAATATGCTATTATATTACGACTCACTCTTGTGAACTTCAACCAATGCCGTTTATTCACAGTTTGCTCAAAAAGTCACAAAGGATTTTCCTTCCAACGCTCTCGTTTTTGCAAAAGGTTGAACAGCTATCACTCTTATATTTATTTCCTCGACGTCGACACGACTGTACCGCCATCTGCGAAAGTGATAAAATTTTAGTGGCGAAACAGCGCAAAACTGTTTTGTACATGACTGTAATAAGCAATCCGATCCAGGATCTCGTTGAAACGAGCTTTTATGTAAATAGATTTTGATAAAAATGTGAGCGTAAAGTAAAGTATCAGCCTATATCCTACTCTCACTGCAGGGCAAAGGACTCCATCATAGAAATCAAGTCATCGCAACTGTGATGGAATTAGGCTTAATCACCACGCTTGCCTAATGCGCATTGGTGATCACAGATTCGAGTTATCACCAAACCGCATTAGAGAAAGTAAATGGTAAGTAATAATAAAAATAATGTCCTCCTAGTAATAGAACACAAGACTCCCGAATCCCGATCTAAGCATACTCCGAGCTCCGAAGCGACAACTTTGGAGGCAACTTTAGACGCAATATACGCTAAAATAAGAGAGATCGTTCTAAGGCAAAATTCCATTCCACACCTCAGAAACATTATCAGGCGTGCTCTGTAAGTGAGCTTAGCCTGAGGAGTGACATGAAGATTGGGCTCATTAATAGGTTCTTGTGTTTTTTCGACGAACAGTGGAGATGGTGAAGTGCCACGTATGGACAAGACTTATGGAGTCACAAGTGGGTACCAGCCTATAAACCGCCTTCATCTTAATTGGACTTGCAGTACCCTCAATCACTCGACAAAACACATCACAACGCTCCTTCAATCCAGGTGTAGTCAGATCGGACTGCTTAGAGGGCAAACCTGGGCCGAACATCCGGGAAGCGCCTCAGATATTGCTAGATAAACTAGGTCAAGTCGGATCTTGGCTACCTTCAAAGGCCGGATTGCAACAGGTGGCTGAAAATAGAGGGGAGTGGTGAATTTACGTGTCGAAAGCCAGATCCACTTCGGATTGCTAAGCCTGCATAGTAAGTATGTAAATGTAGGATCTAAGACCCATCCCCTAGCCAACTTTATGGTTACCAAATACTTAACTGCAAAATACTAGATTCCCAGTTTCGCCCGCTTTGAGGAAAGCCGAAGAGAGGAATGAATAGAAGCAGGTCGTATGGCTCGTCTGTCATCTATCACAAAAAAAAATAATGGGCCGGCGGAGTGCTATCATGGTCTTACAAAAGACCGGCGTGAGATATTGCCTACACAGAGTAAGTAAGGGTATCGGAGGCCCAATAGCGTTAAAGGGGATTAAGAGGTGAGTGGCGCACTTGTGACTCCGCTGGTTTTGCAGGTATCTATGGGCGGGGGCAATCGCTGACCATCACATGATCCGTCTACTCATAGCCCTTTAAATCTATGGCAGATGTTTCAAGCAGCATCACGCGTTGTGACAGCTGCGCTCGTGGCTGATAAGTCTAAACTTTTCGTCCACATGTTGTCTGCTGCCTATCACATAAAAACCTCTTAAAAGAGGATATCACTGTCAGTAATAAATTTTGATGATAATAAAGATGAAACGGCAAAAACTCGGCTATCTGAACTAACCAACCATGAGACTCGCAAGTTGGCGAGAGGCTAATCACATTGCCGGTGCTAGGCAACGCAATCAAGGCGACTATAAAGATAACTCACAGCCTGGAATAGTGATGAGAAAAGTCTCATTAATCTCCAAAAAGTGTCTTTTTTTACAAAATACCTCATATTTATTGACCTGACTCCTTACCAAATAGCTTAAGCACTTGAGTTTTTTTTATGTGATAGGTAGCAGACGAGCAGGCGGATCACCTGATGGTAAGCAATTGCCGCCGCCCATGAACACATGCAACAAGTGCGCTGCTAACCTTTTATCCCCTTCCCCCCCGATGGGCTTTCGGTACTCACTCGGCGAAACACAGCACAGGAGCTGCATCACGCCGGTTTTCTGTGAGGCAGTGGTATCACTCCGGTCGAGCCAGCCCATTCATGCCAAAGCATGGCTCTCCCACAGTTAAGTATGATACTGATATTATACAATAGTAGAAACACAAAAATAATACTTATTATATTACATCCAGACACTGAACAAACACAAGTGTTTATCACACGAATGTTTGTCCAGGGTGGGTACCGAACCTTTGTATACATGCATATAAGGCAGGATTACTCCCAAATTCGGCGCCATTCGGCCAGTCAAAGATATTGAGAGAAAAGAATGTCACTTGTTTAACTCAGCACTTGACTTGATTAATGACTAGCCTGACTTAATAACTCGGTTCAAGTTTCAATATCTCAGGCTGTAGCGAGTGTTGAGGTAAGGTACAGCGACCTCTCCAAGTGAACCCCGCTGGTATTGTTTTAGTTCCTGTGCCTGGTTTTAGGGCCAGAGGAGCAGCTACCACAGGGTCGGGTGTTCCCTGTATATCTTGCGTACGTGGCCGATCGTTAGGATTGATGGCTAGCCGAATATCAGTTGAAGGTTTTATCTTCGTAATAGTCGACATGAAATGGCTGCTATATGAGATAACTATTTTTTGCCAGCGGCTTCGCTCGCGCCCTCTCACTTACCTAAAATGGGGGGTTGGAAAGAGGCAAAAAGTAGCCTATGTTACCCTCCATCCCTTCAACTATCTCCACTAAAAAATCACGTCAATTCTTCGCTCCTTTTTGCCGTGAAAGAAAGACAAACATACAGACAGACTTTCCCATTTATACTATTAGTATGGAATCATAAATTAAATACTTGTATGTATTAAATTGACTCGAGTGAAATAATTTGACTCAAGTTTCATCACTAGTCCGAGGCAAACGTTACGCTGTGTATTAGGTTGTTCATTACGGTCCCAAAGAAAACTCAATGGACGTTGATTATTTACGAATTCTAGTAGAAAGGGTCTAAAGGGGACACAAAGGGGGAAGAGGAGAGGGGAGAGTTGAGTTTGTAAGTATCTTACTAATAAAGATTATACATATAGTTAACTATATATTTATTTATTTAAACTTTATTGCACAAAAAAAATGTCATAATAGGCGAACTTACTGGCCAGGGGCATTCTCTACCAGTTAACCTTTGGGTCATGCAGAAAAGACAGCGGCGAAAGTGGAATATAATACTCTCGGCGTCAAAAAAATCGCACATCTGCGTAGTTTTCATACTAACGCGCTCATATCACAGCTTCGTATATTAAAAAGTAAAACATTTTATTACAATATTTTTAAGGTAACATTACCAATATATGCTCGTCTTTTAATCCAACATTTTCATCATCCATGGAATTTACTTGATTCGTTCAAAAAAATTAAAAAGTAAATCAAATTGGGAAAATTAGGAAGTTTTCACGACTAATTAAGAACCATGATTAACAGACGAGCATATAAAAACCATGTTACGTAAAAAATATTGCAATTAAATGTTTTACTTTTTTATATACGAAGCCGTGATATGAGCGCGTTAGTATGAAAACTACGCAGATGTGCGATTTTTTTGACGCCGAGTGTAGTGAAATAATGTGGTGACGCAAACGGTGTTAGGAGTGGCTTTAACTAAGTATTATGTTTACGTCAGACTATTAATGCTTAAAGGTGTCACTGCCACACGCTATTTACATTTACGGATGTCACTTGGATGTGTGACACCTGTTCAGAGTTTAACAGGTGACACCCATCGGGGCAGACGGGATGGGATATTCCTTAGGGTCGATTTTTTAATCCGTAGTCAAACTGGACTAATGGCTAAAAAAGTAATCAATGGTGAGAAAAAAAAAGATTTTCGAACCATAGTTAGCTTAACCAATAGTCATATTATTACAAACAATGAGTCACTTTGACCATTGCTTCTAACCAATTGTCAAAGTTAACTTTTAAAGTTTAAAGTTAAAAATAGCCAATTTAACCAAAAGGTAACCATGAATCAAAAATACTCGACCGTAGTGTATTTTTTTTTTGTGAATACAATGTTAATTTTCTTAATTCAATGGACTAATAATATTGAATATATTTTGTAAGTACACCGTAATGGTACAACATGTTGAAAATAACATTTTACCTTGACATCTGTATGTACACATGTTTGAGCAAATAAATTATCTTTATCTTTAGTCCACTCTAATGTAATATCAAAACTTGGTTTGCTAATCCCTCGTCCCATTAAATTCCAAAGACGCCTCTCATAAAGTAACTCTTACAACTTGACGTATTAAAACGTTTCTTTGTCTTTGTTAGTAAAACGAAAACAGTCGAGTCTTAGAGTGGAATATTTTACCTAATTGCTTTCCTAGCTCTTTGAGATCCACATGAGACGTGGTCAACGGCTTTGAGGTCTTTGTGCATTTTACTTGTAAATCATATTTGTAGAATGGAGTTGTGCGGAACGGATAACTCTGTGATGTTCGTGTAAACTATTTTTCGTGTGATTTTTGTAAAAGTAAACCAACAGGTTGCATACCTAATCTTTCTTTGGATATTTTATGAAGTTCTAGCTGCGTCTTACAAAAACTGAACTAAAAAAAAGTTCAAATATAAAATTAAAAAATATTTTCGAACAATATTTTCAAACAAAAGCTTAACCAAATAGTCATGATTATTATAAACAATGAGTCCCTTTAACCATTGCTTCTAACCAATAGTCAAAGTTACTTAAAGCCAACTTAACCAAAAGTTAGCCATGGATCAAAAAACCCTCCCCTAGTTTAGTCCACTCTAATGTAATATCAAAACCTTAATTCCTGTAAAGTCATTTTCGTGTGATTTTTGTAAAAGTAGACCAACAGCTTGCATATTTAATCTTTCTTTGGATATTTTTATAAAGTTCCAGTTGCGACCTGCGATTTTACACCAGTATAATCATGAATTATACAATAATAGCGATAGAAACTATCACAAAAACATAATACTACTTAATATTTCACTACATCATATACATTGATCTGACTCTGAGATAGGTAGCTCAAGCACCTGTGTTACAGATATCAGAACCAACAGTGGGATTACAAATATATACATATAATACTTTTCTTTTGTAAATACATACTTATAATACATAGAAAACACCCAGACCAATACAAACAAACATGTTCATGCACACAAATGTTTGTACTGTGCGGGGATCGAACCCGCAAGTCCCGCAACCCTTGGCCCAGACGCAGCATTCACTACCACTGAACCGACCGGGTCGGCCAGATAAATAAAAATATATTTTTTTTATGAGATAGGTGGCAGACGAGCAGAAGTTGTCACCTGATGGTAAGCGATTGCCACTGCCAAAATACACCTGTAACACTAGTAGAGTCACAAGTGCGCTGCAAACTGTGAGGCGATGTATACACTTCCTGGCAGAGCTGGCCCATTACGGATGTCATTCATGATGCCAAAGCCATATTTTTGCAATCGTAGCCTATATGTTATTATTGTTTGTTAGCTGTATTATCGTGACTTACTGCGTAAAAGAGTAACATTTATACATACTACACTCAAACATCCTCACATCTATCTTCTTCTATACTATTTATAAAGAGACAACTTCTATAGACACGACAATTCTTATAGGTAAACCGAAACCGAAACGCTTGCGGCGATGTAATTGAGCAAGCGCCCATCTTTAGTTCAATTTCTGAATTAAGGTCCCGAACCGAAGTTATGCGGCCACAATTTTTTATATAACTAAAGGCGATTGATTTCTATGGTGGAAGTCTTTTCCCTGCAGCAAGACCGTATGTATACTTTACTTTGATTTTGACTGTCAAACACGTAACAGACAGAGACGTAATATAGTTGCAAACACATTGCTATTGCTGTAACACATTGTGTGATTTTTTTTAAAGTTGACCTGAGATAAAACATTTCAAATTAAAACTTCCAGCGGTCGATTCTTATGCAGTTCTCCTCAACCTTTTCTATTCTCGAAGGAGGTTAAACTTTTTTATAACTTTTTCTGGAGTCTTTGAGGGGATGAATTAATTTGACGAGAGCACAGAGCTGGTAACGATGTCCACTTGTGAGCCGTTTCTTTACGGTTTTTATCTTTATTTCAGTTTTATAACGAGTGTTTTTCCAAGTGAGAATTTGTGGAACTTTTCGGGGCAAAAAATACTTTTAATAAGGTCATTACGGTTCTGTAGCACCTATTTATGTTGATGATATTCTTTCTTTTATGAAACGAAAAAGGTTTTTTAACTCTGCCTTGACCCTGGATTTACATTTTCGTATAGGTTACCAAAAAGTTTTTTGGCGTTATATTATGATAATATGGTGATTCTCTAGAAGTGGTAGTTGACATTATGTTAGTACAATTTCTTACACTGAGTAGAACAGGAAAATAGAGTACTTACAACAATCTTATTTTGATGGGCTCGGACATTTTCGAGTAGGCACCTACTCGTAATTACAGAATAGTTACCAGCTGTCAAAGATCCGCCTACACGGTACCTACCATGCAAGTAGGTGAGTGTTTTACTACGATCGGTAGCGCTACCATGAGTTTACAGTGACCGAACTCGCTAGCGTCTGCGTAAAAAAAATCTATGAAAAAGTGTACAGCACCTCTAGCGGTCACTTGAGAAACTAAAATATAGTATGAGTTGTCAAATAGAAACCTATCGAAATGTATTCGCTAGCGAGTAACGTTTTCCGTAGCGCAACGAGTTAGGCTACGAGTTGACATCGAAAACTGACATAACGTAAACTATTGCTCTGTCTCTTTCAAATGCATCACAATGAAAGAGACAAAGTGATAGTTTTCGATAGCGAGGATAGTATATCAAACTCTATGGAAATACCACAAGTCACAAATTTGACGGTAGGTATCGAAAAATTAAGTAAGCGTGTTCAATCGAAATCTATTCGACGCCCGTTTACTCGCTATCGACTGTAGTAACGTTATGTTACTTTTCGATGCCAACTCATGGTAGTGCTACAGATACTATAATAATGGTCTCCACACCTAGAACGTAATGAAAGTTAATTCCGAAGCCCTCATTAAGTAACACGAATAAAACCCATGTAGCATGTTAGATGATCGAAATAAAAATCAGCTGTTTCATACCAAAAAAATATTCACTAGGTTATAATAACGTATGTTAGGTACATACTTAATTTATTTGAAATAATGTTTTAGCGAAAACAGAACTTTACGCGAGCGGAGCTGCGGAAGCCCACTTGTGGCCTTACCATGAGTTTGAAATACTATCCTTGCTATCGAAAACTATCACTTTGCCTCTTTCACTGTGATACATTTGAAAGAGACAGAGCAATAATTTTTATGTTTGGTATAGCAATTCTTTGCAATTTATTCTTAAGTAAATATTGCACTTAAAAAATCCTCCGAGGGTTCAGGCACAAAATAATTACACACAGAAGTTTGACTTTGAACTGATTTTGAATTTAGAAGAGTTCGTTGAAATATGCTAGGGTTGTTGCCCGGCATGAGTATATAAGCGCGCGGCCTCTACCATAGACCTCGACAGTTTGACAATCTTATGTCATAAGTTAGGATTAATGTGGTCGAAAAGCCGTTTTTGCCCGTTAGTGCGCATGCGTGAGTACATGACATATTTTTAGCTCTTAGTGGGCAGTCAGCCTTCTGTGTCAATATGTATTTTGTCAGGTTCAGGTGGGAACCACCTCCCACCTGAACCCTCCAAGGAAATTTTTAAGTGCAATATTTACTTAAGACAGAGCAATAGTTTACGTTATGTCAGTTTTCGATGTCAACTCACTGGTAGCGCTATAGATTAATATCCTCAAAAACCGGCTCATCTCTTCAAGCGGAGGTGCGTGGAACCAGTAACTGATACCGATTCATTAGAACCCCGATGACGGTGTCTGGCGCCAAGTTTCAAAGGCCACTAATGAACTTCTATTACACTTGGCGGCTGTGTAACATTGTTATCATGAAACAAAGCGGATGGTGTAGGGTTGTCTGTCTTTGTTCAAGTTCAATTAATTATAATAAGTAATAAAATTTTACAACATCTCATACATTGATTGCCTTATTGTAGGTACTATTTATTGATGTTGTTTCACTCATGTATTTCATTTCTGTACAATAAAGAATATCTATCTATCTATTGACCTGACTCCGTACTAAATAAGTAGCTTAAGCACTTGTGTTACAGATATCAGACAACAGAAAAAACACAAAAATACTTAAATACATTACATTACACCCAGAGACTGAACAAACACAAGTGTTTAGTTACACGAATAGGTATTTGTCTAAGGCGGAGATCGAACCCTCTACCTTTGGCTTACTTATGAGGCAGAGTCACTAGTAAATGCGCCATCCGGCCAGTCAATAATAAAATAATAAATAAATTGAGGCAAAAGCACATACATTGCCCTGGTCCGAAACTATGGTGTTCCCTTGTGCGATAGACACAAAAATAAAGAAAATAAGTTACATTGCGTTGCGTTTCGACATTACATCGAAAAGTTAGGACAATACAGTATGGTTACAAGTGGCAGCCCTACTAGCAGCTGATAAGGGCCGAGTGTAAACAAAGCCGTTTGTAAATCACCGCGCGGCAACCCTCGCCGTCGCTTGCCCGCATCGCATCGCATCGCGTCACCGTGAAAACAGTCTTTATAAAAAAGCATGCATAATAGGATCTTGGTCACCTTCAAAGGCCAATTTGGCAAGAGGTGGCTGAGAATAGAGCGGAATGGCGAATTCTCGTGTCGGAGGTAAAGATCAACTTTGGGTCACTGAGCCAGCGTGGTAACTAGGTACCTAGGTATAATTAGCGTAGGATGCTCTGCCACTCGTTGAACCATTAACCTTATAAAAACTCTTTACCACTGTTAATGCTGCTTTATTTTTCAAACCTTTGTTTGAAATACTGCACCTTCATAAATAATAAAAAAATAGGTTTAAATGTTTTTACGTAGTATTTATTTTTAAGTTACTTTCTTTGACATTTCATTTAAAATATTATCTCTGATGCTAGTGACTGACTTACCGCAGTCATAATACCTAAATGGTTCTAAGCACTACCTATCACAGGATAGAAAGACACAGAACATTGACTGCATACATCGCGAACTAAACAGGAAATGAGACAGAGACAGATTATGCGGAACGTGTGCTGGATCCTACTGGTGTGCACTTGTGACTCTACTAGTGTTACAGGTGTCTATGGGCGGTGGCAATCGCTTACCATCAAGTGATCTGTTTGCTCGTGTGCTACACATAACATTCAAAAATCTATGTCTATTCACGTCGTTTTGCGTCAACCCTATTCTGCTGATAACAGGTCTGTGTGAACAAAGCCTTCAGTAAATCACGCTGCAGCAACAGCCCCGGCCTCAATGCGTCGGCGGAATGAACATCCGTTGCAGTTTCTACATTAAATCTTTGCAATAAGTGTGTTTTTATCTTCCAAGCCGCTTAGGACAATTGTATACTTATTGCTGTGAATAACCGAGCTGCAAAAAGGAATTCATGAAGATCTTCTATCCCTTCAAATGGCAGACGCCATTTTGATGGGTAAGGGGGTAACTTGTACCAGTTTCCTTGTAATGAGAAGAGAGGAGGAACACACACAACAACCAAAGGTGTGATGGGTATTAATGTTAATGGGATGAGAAAAAGAGGACGACCGAATAAGAGATGGAAAGATTGTGTGAAGTATGACATGACTGAAAAGGGGGTGAATGAGACTATGACGAATGACAGGGACGTATGGAAGAGGGTAACAAACAGTGCCGACCTCAATTAACTTGGCAATAGAGCAGGAAGATGATGATGAGTGCAATAATCCTGATTATGAAACCAAAAATGTCTACTTCATGAGAAGAAGATTTAATGTTTTAAGCTCGTAGATAAATTACTGAAACTTGCCGAAAAATGGCCAAACCAAGTTCAGTTTTAAAAATAGCAGGTCCACTTTGACCTGGTTCTGGGTCAACCCTACGTTGCTGATAACAGGCCTGTGTGGACAAAGCCATTAGTAAATCACGCTGCAGTAATGGCCCCGGCTCGCGCCGCACGCGTCAGCGGGGAATGAAGATTCTGTTGCAAATTTCTGCATACTGCAGAATAGGGTTAACTGCAAACATTGTTTTATGAATTGGTAAGAGAGGGGCCGTTCAAAGATTACGAGTACGTGAGCGTTAAAGGGGGCTCTGTTTTTTTTTCACCAGGCAATAATGCCCAAAGAATTGCGTGGCTGAAGTGGCAATAGGCAGGGCACATTGCGAGGAGAACAGATGGCCGTTGGGGTCCTTGAGTGGAGGCCACGCGCAGGAGGCCGCAGCCGTGGCAGGCCTCCCACCAGGTGGACCGACGATCTGGTGAAGGTCGCGGGAGTCCATTGGATGCGGGTGGCACAGGACCGATCTGTGTGGAGAACTTTGGGGGAGGCCTATGTCCAGCAGTGGACGTCTATTGGCTGAAATGATGATGATGATGAGGCAATAATGTATGGAACAGCTGATTTTTATTTTGCTAAAATCTACCAAAAAACTTTTCTTTCAACGCAAACTCCGGCACTAGCAACAGTGGGGGCATACTAGAGCACTAGTCAACTATTTAAAAGAGAAACGCTCTGTTCTTGATGATTGTATTTCATTGGCCTGAAATGACCATTGGTGATATATTAAACTATCACAGTAGAGTAGACGTATGTATTACATAGTGCTTTTAGAGGACATGTAAACAAGTCGACGGTCATAGCGAAGTGCATCGAAATAATTCAGCTGCTAAAACGTGGCTGACTGAGCAATAGCTCGCCGCAGGTTTCGCTACGAGACGCATTTGGAACTCCGAAGCAGTGAGCATGTTATTTTACTCCTAGAATATTGGAAAATGTAATCAAAATATGACTGGATTGGCCCGGAGCTTTTAAGCACTACCGAGTTTCGTCCAACCAAAGCCATTGATTGCTTTGAGCCCCAGGTATTCGTGCAACATGATCTAAGCTTTGGAAAAATCGGTAATTACAATGGTGACTAAAATTTGACCTCCGCAACCATTAAAGATGGAAACCAGACCAACTGTTTAGTAAAATAAAATAAAGATAAAAGTGTTTATTTCGTACTACATTAGGTACTCATTGTAGCATCAATTTCCCGCAGCGAGATACCTTCCTAAAAGGCCGGCAACGTATCCTCACTCCTTCTAGGTTAGCTGATGTCTATGGGCGGCATGCAAACGTGCATGCAAGTTTCCTTAATAACTTTTTTCAAACTTTATTTTTTAAGTTAACTGCTTTTTTTTTCGGAATAAAAATGTTCCAAGAAACGAAGTGACTAACTTATTATATGAGGCCCTGCTAAGATGTATAGGAAAATAACCTGTACTTTCAAAGATTTGCGGTTCAGTAGCTAACGAACCAAAGCATAGCTCTCTGCGGGGCGTCCTACGTGACAGGTTTACAGCAATTTGCCAAACCACGAGCGATATTTAAATTTAAAGCTTGAATTTTTCTCTTGGGATTGACATCGCAGCGACGGATATATAGCGGCAGCCATACATCTAACGGCGGAGGTCAATGACCAAATAACGCTATTTAGTAGTTAAATAACAGATTAACAAATATTTCTTGTATAATAATGTCGTCATCGTATCATTCACCTTTTCAGTCATGTCATTCTTCACACAATCCATCCATTTCTTTTTCGGTCGCCTTCTGCTCCAACACTCAGTTAACTTCATAGCTATCACTCTTTTGGTTACAATCCATGATCTTCCTTCCTTTAATTACATGGCCTTACTAGGAAACACGATTCCGCTTCAGTTTATCGTTGAAAAGAATATCGGTATTATTTTAAGTTATTACTTTTTTTAGGTTTTAGCAGTCGTATACAAAAATATAATGTAATTTTATTTTGTTGGTCGCAGGTAGTCGCGTGATGAATGAGGGAAACAGATGAATCTCTCAGCTTGTCTGGCTAGCATCATATAAGTACATTCTCTGACAGCATTAGAGCATATCAGAGGATTAAAGCGTACTCTTTTTAAAATTCGAGCAACCGCGATGACTTCACTGGCGGGTTAGAATTTCAAACGCAAGATCTTTTTTTAAAACCGGACGGATGCAAACTCGCAATAGCCGGAATAATTTAGAGCGCTGGTCTCGGGTGAGTCGTAGAGCCTTGTCCAGTGTGCAACTGTGTCTCTGCTCGTGCACAATGGGAACAGTTGTGAATTTAGAGTTGGGGATTCACTTAGTAGTTATTTAGACTGTGCTTAAAAACTTGAGTAAAAAAGAAAAAAAAAATTGTTGAGTTTCATAGTCTTTTTTTAATATATACCTAAAAAGCAAAAGGGCAAGCAGATCACCTGATGGAACGAGTAAGTAATCATCGCCGTCCATGGACATCGGCTACATCTAAAAGAGTGCGGATGCTTTGCCGGTATCTTAGGAGGGTTATTTTACTTAAAATCTGTTAAAAGATGGTTCAAGGTCGCCAGTGCACTCGTGACTCTGCTGGTGTTGCAGGTGTCTATGAGCAGTGGCAATCGCTTACCATCAGATGCTCCGCCTGCTCATCTGCCACCTATCACAAAAAAATACATAAATATCTCAAAACAAAGTAGTCTACAAAATCTCCAAAGGAGTATCGAGTGAACCCCAACTCACTAGAGGCTAAGCTATGATTCAGATCATTGAACTGACTGCAAGCTTAGGTCGAACATGCATTTTATACTGCATACGACTACACAATAGCCGCCACACCGTTCTCTGACCGTCAGCTTTGCGGTTGAATTATTCACAATGCAAGAACTCTTTTACGATTTCAAAAGCGGATGAAATCTAAACGTCGAGTAGAAACGTTTTGAGATGAATAAATTGGATGATGTTTGGCTACACACGTCATGCAAGGCTCTTATAGTGATAGTTTTGATACACGTGTATCAAACACATTTTGGAGAAATGTTGGAATATGTTACTTAATGGCAAAGTCCTTGAGTGGACACCGCGACTCGGTAAGCGTAGTGTTCCCTGCGACAAGATGGGATGATGACATTCGAAGGCTGGCTGGTGTGGGCTGGCTGAGAGTGGCCGAATATCGGGAGCGGTGGCGTGCATTAGGGGAAACTTATGTCCAGCAGTGGACGAGTGTGGGTTGCCGATGATGACAATGAATGGTAAAGTAATAACTGCTGCCCATGAACATCTGCGAGATCAGAGAGGTAAATGAGGCGTTGTCGGCATTGCAGAAAGGAGGACGCTCTTTTTTTTAATATCCTTCCGTAGCTTTTGAACTAATTGGTAGAGTAGGTACTACTCATACAAGGGTGCATTAATGAGCAATCATATCATAGATCAGCAATGACCTTCGTAAACCAAATCAACTGTATCATGGTCGCACGTTTCAGAAACAATCCTAAACGTGTAGGTTTTCTCACGATCTTTCCCCTCACCAAAGAGCAAATGGTAGAAATATGCACATAGATTTGAAAAATCCATAGGTGCATTCTCAGATTCGAACCACTAGGTGCCTCCCTATGGAAGGCGCGTTCTTATACACTGAGCTATCACCGATTGTGGTTTCTACCTATACTCTGATTCATAATCATGTAAAGTAAACTGACAGATGTCAATGTGTCATCCCCATACATTACCACTCAATTTGACACATGCAAAATGTCAAAATGCATAGAAACTTGTCATTTTCATAATTATGTCAGTTTACATGATTATGAATCAGAGTATAGATGACGGTAGGTAGGTAAAGTTTACCACCTATTTACACTAGATGGTGTCACGTTCTTGAAAACTAAGTTGTTATGCATACGCTTGCGCCATACGTCTTCATTAAATTGACATAGTACACATTCGCTCCACAATTTATAAAGGCAGCAATACACTTTGCCCCTGTAAATCATACTTGTTACTTTTCATGCTACGTCCGACACAGTTTACTTCGAATCATAAGACGAAGTTGTGCTGAACTATGCCAACTACTCGTAATACGAGGGTGCGTGTGAAACAACTCTAATAATTTACGTCAATTCGCATGAGGGAATGGCATGTGGTATGGTCGTTCTGTAAGCGATGAGCGGGTTTTAGTCCATGCAGAATAAGATTACTACAGGACGACTTATCGCATTTTTTTTTGGATTTATACATCTTATACACATGTCATATTACTTTATCTATACATCTTATATATATTTGCTTATATATATCATATAAAAATATCTAATAAAATAAAAAAAAACTAAATATCGCATACACTTGCTGTCTGCTTGTTTTCTTGTGTTGATCTCGGGAACAACTTAAAGGACAGTTTTTCTTAGATTTTCGCGTTGCTTTATAACTGCCGCTGGCAAATTTGAATTTGCGTTAGCTTCTTATAATAATTATACTAATTTATAACAAACCGAAGTATTTGAGTTTCGCTAGATCCATCTTAGAGTAGACAGATAGATATATAGATATTCTTTATTGCACAGAAATATATACCTACATCAGTGAAACAACAGCGATTAACAGTACAATAAGGCGGTCTTATCGCATGTAGCGATTTCTTCCAATCGTAAAAACATAGTAGCAATCCGCTATCAGTCGCACCACCCGCCGTAACCCCAGCGTGTTAACCTCACTCAATTCTCGTTTCACAAGATACGAAGGTGTACGGCAGATGAGGCAGTAGCTGGAGTTATACGAGCTCGCCACTAGGCCTAATGGATGCGTTCATTTGATACACGGCCGGCCGTATTGCCTATTTGCTTGGTAAATGCCGCATCCGACGTGTGTGGTGATTGCTGCTACAATTAAAGTTGTAGGTAGGCTGAAGTGATGGGTGTCTTTTGTTGACGACGAGAGTAATACAATACAGAGAGTAGTACAATTTTAAGAAGAATATATCCATCAAATTCTATTGAATAGTGCAGAGATTGACTGTGCGGAACATAGAAGTGAGTGAAAACGCGTCGTATATGTATTAAATTGGTCCAACGCTCTCTTCCTTCCTCACATTTAGGTACCTTTCTACAATATTAAGCCGTGTTGGCCCACCCAAGGTCCAGCCTGAAAACCAGCGCTGCTTATGTTGTACCTTGTTGGCGGCAACTTCTATGTATCCCTATTTTGTCTATGGGTAAAAGTGTAGTGGCCAATAAATATTTTCTTGTTCTTACTCTTTGAGCCGTTTGGTGTTAAGACCCTCAGACCGTTTGGACTGGGTGCTTACCAACTGTATGGCGAAAACGCCCAAAGGTTGATAGAGGCTACCTTTGACCGAATACCTGCCGTGCTAAGATGCGCACCACGAGATAATTTTGTCGACACTCGTATTGTGTCGGCGCTAGTTGCTTCTCGCTCACCTGACTGAGCGATGAGCGGGATAGAAGGATGCCCTCTCGCGAACGAGTGTCGACAAAATTTTGTCGCGGTGCGCATGTTAGGCCTACTGGCGTATTTTTGGGTCAGCGTATAATTTGGGCCGTCCAGTGAGGAAATACGATTTTAGGAGCATATTTTATTTGTAAATATAGTTTTTTGTAAATATTTCTCTAGTATTAGTACAAAGTAGTTAGCTCATCACAATTTAAAAAAATCAAATGGTTGCTATACCAAGCAAGTCTTCTTAAGTCAGAAATCTGTTGTTCTCAAACAATGTTTTACATAAATAATACATAAGTAACATCTGCCGCCGTCACATATTCAAAGTCACCCAAAAGTTTTACGATAATAAAAGTTTGCAACAAACCAAATAGAGAAGATAAAGAACATTTGACGTACATTTATGTGACTTGGTTGCGTGAAAATTGTTCGGATAGTTTTTCTTTTCAAATGTAAGGGTGTTTACATACAACAGGGTGTATTGGAACAAAATTTCATCACACACTAAGTAACCTCTAATCTAATTATTAGTAGGTATGATGGTTTAGATCAGCGGTCGTCACACTTTACTGCTCAAGAGCCACACTTAACAATGTGAGCACTAAGGTCCGGGCCGCACTATATGTGAAGTACGGTTGTGTAGTTACTATTAATTTAACGAATCTTCTTTACCGCGGGCCGCAGTTTACAGACCACGGGTTTAGATTAACGTCTGAGACTAAAGCATATTGAAACGCTGACAGAAACTGTATGATAATAAAAACATGAATAACTAGGGGCTTCATTTCGGGACATAAGCTCCACACAGTACCAATAGATGGCGCTGGGCGTGGATTACATCGCGCATGTGTTGGGTTTTTCGGTTTACCTATACTTAAAAGCTTTATCGTTTCCTATAGAAAATGCCTTTCAACAAATAGTACGATAGATTAGGTATACCAATAAATTTCTATATCAGTTTTTTTTTATATTCAGGATAATTATGATGACCTCACTCCACTTGATGGTAAACGGTCAAATATGAGGTTGACAGGCACAAAAAAATAAACTAAGTAGGTACTACAGTCAACCACACATCAGGTTACCACAAACTGTCAAAGTTCCGCAATGGATATTCAACTTAATGTGTATGACAGTAAGCTGAGAGTCGATTGAAGAAATATGACAGTATTGTATACTTTGATGTGTGGCTGTACGTACCTATTGAGTCTGTCATCCTCAACCTGAAGGCCTGCTGAGATGCCGTTTCACGCCCCGCCTAAAAAAACCCAGGAATGTAAGAAGGATTTGCAGAAATGAGATTCTCTTAAGGAAAATACACCGTTAACTTCCTATTAATCTGTATTCAATCAGCTCCACGGATCCTGGCTTACTATCTATATGATAAAGTCATCTAATAATTAAGAGAGCAGCGGGTCACATTAAGGCTCCACATTAACTTGTAATCGACAAAATTACGATCTACCCTCTTTCGAATTCGTTATATGACCCACGTTCATTAAAAGGACGCGATTACATTAATTTCCAAAGATTAAAAGACAGAAATAGGGATGTAACAATAATTCGATAAACGATTTTTACGACAGTAACAGTAGGACAGCGCGCTTCGGCATAATACCACCTCCGCAGACAAATGGTTCTACAATAAAATGGTTGTAAAGTCTGCGGCTTCTAACAATAGTGATGACCGTTAGTTTGCGCACTGTCTTGAAAAATAAGACTTTCTACTAAATTGGTTTCTACGCACTGAAGGTCATCGCTATTGTTTCATGCTGCAGACTATAACAAAGAGAACATAATGTAAAAAAATCAAGCCAAGAGGGTGCGTGGCATCTTGCTGCTCTGATAGCCCTAGTCATCTGGCCTAATTGCTTGATTGAAAGTGATCAAACTGCATGTTAACCTTCTATTCCAAAAAAAAATGTGAACTTAACTTTTTTACATCATGTTCTCCTAGTTATAGTCTGCGGCATATACAATAGCGATGACCTTGAGTGCGCAGAAACCAATTTTAGTAGAAAGTCTTATTTTTTACAAGTGCGCAAACTAACGGTCATCGCTATTGTTAGAAGCCGCGGACTGTACAATCATCTATACTAGTTATAAAGAGATAACTTCTATAGACAACGACAAGACTTATAGGTAAACCGAAAACACGAAACGCTTGCGCGATGTAATTGGACACAGCGCCATCTATTGGTTCATTTATGAATTACGGTCAAGTGAGGGCGGGCCACTAGTTTTGTAAAACTGGCTCTGAAAAAATAAAATAGATTATTTTATACACTGTCACATCTCTAAACGGAAGAGAAGATGACCCTTGGCCAGTTTGTCAATTAAGCACACTTTTAATTAGAGAAAGTTGCACCCTCTTTTAGCGAACGCTTTTAACTTGTTACTGGAAGTTTCCTAGCTGGGTAATTTTGTGAGTTAGGATGATTAGGGTCAGAAAAAGTATATCAGTGATATGTAGGGCAGGCATTGCAGTTAAGTTGCAACTTTGGGGACAAGGTAAAAAGGAGATTTCAGCTGGATTGGGTGAATACGAAAAACTACTCGTCTATTCCAGTGTCTAAAGAGCAAAGTAGGTATAAAAGTATAATATCCTAGCCGTCATAACATACAGAGATATTGAAGCGTGGACACTAACGGCATCGCTTGCCCAAAAGTTTAAAGTCGAATCCGAAATGAAGTGATGAAGTGATAACTAAAGTCATCAACAATGCTCACCGGATCATCAAGCTGAAACGGTAGCGATATTATGGCCATATCAGCCTCTTAACCGATAACCGTTGTAGTATACTAGTTCTGAAGTAGATGAATAATATGTAGGAAGACTAAATCCGAGAAATAAAAAAAGGTCCTAAGCTATTTAGGCATTGATTCGATTTGGACCCTCGCATATGTTCCTATTTAACTGACTTAGTTACCGAATTTCTTAATAATAGATACATAACTATTTTACACAAAACAACCTACATGAATGAGAATCAATCATAAATTACAAACCGTTCAATAAGTTTATTTACCCGACAATGTTACAAATTGTAGTAGTAGAAAAATTCAGCGGACAATCTTGGCAAGTTCCATTTCCAAAATCATGTCTTTTCTGAACATTTTCCTCATCCATTCATTCCATACCTATTTAAGTTTACAAAATAAATTGCCCTCCCAAAACTTAAGCTTCCCATTAAGTGTCTATCATAAGGCCACATAAATCTGGAACACAATACTATTAAATTTATCAATGGCCATTCATCCTAGGCCGGTAAGGATCCCGAAAAGTGCCAGGGTACGGCCATAAACGCTGACGTACTGCCTTCAGGCTCAGCAGAACAGCGGAATGGGTTTGTACCTTACGATACGATGTGGGTACGATAGTGGCAATTAGTGTGATATTGGCAAATGCGTTCTCACCAAGCAAATATAGGGTAATGTTATAGAAGTGGGATGAATTTTCATCGACATCTAGTGTGGAAATGCTGCCAGTATTTTGGGGATACTGCGTTACTTACATACTTACCACGCTGGCTCAGCGATCCAAGGTGGATATTTGCCTCCGACGTCAAAGTTCGCTATTTTGTGCGGACCTATGCCCACAATAAGTTACGCATAATGAGGTGGTACTTATATAATTTATTAGATAGAACACTTATGGACCCTTATCATCAGGCTAAGGTGAGCCATAACACTGTCCCTTTAAAAAAAAACAATAAAAGTTACATTCAGAGTCGTTTGTTGTAAAGATCCAACAGACGGCATGCAGTGCAATAAGTTGGCTGGGATACATTTTGTCGTTCAAATACGTGTCAATTCGATATATTACGGAAACATACAAATAACAGGATTATTGCTACAAATGGTGTGTATTGACCCGGATTTTATATTTAAAAAACAACTTAAATTGGACAGCATGGTAACTTCGATACTCGTATTATGTAAGCTTTTTTCTTTTGTTTTGGCTTGGACCGTGCTCTTGGACACATTAATTCTGCCAATTTCAATTGAATAAAGAGACACGTTACGTTTTGAACCTTTTATCTTACAGTATTGGCAGAAAAGAACTAATATAATAATATGTACTCTCTTTTCTCTTATAATATTGTAAGAAGCTCCTGTGCCTGGTGTCTGTCGTTATTTACATAAATATTCTAAATTGTTGCAAAAGGGTTTTTATATTTTTGAGAGTTCTAATTGTGATAATTTCTTCAAAAATTTTCATGTAACGTTTTTCTGTATGTTCAATGAAATTTTATGTAGAATGGAATAATGATCTATGAATAAAATATTGAAGATCACTTATCCGCAAATGGAGCTTTAACAATATTACATTAACACGGGTTCGTAAAAACCAACTTCATTCGCAGACAGTTCTTTTTATCCACGATTCATTACCCCAGGCAGGGCCATGACTTAATTCCAGAAATAATCTAGCTAGCAACCTAAGAAGAGATACAAAATATTGTATTCAGACAGTTTTTTCTCCACGCTTCATTACCCCATAACTTAATTCCAGAAATAATCTGGCTAGCAACTTACCTACCTAAGTTATTAAGCAGAAATCTATCTATATATCAATCTACAAAACCATAATTAGACCGATTCTGAAGTACGGTTGCGAAACATGAACACTTACACTCAAAGAGGAAGAGAAACTGCTAGTGGCAGAAAGGAAGGTGTTGCGAAAAATCCTAGGACCGACTAAGTGCGATGACGCGACCTCAAGATTAAGAAATAATGCCGGAATCGAAGAGAGAAGAGAAGAGAAGAGTGGCGCCCCAGATATCGCTGGATGGACTAGGTCAGGAAGGGTCTTCACCTTCAAAGGTCGGATTGGCAAGAGTTGGCTGAGAATAGAGCGGAATGGCAAGTTCTCGTGTCGGAGGTCAAGATCCACTTCGGGTCGCTGAGCCAGCGTAGTAAGTAAGTAAGCAACCTACAGCAAGGAAAGATACAAAATACCGTATTTTCACAGCTAAGACAATATTAATTAACGAGACTCAGAATCTAGTATGTTCATGCACATAAATCAACTTAGATTTATCCGAATCCCTGCGAATGGGAGAGCGTAGTTCAGTAATTGTTTTCCTAACAAAATCAAATTTACACCCTATGAAATGGCTCGTTTAACGGTCCCGAAGGACCGGCTTCGACAAATTGCTTGTAAAATATTACCTAATGTATTTACTTTATATTAGCATAGTGTAAAAAATCCAGTAGTAAGACATTAAGAGGCTATTAGTGCAAAAGTGGCGTAACCCACATTTTTTGTTGGATACCGTTTCGGTGTGAAATTCGTTACATTATGATCTTTCAATTCAATAGTGCCGTATGTCTCCTTTTAACAGATGGTGCAGCAAACATTTGATTATGTAACAAAACTAACAAATGTATTTTTTACACTAAAACCGTATCCAACAAAAATGTGGGTTACACCTTTGCACTGATAACCTGTATAACATGGTAATATTTCTGTAATAATATAAATATAATATTTATATCACGGTGATCGGCAGTTGCTTTATTTTTAAGACATCTAGAATTGAATATTTCGTTCAGGCTGATCGGCAGTTGTTTTATTTTAAAAACGTCTCGAATTAAATACTTTGATCGACCTGATCGGCAATTGTTTATTTTCAGACTTATCTAGAATTATTTATTTCGATCATAATGATTGGCAGTGGTTTTATTTTCAAAACTCACTTTTTATGGCCCAGTCAACATACATCACACTTCGGCGTTGACTTCCATGAGCGTTTTAGTACTGAAAATCTTTATCTATACTAATATAATAAAGCTGAAGAGTTTGTTTGTTTGTTTGTTTGTTTGTTTGTTTGTTTGTTTGAACGCGCTAATCTCCGAAACTACTGGTGCGATTTGAATAATTCTTTTTTTGTTGGATAGTCCATTTATCGAGGAAGGTTATAGGCTAAATAACATTACGCTATGACCAATAGGAGCAAAGACAGAGCGGTAAATGTGTAAAAACGGGGAAAATTATTCATTTTTGAAGGCTTTCTTTGCGTGCGCTGCGAAAACGGTTCAAGATACACAAAAAATATGTATGAAAGAATTATTCCTCTATACATGATCTAAAAAAAGTCCGCGACGGCATATGTCTATCTTTTAAGGTTTAGTCACAATGACCGTTTTTATGGTACCAAATTTGGTCGAAATAATTTGTTTAAGTTGTATCAACATAATAATATTAAGGGGGTTGTAAGGGGTTAAAAGGGGGGTAAAAAGTTACTTTTCCACGCGGACGAAGTCGCGGGCGGCCGCTAGTTCTGTAATATTAGCTTAATTTGTTCCAGGCAAGTCACAGCGACGCAATACGACACATCTGTCGTCAGCAGACACTTATTTAATCTTACACTGATTTATGGAATAATTATTCAAGAATTATTACGAACGAACGTAGGCAGTATTTCGAGGGTATTAAGGCGGTGATTGCGTCATAGAGAAGGAGGACATCTTCGAAAATAATTTCGTCTTGATTAGTAAACGAGTGGTTACGAAAAATCAGTCGAATAATATTTGTGGAAAAGTTACTGATGGGGTCCAGTTTGCTCAGATCGTTTCCTAATAATAACTCAATAGGTAATTAATTCAAACCAACGTAGGCAGTATTGCAATGGCATTGAGATGGTTTTGTTTTAGGGGAGGAAGAATATTAAATTAATTAATTTTGTTTTGATCAACCGAGCATGCGGTGATGGTCAATTAGTAGAAAAGCCCTTGATGTACGGATTCGTTCTCAATCTTTTGTCTTAGCGTATAATTGTCTGTTGCAACAAAAGTTGTCGCTTTTGGAACCCGGAGTACGCTTAGACCCATGAATCAGGATTTGGATAAAAGCGACTGTCGACCTTTACAACCCTTTTTCATGCGAGATGGTTTTTTTTATGTGATAGGTAGCAGGCGAGCAGGCGCATCACCTGATGGTAAGCAATTGCCGCCGCCCATTATCCCCTTCCCCCCCGAGTGGGGCTCCGGTACCCTCACTTACTCGGCGAAACACAGCACAGGGGCTACTTCACGCCGGTTTTCTATGAGGCAGTGGTATCACTCCGGTCGAGCCGGCCCATTCATACCGAAGCGTGGCTCTAACACAGTTCACAGTTCCCCACAGTCTCCCACAGGATGAAGATTAGAAGGATCACCAGATGGTCAGCGATTGCGACCGCCTATAGAAACCCGCAACACCGTAGAATCACAAGTACACTGTACATTTTTAATTCCCCTAAATGATCCTCCAGTATCCTCACTCACTCGGCGAAACACAGCGCAGGCGCTGCTTCACGCCAGTTTTTTGTTAAGAAGTGTTATCAATCCTGTCGATTCGGCTTATTCCTTCCAAAGCGCAGTTCTCCCAGGGTCACGTTAATGTTGTTACTAAATTACGGTTACACGCATTAAGTTAACAGTACTAACAACAATTATTCTCTAGTTGTCACGTCACACACGGTCGATTTAACAGTGACACATGAGTAGCAATATGTTGCGATATATACTGCCTAAGATGTAATGATGGGTAAAGCCGTGTAATTTATGAGAATTACTGGTTACAATCATACAACTAAATTATGGCAGTAGTACAAACACGAGACAGATGTGAATACTGAAGTTCTTGGGCCATATATCCAGGAACAAGGACTCGAAAGAAGGCAAATGTGTAGTTTAGTAGCAGACGTACGTACTAATGTACGTCTGTGACGATGACATAATAATGTACTTCTGTAGTTTAGTAGCAGACGAGCAAACGTATCACTTTTTGGTAAGCGATAGCCGCCGTCCTTGGACATCCGCAACTCCAGGTGCGCTGTCAACCTGTTAACGCTTCTTTCTCCAGTAGTCTACTAAATTTTACGTTGATATGGGTTTTTAAATGAAAATAAGTTCTTTTTTGTTTTGGATAAAGTTGATTTTGGGTCATCTTTCCCTTGTTTTGCTTTAGTCCAATACGCCAGATTTAAGGTTCTAACAACCAGAGGGTCTAATTTGAAGAGGACGTTACGACCGAATCGGAGCTCCCCTCTCTTTCACACGCGCTGTACGCGCTTTTGTTTGAATGTGACAGGTATAGTCTTCGTTATAAGCCACCAGACCCGGCAGAATACCTACGACTTTCATCCCGTGACTTTTTTGCTACGTTCTATTTCATTCACTTCCATAATCGAGGTTTGCAAGGTCGTCCGAACAAAATTCATCCAAGAAAACCTCGGACCTGTCCCGGAGGAAACAAAAGGCAATAGTCGTTCAAGTGTTCGCTCGAGTTACCTACAGCTGGGCCATTGTGCACGCGCCTCTATTAAGTGCCGTCTAGATCATTCCCCGCAGGCGCCGTTTCCGATGGCCTTCGAGGACGGACTCTTGAGTTTTATTCTAGCCGTTAGACGCAAAAATTCTATACTGCCAGTGGTAAATACGAAATCTGACATTTGCTATGATTCCTCTGTAAGAGTCCGCGCAGACTACAGTCTTACTATCGGCCGATAATTTAGTCGGGTTAGACGGTTTGTACGCATCAAACTTTTTTATCGGCCGATACTGAATCACTGTAATGAGCGCTCCTGCATAATCTTCATACTGATTAAGAAGCCGACCAAACTATCGGCCGATTAAAAGTTTATAGTCTGCGCGAGTCTAGATATAATGTGTTGGAACTCCTTGGTTTCATAATTCTATTAATGCCTACGTCCTGGCACCTTATAAAAAATCTTATGTCAGCACTAAATCGGGATCGTTAGATCTATTTTCCTACGTTTTTTAGGTGAACGACGAATTGAATACTGATTTTGTTTTGTTTTTCAATGGGTGTGAAAATTCCGCTAGATGGCGTACCTGTAGACTGAGGTCCAAATGCCCGGTGATTGGTAATTTTTGATGTGAGATCTCAAATGTCCCTAAACAACCACTGTTGGACCTCCAGTCTACACGTACGCCATCTAAAGGATTTTTCACTCGCGGTAGCCCCCATTACTTTATTATTTTTTGTTTTATCTAGAACAAGGTTCAGTAGAATTGTCGTGTTCCTGCGAACTAAAGTCCTGAATTGAATAAAAAGAACAATTCTTTTGACTAACTCGATATTCCTGCGTGACAATGATAAATTCTTTGCCGTCTGTTTCGCATCCTGATGCCAGAAAAACGTGGAACAAATAGTTTGACCTGTGTCGATGTATTGCACTTTTCAACTGTGTTTTTGATAAATTCTCTGAATTCAGCTGATAGTTGTCGCTTCATCCGAGTGATGTCCAGTTTTTTTATTATATGTCAAGCTTTAAACTGATAGTGACATGACAGTTAATAATTATTTGTTATTTTCTTCTTCTAAAGTTTGGTTAAAAGAGATCAATCATAGCCATAAGGTCACTTTAATTAGGTCAATTTAACATGACGACCATAACGCCACCTAAATAGTTTTTTTATGTGATAGGTAGCAGATGAGCAGACGGATCACCTGATGGTAAGCCATTACCGCCGCCCATAGACACCTGCAACACCAGTATTTGCACACATTAACTTTCTGGCGCCTAAAGAAAAACTTGTTTCCAAAAAAATATATAGGTACCGTTAGTTAAGAAACAATTAGGCTGAAGTGATTGACTAATTTTGACAACTTTTTATAAACATTATGTCAAGTACTCTGTGACGGGTTATTTAACAGCTGTTTTAAAAGTTAGTGAACCCAACCCTTAATATTGTCACATATCGCTTTAACGGAACTGGCAATCGCCATAGCAACTACGATTGACCCGAAATCAAGAAGGCACAATCCCAAACTCATAACTACCAACAATATTATTACTAGTCCGTCAACGCGATAATCAAATCAAAGACCCAGCTCCAATTTCAGTTGGAAAGTAAGACTCCACTTGTGGTCAAAGGCGAAACTTGGTAATAAAGTTTTGATACTGGGGATTAAAAGGACCCGAACCCCAAGGAATTACGTGTTTTACACAAGTTAAGCTAAACCTCTTGCTTGAAGTCATGGAATACTTTAATCGGAAGGGTTTAGCGTAGTTTGATTTATACGCAGTAATAGAGTTGAATTGCCTTGAAAACTGTTACAAGCGTAGGCGTTGGGTTACGTTTGTTCTTGTTTGTTTTAATCAGCTGGTTAAGTTTGGATTTTGGATTTGGATTAAATACTAAGAAAGCTCCACTTACTTTTCGGACAGCGGCATAAGGTGATGTCGCGTGAGTCATGATTTTTGTATTTTTTTTCTAAAATTGCCGGAGTTTTTTTTTCTAACAGAATAATAAGCAAATACTTGTCAAACATATACATGACTACTAAAACATTTAGATATTATTAAAAAAAACATTTTGATAAAGATATTAGTATATATTTTTGTGACCGAGTATCAGGCTAACAGTAGATAGAGATCAAATTATATTTAATTATAGCCTTGTTGATAAAAACTGATACAGAAGTGACCCCTTAATTTGCTATTTAAAGATTCCACTTTCGTAGCTATATGATACGATTTTTTATTTGCTTGGTGTTAGATATTGTATGAGTTATTGTCACATCTGCTTCGTTAATTCCACCCTTTTTTTATAGTGACACAGTATAATGGCTCGCCTTTGCCTGATGGTAAGCGAAAGGATGGTAACCTTAGGAGTAAACGAAGGAAAATCGCCTAACCAACGTGCTTTACCTTAGGGTCTTCTTCCCCACATTTGTCTAAGCTATAACGCTGCAATAATATTGACAAGGAAAAGATAATAGAAATATATTAATAGAAATGTACGGTTCCGACACCCCCCCAAATGGTGCTCCGGAACAATTTTGCCAAGTTTATAATTAGCTTAGCGTCGGAAATTAATTAAACAGCTGTCAAAACAGCTGCACTCGGCCTGCTGGTGTTGCCATATGTAATATTTCGATTAATGAAGTTTTCGTGTTGGCAGTTTATTGCAGGGAAACCAAACATAGAGCTTCTGTTAGGTGTCAATGGTAAAGACATAAAACGTTTTCGCCGAAACAGCTGAAAGGGTTGGGAAGCTACCGAAGTAGGTAAAAGGATTAGCAAACTACAGTTGCAAAGGCCTCGTCATATTTCCGGCTGAATCAACAACCACTGGGGAAAATTTGAGCTAGTGAAAACCACGGAACGGCAAATGTAGTCCGGACTAACCCAGGTAAGAATTGAATATCTGATATTCAATTGAATACTACATTCACGAGGTGCTATTTGAAGTAACTGGAACTTCGACTAACCTATACTATTACTAGCCACTTTGTCAGTTATCGGTCAAACACAAAAAGCAACCCGGCCGTAGGTACACCAGAGACCAAAGTATGGTCATAAAAATTGAGTTGAATATTATTTTAAGCTCCAAAATGGGACAGCCACGCTTCGGCATGAATGGATTGACTTGGCCGAAGTGATACCACGGCCTCACAGAAGACCGGCATGAAGCAGTGCCTGCGCTTGAGTGAGTGAGGGCACCGGAGTCCTGATTGGGAGCGCACTTGTGACTCTACTGATGTTACGGGTGTCTATGGACGGCGGCAATCGCTTACCATCAGTCCGTCTGCATATCCAGATAGAAAATGCAATGTTATATATATATATTTTTATACTAGAGGCGGCAAACGAGCAAGCGGGTCACCTGCTGGTAAGTAATCACCGCTGCCCATGAACATCTGCGAGATCAGAGAGGTCGCTGATGCGTTGCCGGCCTTTTAAGAAGGAGTACGCTCGTTTCTTGAAGGTCCCTAAGTCATAGCCGTCAGGAAATACTGCCGCAGCTAAACTATTCCACAAGACTGAGGTTCGCGGGAGAAAAATCCTCGAAAAACGCACAGTGCTAGATCGCCAACCATCAAGATGATGAGGATATAGAAATATTTATTGCAAAGAGACAAAAGAAGCAACTCCCGCACAGGATTCTACTCTGCAAGGCGGCATTTTGTCACCGCCCATCCGATTGGTATTCAGCTCGCGCCGCCAGTACCTCCCTTTACTGTTTTACTGCAATCATCGTCTTTCCTTAAATTTTAAGGCCCGTCACGACGTTTGATTATAAAATTACTCTAGGTCGAATAAAAATGTAATTATGGGACTAGATTGGGTTTGGTGCGCATTGACTATACTCTGATTCATAATCATGTAAAGTAAACTGACAGATGAAAATGACAAGTTTCTATGCATTTTGACATTTTGCATGTGTCAAATTGAGTGATAATGTATGGGGATGACACATTGACATCTGTCAGTTTACGTTACATGATTATGAATCAGATTATAGTGCATTACATATCCGTTATGTATAGGCCTGACTGACCGGATGGCGCATTTGGTAGTAACCCTACCTCATACGCCAAAGGTCGTGGGTTCGGTCCTCACCCTAGACAAACACTCGTGTGATGATCACTTGTGTTTGTTCAGTGTCTTTTTGTCGTATGTATTTAAGTATTATATTTGTGATTCCTCTGTTGTCTGATACCTATCTGTAACACAAGTGCTTAAGCTACTTAGTATGGGGTCAGGTTAATGTTAATTTATGTAGGAGTTGTGTGAATTTATTATTTATTTATATTTGATAGAATGGCCGCAGTGGGATGTGTTCCACACAATCCCCAGTCTGGTTTCCCGAAAGAATGCAAAGGCGACCCTCGGCTCCAAAGTAACATGCTTTGGAATCAACTTCATTCCCTGTCACTAGTTTTCTATAGTTTCTGATGTGCTGATTACGATAAAAAAATAAAAAAACCATTGCCCTTACTCACTCAAGAAAACACTGCTTAGACGCTGCTGAACAGCGGTCTTCTGTGAAGCCGTGGTATCACTCCGGTCGAGCCGACCCATTCAAGCCAAAACGTGGCTGTCCCAAGTAAAATAAAATAAATTATTCTAAGCTACTAGAATTGTTTACGCTATGACACTACAAACCATAAGAATTCAATTATGAAGTTCCTCTCCCTTAAATAATTTAGAAACGCCTAGAACGACTTCATAAATAAATTAATCAAAGGACGAATCAAAAGATTCACCTTATCCATTTGTGATAATATTAATATCTTTATGAATACAAAATGAAAATGGCTTATGAAAACAGACCTGTTTATATTTGAAATATTACATATTTCATTAAAAATTAATTTAACTGTAGAGGAAATATTATTTCTTTTCCTTTTTGTAAAAATATTGGTTTTCTTTTTGGAAATTGTATTGTTCCACAAAGTAAAATATTATTGTACGGTGCAAAAGGAATGATAGCTGGTGAAAATTACTCGTAATTTAATGAAGAATGAAAATACGAAAATAAATTTTCATTTAATATCTTATTAATAAAATTCGTCTTCGTATTCTTTGTTCTTTCATTATACACTTGCGATACGGATATCAAACAATAGAGAAATTCTTCATTTGACACTTCTACGAGTAAACAGGTCTTGCAGACGATGAACTCGCAAGACCAGGGGAGCAATTCTCGTGCATTCGTCATTAAAGTCGCATTTAAAGATTTCATACATCCGTCCATACAAATCTCTAATTCGACCTCAATGTCGAGCGCAATAGAATTGCCCCCCTGATCTTTCGATATCAGCAAATTGGAGGAGATTGCGCCAAATTGCAGAATAATGATTTCTCAGAGAAATCTATCTGGTTCGATTCTGGGCAATAGAAGAAAAGTTTAAAAACGCTTTGAATGCAGTTTTATTTTTTTCGGAGAACAAAGATCAGACGCACCTGTAACAACCGTGGAGTCACAAGTGCGCTGTAAACCTTAAAATCCTACTTCCCTCCTTTCGCTTGTAACAACAGCCGATGGAACGTGGTCTAAAATAAGTACTTGTTTTGTATCAATAAACTTGTCCAGAACTTATTATAAATTCCGGTACTAATTAATATATCTGATTCTGTACCTATTTTATTTTGGTTTAAGTTTTTGGTAAAAGAGTACTTCTTTCACGGTAGGCAGCGGCATGACTGTGCCTCGGCATTGTTGTTGTCTATGAGCGGCGGTTACCATTTACCACTAGATGGGCCGCATGCTCGTCTGCCTACTTTAGGAATAAAAAAGAATCCACAGTAACAAAATAGTGAGGGTACCGAAGGGCCATCGGGGGGGAAGGGGATAAAAGGTTAGCAGCGCACTTGTGACTCCACTGGTGTTGCGTGTGTCCATGGGCGGCGGCAATTGCTTAGCATCAGGTGATCCGCCTGCTCGTCTGCTAGCTATCACATAAAAAAAAAATAGTATATCTCTGATGTTTATTTTGTTGTTGAGCGGCAATAAAGTCAGTGGATGAGAATATTTCATAGTATTTCAAACGGGAAGTTGAAGGTTTAAGGGGTTCTCAAACCTTTAACATTCTGTTCTTCGAATCCTAGTTGAAACAGGTAGCAAAATAGTTTGAGAAGATAGAAAAACTCATAAAATCCTAACCTAACACAGACCGCATCAGTTAGGGCTCACCTACACTCTCAAAATCCTCACACGAGAAAACATTCCCGAATATTCCTTATTACAGTACCTACACAAGTTCTCTCGTAACGTAATCACCTACAAGAACATTTCTCAGAGAAAAGTTTAAGCGAAGCACCTCGGGTACTGGAAGCAACATTGCCAATTTCTCTTTATGGCCAACTTTCTTGTGCCCATGAGTTCTGATGGCATGTACCGAATTATACTCAGCTTCTGTTACAGTAGTGTGATATAATGCGAATCGACTTTAATAATTGGAGAATCAAAGGGGTAATCGATATAAACATTCAACAAGCCAACTGGCACGAGTAATCGATTAGCGTTCATTAAAGCATTTCTGATTATAGTTTGTAACTACATAATTTTGCATCGTAATTTGTATCGATACATTACGGTAAATTTCTGTAAATATTTTTTTTTTTTTTTTTTTATTAGACTATAGGCCAACGCTTGACCACAATCGCACCTGATGGAAAGTGACGATGAGGTCTAGGATGACACGCGTTTGCCTAGAAGATGCATTGTTCACTCTTGCTTAAAGATATCCAAATATATTCTGTTCCTTTTATTAAATAAAAGTATTTTCAAAGCGGAACATTCTATAAGGAAATAAAAATAACCCAAATTCCTAGTGTTTCCAATTTAATATGTACACAGACAACGTTCCACAAAGAACTTCACTTAAACTTGAAAATACCTTTTTCTTCGAATTTACCGTCTGAGAAACAACATGGAATCTCATAAGAGCACGTTAAACCTGAGAAATCTTGAGTGAATAAACCTGCCTTAAATGTAATGTAGTCTAAAAATTCTGTAGTTATACTCTGATTCATAATCATGTAAAGTAAACTGACAGATAAAAATGACAAGTTTCTATGCATTTTGACATTTTGCATGTGTCAAATTGAGTGATAATGTATGGGGATGACACATTGACATCTGTCAGTTTACTTTACATGATTATAAATCAGAGTATAGTTTACTTTCTTAATAATACATCACTTATGAATTTTGATCCAAATATCCCTTAACATCCAACGAGTATAAATTTTTAGAAAAACCTCATTTTTTTTGATCGGCAAACTAAAGCGTATTGCGGCAAAAAAGTGTAATTTTGGCAACTGCAATGATCACCTGATGGTAAGCGATTGCCGTCACCCATAGACATCTCTAACACCGGTAGAGTCACAAGTACGCTGCTAACCTCAAGCCCCTTTGAGCCCCTTTGGCAAATTGGGCCTTCAATCCTTCCTAAAAGGTCGCCAGCGTATTTGCCCTCCTTCTGGTGTAGTTGATGTCCATGGGCGGCGAAAATAACTTACCATCAGGTGACTACCATCAGGTATATCAGTTTAAAAAATACTGAAGATTGACTATCTTTTTTAAAGGCTGGCTGGATGGCGTATTTGATAGTGGCCCTGCCTTATACGCCAAAAATCGTGGGTTCGATCCTCATCCTGGACAAACATTCTTGTGATGAACCCTTGTGGTGTCTGGGTGTTAGTAATATGTGTATTTGAGTAGGTATTATTTTTGTGTTGCCTCTGTTGTCTGATATCTGTAACACAAATGCTTAAGCTACTTAATACGGAGTCATGTCAATGCATGAGATGTTGTGTTAATTTATTCATTTTGTTAATTAATCGTGGGTTGTGCCTTGAATGCTAATCTAATATCGTATGTTTCTAACCCATGATCAGTTTTCGCATTCCAATTCAGCACTTTCCAGCAATCTATCCCATTATAAAATGGACATTGAAATGGACGTAACACCTAAATGCAAAGTGCACGTTGTTATACACTGAACTATCATCTCTCATTATGGAAGGAAATGGAATGACTGATGAGCTCATAAATAACCTTTTATAGAGCTTTATCCGTTCAGTTTAGTGTCGGCTATCGATACTAACAAAAGTGAAAAAAATAGCATCGATAAAATTAGTACGTACCAATAGTATCGTTACTACCAATAGGCCAATTTGAGCAAATACTAACGATGCGTTGGCTAATTTAACATCCTACTATTGGATGCTACGATACAACGAATACGACGATAGTATTGTGATTTCTAACAAAATCAAGCAAAAAATTACGAGTATAATCCATTAAATCGATAGTACTAAGTTAGCCCAAAATAATAATTACACCCAGAAGTTACACTTTGACCTGATTTTGAATTTAGAAGAGTACGTTGACATATGCTAGGGTTGTTGCCCGGCATGAGTACATAAGCCCGGCCTCTACCATAGACCTCGACAGTTTGACAATCTTATGTCATAAGTAAGGATTAATGTGGTCGAAAAGGCGTTTTGCCCGTTAGTGCGCATGCGTGAGTACATGACATATTTTTAGCTCTTAGTGGGTAGTCAGCCTTCTGTGTCAATATGTATTTTGTGGTACTAGCGTTATCAACAATGTTGCGCCAATTTCCCTATCAATAGTATTGAACTTGGCAATACTACCGATATCATGAATAGTCTTCAAGGTCAACTACTGGTAGTGAAACTATCGATAATTCAGCAACACTAGTTCAGATAAATCCCTGTGGGAGGATAGGAAAGTGCATTTATTTATAATGTAGGACTTTATATTGTTTAAGGCGGTATAACATTACGCCGCTGCTTTCATATTGTAGCTACAAAGTTTAGCAAACGTTTTGAATAAAGCGTTGGCCTAGTGTTTTAGAATGTAAATCCTTTTATTTTCATATTTATGTACACACTCGATACATAGGTATACACATTATTTGAAGACACCATTCTTGTCTCATTTCATAGAAACAAACGAACCTTGAAGGCTTCGTTATAGGCCAAGTAAAACCTAACTTACATATTTTAAGATCTCACATTTTTTTAACAACAGCGCTTAGTCGGCGTCAGCTTAGGGCCGTCTAAATGCAAAAAAATATATTTTTACAGGAGGCAATAAAAACCTTCTTAAACTTGTTATTAAAGGGTTATTTCATAAAAAAACCTTGCAGTTGCAAGGTCTTGCACTGACGTCGAGCGACGATGATTGTTAATGGTGCCCAATAAAGCAATGAAATAGAGCTTAATACTTGTTCCTAAAATTATTTTGTTCCTAAATACCTACATAATATGATCTGGATTTTGCATAGAATTGGACTCATTTAAATATAACCCATTATTTTCGATGCGAGGGCCAAAGCTAAGCATAATTTTAGTATTGAACTTGGCTCTCCTTTTTATACATTCATGTTTTTGATGATTTATTTACCTTTCAAACTTTCAGCTCTTCCTTTCTCAGTCAGTTTTGCGCGTGTAACGCGACAGATATTCTAAGCGCGTGAAATGAAACAGAATATTCTAAACAATCTCTCCACCATCATTCATAAACCATTTCCGAAGCGGCGCTAAGCCAAGATTACCATCTCAAAGCGACAAACGGAAGAGAAACCCAAGATAGGTCTTAAACGGAAAAACTAAGCCAGGGAAGAGTTGGATTTGTGGATCGAGGGTTCCGGAGAAACTTATAAATACACACAGAATTCAATCACAGTCATATACAATGGACCGAACGAGAGTCTAAGTGCGGAAATGGAGTCCACTTTACACACAGAATTGGCTTTAGATGACATTGATATCAAAGAAGAAAATCAATTCGGATATCGTGTCGTGTACGAATATTTCAGTCATTCACTCCGAAACACGCTAACATCCCTATACGTGTTTTTTAATTTATTACCTGTTAACAAAGATTTCAATCAATCATAAATGCAGAACATCATCATCCATCAGCCTGTCTCAGTCCACTGCTGGACATATGCATCCCCCAATGTTCGCCATTTCACCCTGTCCTCGGCTAAACGCATCCACTCTATACCAACAGCCTTTCGCAGATCGTCACTCCATCTAGCCGGAGGCCGTCCTACACTGCGCTATCCGAGTCGCCGTCTCCACTCAAGAACTTTTCTACCCCAACGGTTGTCAGTTCTTCGACAGATATGGCCAGTCCATTTCCACTTCAACATGCTGATTCGATAAACTATGTCGGTCACTTTAGTCTTTTGTAGGATAACCTAACATTTCGGATTTTATTCTTCAAATGCAGAACAACCAACCGATGATTTAATTGAATGATGTTACAGGTTAATACTTATTCAAAACTATTAAATAAGTACCAAATGGCAAAGCTCCTCTTAATCATATTAAAGACATTACACTTATCCCTTTAGTAGTCAATTTTGTTTTTGAACTTTGGCTGTACACTCTCCCGCTTATTAGATACTAGCGGCCGCCCGCGACTTCGTCCGCGTGGAAAAGTAACTTTTTACCCCCCTTTTAACCCCTTACAACCCCCTTAATATTATTATGTTGATAGCTATAGCCTTCCTCGATAAATGGACTATCCAACAAAAAAGAATTATTCAAATCGCACCAGTAGTTTCGGAGATTAGCGCGTTCAAACAAACACAAACAACAAACAACTCTCCCGCTTGTTAGATTATATTTTATCAATCCGGGTGTTTTAAATAATCTTGTTGAGCCCATGCGTGCGTGGAGTAAGGCTACGAGCAGTCCGAAGACTCCGCTATCTGTGGTGACGTCTTTGACGCACTCGTGGTTATGGTGGTACATTGACAACTAACTTAAAGTCAAAGATGTTTATTGCATTCAATAACTGGCATGAATGGGCCGGCTCGACCGGAGTGATACCACTGCCTCACAGAAAACCGGCGTGAAGCAGCTCCTGTGCTGTGTTTCGCCGAATGAGTGAGGGTACCGGAGGCCCATCGGGGGAAGGGGATAAAAGGTTGGCAGCGCAATTGTGACTCCACTGGTGTTGCAGGTGTCCATGGGCGGCGGCAATTGCTTTCCATCAGGTGATCCGCCTGCTCATCTGCTACCTATCACATAAAAAAAATGTTACAAATAAAGCTGATAATTATAAACACCAAGCCACCAATAAACACCAATTTGCACCAAGCTCCGTACTACGTACCGTTTATTACCTTCGATGTGCGGATACCCTATAAAAGTGGTGACGTCACAAACGAGAGTCGCGCTTTGAGTCGGCTTACGTCACAGAGATTGCGAGACAGTTTGAATCACTTAAGACAATTAAGTCCAAGTTGGATTCATAGGCTTCATGATTGTGTTACGGCTAGTGGAATAGTAGCTTACACAGCAGTCCAAGCATTTTATTTTAGATCTTCTTTTTTTATTTAAGCCATTTGGCCCGGTTCATTAAATAAAGTTTTGTAAGTCGTAGCATGTTTCCTTCTGTCAGTTTACTTACTTACTTACTACGCTGGCTCAGCGACCCGAAGTGGATCTTAGTCTCCGACACGAGAATTCGCCACTCTGCTCTATTCTCAGCCACCTCTTGCCTATCCGGCCTTTGAAGGTGACCAAGAGCCTTCTTGACCTGGTCCATCCAGCGGTATCTGGGGCGCCCCACTGGGCGCTTCCCGGTAGATCGACCTAGGTAAGCTCGCTTGGCAGCACGATCTGACTCCATTCTCTCTAAGTGACCGAGCCAGCGCAGCCTTGCTGACTTTGTCTGTCAGTATACTATTGTAATATTTACTTACACGCAAATATACTCTCTGGATACACAATACTGCTGTTGTTGCTGAACTGTTGTTGCACACATGTATTCTATTTCTGTGCAATAAATAATATCTATCTAAGTAATACCTACTATATTGAAAGCGTTTCAAAAGTGTTCAATAGCGCTGTAATTAGTGGTTGCAGCTAAAGATATAAATAAAATGTTGAATTCCGAAAATACCATCATCAAGAGAAGTTTGTGTGAGACTCGTGCCCGTGAAACTATTATAATTTCCATTTACGGGACATATTCATCAGCAACCCACGCTCGTCCATAGGACGAGTGCTGGACAGAGGTCCCCCCAATGCAAGCCACCGCTCCCGATTTTCGGCCACTCTCATCCAGCTCACTCCAGCCAGCCCTCGAATGTCGTCATTCCATCTTGTAGCAGGGCGTCCAACACTACGGTCTCCACTCAAGGACTTTATGGCTCCAACGGTTGTCAGTTCTGCGGCTAATGTGACCAGCCCACTGCCACTTCAGTTTGCTAATTCGGTGGGCTATGTCGGTGACTGTGATGGGACATATTTAGGCCCAGGTATTTAATTATTATATTTGTGATCCTTATGTTGTCTGATATCTATTACACAAGTGTGTGTGAATTTATTTATTGCCGTTCATATCAATTCGTAATTAATTATTATGTGTGTTAGTAGTGAAATGTCCCCTGAGGGATATGGCAAGAGTTCCACGATCGGTTTTAAAGACATTACTCTCAGACTACGGAGGCACATCGCCATTAAAACAGAGCATTACCTGATAGCACGCAGTATATGGCCTGTGTCTGAGGGTGGCACTCCATCAGATTACATTCTGAGATATAAACCTACACTCGACTACATTGGTTTGCATGCATCACTTCAAAACATCACAAAAAAGTTAAATAAGTATCTGCCTACATAATTGTCCCACTGCAGGGCAAAGACCTCCAATTATATGAAATTAAGTCATTACTACTAAGATGGGATTAGGCTTAATCACCACGCTTGCGTAATACTAGGACCTCGATGTCACGACCCAGCACTCTAGCACAAAATAATTACACACAGAAAGTAGACTGCCCACTAAGAGCTAAAAACGTGTGTACTCACGCATGCGCACTAACGGGTAAAAACGCCTTTTCGACCACATTAATCCTAGCCTATGACATAAGATTGTCGAACTGTCGAGGTCTGTGGTAGAGGCCGCGCGCTTAATACTCATGCCGGGCAACAACCCTAGCATATGTCAACGAACTCTTCTAAATTCAAAATCAGGCTGAGTCTACCTTCTGTGTGTAATTATTTTGTGACTCTAGACCAAACGGGACGTTCGGACGGATCTTTAAACGAATAGATGTCAACTACTTCCAAATTAAAAAGATTTCAAATAGGTAATGGGTAAAATATTTGTTTTCAAGGATGTAGGTGTCTTTGTTGTGCGTTAAAGTTCTCTACAGGGTGTATCTGTGAACTTACATCCCTTTAACCACGTGTTCTATCAACCATTCTGAACAAATGCTGTTCACATTTGTTCAACCACTTTTCGAAATTCATCGAAAAATTTTTCGACTCCCCGTACAAAATAGTTTTAAATATTTTCTTTTTGTATGACGATTTGTAAGTGCTGTGTACAAGCCTATGCAAATAAAGAATATTTGACTTTGACTTTGACTTTGAAATGACAAGACACGTGACCGACTGTATGGAAAGATGTTTTTTTTTTCTGCGTCAATCAAAAGTCATAGAACATAATAATTTTTTTGGAAAAAAAAAAGAAACTGTCTACAAGACTTCAGCCACAATACCTATAACATTTTGCTTTTGTTGTTTTTTTTTCAAAAACCAATGATGGCCTACCAAACAAAGAATCATAAAAGTCCATTCATAATTGGCGGAGAAATCGAGTAACATTTGAAGGTCTTGCTAATCAGTTTGAAGTCGGTTAAAAATTTGTTCAGATTGGTTGGTAGATCACGTGGTTAAAGGGATGTAAATGTTCACAGATACTTGTACTTATATCATGTAAATATTGAGCAGCCTCTAGGGACGGGTTCCGCTCAACTTGGCTACTGCGGAACATTAATGGACGTTAATATTGCTAATAGGCAACGTGCTCGATTAAGCAAACTTGCATAGATATTATGTGTGAACGGCTGCGTGGTTCAAGAGAGGTTTAAGGGTTACTTCAGGTAGGTTACTGTGTAAACGTTCCTTTAGTAGCAATGGTGTTCCGTGGGAGAGCCACGCTTCGGCATGAATGGGCCGGCTGGACCGGAGGGATACCACGGCCTTACAGAAGACCGGCGTGAAGCCAGCGCTTGTCCTGTTTCGTCGGATGATTGAGGGTACCGGAGGCCCAATTGGGGGGAAAGTGTATAGGACACTTATGACTCTACTGGTGTTGTAGGTATCTATGAGCGGCGGCAATCGCTTACCATTAGGTGATCCCGTCTGCTCGTCTGCCACATATAAAGAAATGCAAATCGCTACCTACCTATTATGTCAGTCAGTCTTGTAGACCGTGTAGACCTGTAGAGGATATTATCTTCTATATCTAAACTAGAAAGAATTTTTAAAAATAAGAACATAGCTTATAAATAAACTAAGGACACAAAACACTAGCGTGATGCAATCGACACGCAGCGCCATCTATTGGATACATTTTGGAACTATTACAGTAAGAAACCGGGTTCTGAAAAAAAGTGAGGGTGGGCCACTATAGTTCATGGTAATCCGTGTTGTTCTCCTCTTGAAGACTTCTTATTGGAAGCAAAGAACAAATGAGAAACATGCAATTATAAATGGCAAAGTTTACCAATTTCAGATACAAAACCCACGCTAAAATTACCCAGTAAGTACTTATCAAAGAAACGCAAAGTTGCCAGGGAACGTACCTGAAACAAAAGCACATAATTTTAATTATCACGTCACCGAAGATCGTCTTTGAATTTATTGTGTTAATTAAAGAGCAATTAAACGTCAGTGGTAAGTTACGCTTCGCTGTTCTAGTGATGTGACTGAGCTGCAGCTTATATTTGGTAGGTAAATATCGATTAAGGTAAAAATAACAAGTCATATCGTAAAGGTGCAGATAAAGAGCCATTTTTAAATTACGTCACACGAATTTCATAATTTTTTACTCAATAAAAATAATATAATTAACTGTAGACTTCATTATCCGCAATTAGACTCTTTTTTGGTCCATTGTACGTAATGGGATATATAGGTACTACATATAAGATGATAAAAACATTAGATCCTGGAGGGAAACACACCTTATTTTTTAAGTTAGAATATTTAAGTATTAAAAGAAATAAAAAACTAGGTATTCAAGCTTAGAATAATAACTCTATAGAAGGAGAGTCTCCATACTAGAGCTCTGTCAAAAATGAGACACAAAAAAATTCACGCAGCCTACTGCGCACCGTACTGACACTTTTTGTAATGTTGCTAATGAAGGTGCAGTTTCCCCGAAAACGGGGAAATAAATCGGACGCCTCAATAGTGTTTTCTAATGTGTCGTAAAATGTTGGTCGGTGTGGTATGAACAAGTAATGTAAAGTTTATTGCGAGATAGATCTAATAGATACGTTCACAAAAACTACGACATAAGCACTAGGTATTATGGAAATTTAACGTACAATTTCGGTGGTACATTGGTATGTGTATGTTGTGAGGTCACAACCTTTAGGCAAACACAATTAATAATAGTGTGGCTTGGGGTAGGTAATGTTTTATGAGGTGTAAATAGAATATTATTAAACTGATATGAATAGAAGATAACAAAATTTTTTTTTGTATAATTTATTTTGCGAGCACTCGACAATGAAGTCGAATTATGAAATTTATCGTCAATACAAATACTTGTCTAATTCGACTTCAATGTCGAGTGCACGAGAAATGCCCCTCAGTCGACTGTATGTCGTAGGTACTTATATTAAGAAAATATGTTAGCAATAATTGTTTTATAAAATAATTAGTTGGATAAAAGTCAGGAAAAATGGGAAAATATTTTTCTCAATTGGGCAACACTGAACATTGAAAATAAACGTTTCTATTTTGGATTAAAAAATTACAAGATACAATGAAATATTGAAAGCTTACTTGTGAAAAGTGATAATATTATTCTTATTCTCCCTTTAATTTCTATTGTGACACGATTTAACCGCACAAACCGTCATAATTATTTTTATTTCGGGAGACACATTCGGGTCGCTGTCACATTTGACACTAAGGAGCGAGTGGGTACCGATCGCCAATAAGGGTACCACCTACTAAGCTTTAAGCGAGCGGACGCATTAGGTTTCTATAGAGTTATTATTCTAAGTATTCAAGTTTATTGTAAATGGTGCTCGGTTTGACTGGGAAGCACACCGGATATTTTAAAAGAGCCTTTTAGACTTTCTTTAAAAGAACAATAAATAATTTTAATTCAGTCAATGTATAATGTAAAAGAAGTCATCAAATATCTTAAATAACGAGTTTTTTATGTGATGTTAAGCGATTGTCGCCGCACATAGACACCTACAACACCAGTAGAGTCACAAGTGCGCTGACAAACTTTCACCCCTTTCCCTTCAGTTGTAAATAATTCGATATCTGTCATCTTCACATCACTCGAGTGAACTTTTGTCGGCTCTTATTTAAGAAGTTGCGAGCCAACGCTTCAATTACTCGACTTTACGTTTGACTTGGGGGGTAATTAATTGCCGGGTTGCTTAGTCAGATCGCGCACTTTAGATATTCATAATGGCGTCGCAAGTTGTCACAGAAAGCGTAACAAAGTGTACTATAAGTATTTACATAATTATAATAAATAGGTAGGTATGCTAAGATCGTTTTACGTTCTGCAAAAATTACATTGTGAGTGGTAGTGAGGATGCGAGTAATAACACGTGACACTAATATATTGTAAGTTAAATCACAGCATGCACCCTTCGGTACAAATTATGTCTATAGTTCGTGCCAAATAAACTTGCAAGTCATTCACCCCACTTGTACCAAGAAGCGCGATAAAGTTCGCGATACAGATCGCTTCCCATACTAAACTGTCGATAAAATTACATTTGCCGTGTTTCATAATACCAAACGTCAAAGTGCGAGACCAATTTTTGAATTTGAAGTTCGCACGTCAAGGACTATGAAACACGGCAAATGTATTTTTATCGACAGTTTAGTGCTTATAGTCAGCCCCATCATCAAGTTACCACAACCTGTCAAATTTACTCAGATGATTTTTAAGCTAATGTATTACAGTAAGATGAGAGTCGATTGAAGAAATTTGACAGTTTCCAAAGTCGATGACGTGGGTTCATCATTTTGTATGAAGTGTCAAAAAAAATTTCGAGTTTCCAAAAATGCCCGATTTGGATAACGAAGTGCCAGTTGAAGTGTACTTGTTTACGGATAGTATAACCCTGTATATTAACTAAAGGTCGAGGGTGTAGGTCGTGACTTTGTAGCGATGTTTTCGCAACTGCCCGCCGTAGACACATTACAGTTTTTCTTCATTTTAAGCAAAGAAATAAAGACAGGTTAAGTAAGAGCTTAAGAAAAACATGGGGACCCTTTTTATCTTGGACAAATTTGTAGCTGCGAAGATACGTCTCATAAAGTCTGGCTAACTATCTCTGTGGTTTATTTTATGGCGTCAAAAGCTTTGTTTCATTTTAAAATCTTTATAATATTATATACCTACATCATTATACACGATGATGCCTGGCTAAACCAACTCGCGGCCAAGCGTGCTAAGCGCCGTGCCTACAACCCCACCCGCAGCAGCGCTCGGTTCACCTGCTGCAAATGCGGACGAGTGGTTTACTCCCGCATAGGACTTTACAGCCACGAGCGCTGCTGTAAAGCCACACCGCGTGATGCTGCTTAAATCATCTATTAAAGATGCGAAGGCCTATGATGACATCATTATTTTTATATCGTCGTAATCCCGAAGCACTCATGATTAGGTATCATGAAGAAAATTCATTTAGCATGTTAGATCAACAATGCGAAAAAAAACTGTTCAATACAATGTAGGTGATAGGTATTTATTTATTTTTTTAGTACAGTCAACAGCAAAAGTACATAGATGATTTATACAGTTCTGACGTCACTGGTCTAAGATTTTGATACTAGAGAGAGTTTTGGCGGTAGTGATTTTAATTTGAAGTTTTTGATTTTAAAAATCTACTTTTGCTTTTTACTGTACTAGGACTGCTGCACAATAAACATTAAGTATCGCCATAAAACAGTATCAATAGATGGCATTGGGTGTCAATTATATAGCGCAAGTGTTTCGCCGTTTCATTTTTATAGGTACCATAAGCCATGTCGTTGTCTTTAAAATTTACCTCTTCACAAATAGTATAGATACGACTCCAAACGAAAGGACCTAAACAAAAACACAACTTCACAAATCCCCTTTCTACAGAAACGAATTAACCAAGCCATTTCCTGTTAGATTGCAAAATCGCGCCCTATCCAATAACTTACTTTTAACTAAAACTCGACAACGATCAAAGTAAATTGATGGTAATTCCGAAATTAATTCTAACAACAGTTTCCAAGTTCAATTCCCAGTTCGAGAACAGACAACTTTACCTTTATTTTCTAAATTTATTTAGTGTTGTACGATGCAAGACCGAAATAAGCTACTAGTTTTGGTCTTGTCTTTACTCGAGTGCAGAGAGACCGTATTGTTTTTAGAGCTCATATTGTATGTACACAGATGCACCGGTTTCATCTGCGTGGTGATAGACTTTTGGATAGTATAGTAAGTATGTATGAACTTACGTATTAGTCTGATATATGTATTAAATTATTGTAATTAATCTGTAATATGGATTCCATTACTTGTCTGAGCTAATGAATACGGAATTACATCAATGAATGAAATGTTTGTATGAAACGATTTTATTTAAGTGTTGAAAATCAGTGTTCTGCTTTTCCTACGATTGTGAGGTGCCCTAATTCTACTTCAAGTTGAGCAAAGCCCTTGTAATGTCTGTCTTTCACTTTGAATATTCTTTTTTGGTACATGCAAGGGCACCTCTAGGTATTTGTGCACTCTTCTCAACTTATGATCTTCTCAAACATCATTATCTTTCTTTCTTAGAGGTAAAAACATGTTTAAGCGGCCTTTCATTCATAGCATTACAATGAGGCCAAACCTGCAAGACCAGTAGCACTACCATGAGTTTGAAATACTATCCTCGCTATCGAAAACTATCGCTTTGTCTCTTTCATTGTGATGCATTTGAAAGAGACAGAGCAATAGTTTACGTTATGTCAGTTTTCGATGTCAACTCATGGTAGCGCTACAGTACTGTTTCTGGACAACACTAAACCTTTAATACGGGTATACAGTTTTACCGTCTTTTTATCTCTGTTCCCGCTATTACTGGAAGCCCTATGCAAGTAAGATTAGCACGGGATTAGAGTAAATGTTCTGGTTTCTGGAGTTTAATTGAAAAAACCGGAGGTTTTAATCTAAAAAGTTCAGATGTCGTAGTAATCGTTATTTTGAACCAAAACAGTAGATCCCATGAGTGCCTATTTGACTTATCGTGTCTTTGTTTGCACATTGGTTTTACTTAAGTTAGTGTGTCGTATAAAATAATTAATTTTCTAAATAAATGATAGAATAAGACAAATCCCCGTTTAGTTTAGTAATTTAAGTAACGGCGCGAGATCTCGGAAGTCCTGGGTTCCAATTCCGCGTCGAGCAAAAAGCATGTATCAATTTTTTCCAACATAGCTCGGGTTTGTGATCACCAATCCGCATTAAGCAAGCGTGGTGATTAAACCTGATCCCATCATAGTAGTAGAGTTGATTTCATGAGAGAGGCCTTTGGTCTGCAGTGGGACAGTATAGGCTAATACTTTCAACTTTTTCATCTTTTCAAATTAATTTGGTACCACAGTAGAAACAACCTTGCGCATAAGAGCCTGAAATCCCCGTGAAACTTAAAACCTCGAAAATTGTTTTCATCTGGAAACTGAGCCAAAATTCCCGTAAAGAAACGAGCGCACTTCAAAACAGGTGACTTATAATGAATCCGTCCCGAAACGAAAGAGAATATACCTGTCGCATTCAAACAAAACCGAGCACAGCGCGTGCGAAAGGGAGAGGACACCGATTCGGTGGTAATGCACGATGTAAGTTAGGCCCTCAGTACCTAAACGAATTTCAGCCGACAGCTAACAGTGGCGACATAAATCAAAGAGAAAAACTAGCAAAGAATCCTCGTGTAGGATGAAAGGCTAGCCTTTCGCATTTCCAGCGATGTGACTTTCTACATGGAAAATAAACATGGGTGAATCCGCTTATGGTGCATATAACTTATATCCGTTTGTTAGGGGCGTAGATATTCATTCTACAAATAACTTCCCGGCATGTCTAGAGGAATATGGCTGGATGACGCACTTGGTAGTGACCTCGCTTCATACACCAAAGGTGCGTTTGATCCCAGTCTAATAATAATATTGTACTATGTAATTTGTGTTCACTTTGTTGTCTGATAACTGTTACACAAATGCAAGGTACTTAGTACGGAGATCCAGTATTAGATGTTGTGTGAATTTAATATTAATATTATATAACTTGAGCTCACCTATACTATCCAATGCTGTAATAAAAATCGGACCTGTATGTAATGGACATTTTAACACTTTTTTTTATATTTCTGTCATAACGTGCTTACCTTTGGGTTCTTAATTTGAAGATGATGACATGTGTATAGATAAAACACAAAATTAGATTTCTTGCGAACGTTCCATAAAGTTTCAATATGCCTTCGAATATGCAAATATAATACTGTGATGATGTGTTTACTTTTCTAATTAACTGTTCAGTGCTAATGTTTAAATTACAAACATAATCTAAAACCCAATTTTGGTAAGATATTTTAGTTGAATTTTCATTCACGTTATGATAGAATTTACTAAGTAGGTACTGAATCACTTATCAAAATCACATCGTATTTAAGTAACATTTTTAAATTTGGTTTCCAATTTTTTTGTTTTACTCGTAACTTTAACATTTTTTTGTTACAAAACCCTTAGTGCGTGAATCTGACTTATACTTCGCCGATTTTTTTCTTTTTTGATCTATGTATTTTGTTTTTTTTTTTTGTAATATCATAAAAAGGGAATTCCAAGTACAAAATGTTCCTTCTTTTACAACACAATCATTTTGCACTTCGCCCAACTCACTCAAACTCAGCATACCCCCAGAATTCTAATCTAAAGCATCCGAAAAATTCGCTCCTTTAAAACGTTCCCGAAGTTTTATCATTCCCCTGGTCCGAAGTAAATCATTGGCGTTAAATAAAGAATTACTTTCCCTTTGTGAATTAGTAGTATTTTATTCAGCTGAGAGTAAGTCATTTGTCTTCTGTCGAAATAACATTGAAACATCGCCCCTGAACAGATTATGAGGAATGGAATGGAAATTCTGAATTCATTTTGCTCATTCATTTTTTAGCTAGCAGTTTTGCCAGCTGATTCGTTGGGAAATACTGGGAATTTATGGCATGGTATATTTTCAGATGTTGACTGACTCTATGGCAAATTTGATGGTGATTGACGATTCAAGGGCCCTGGGTTCTATTACTGGCATAATATGGTATGGTCGTGTAATAAACACATAATAATTGTTTCCTCAATATTTGGGGGTTTGTATGAACAACGTGATATATATATATGTACCTTTGTTTATTCTTATATTTGCATGGTAGATACCTAAGTACTTAATGAACCTACATCGTTATATATTTATCCACACGTATGAATTCGATGGCAAAATTATTTTCGAGTTAGTTTTAAGTATATGGAACCCACTTTTTATTCTATTTTTGTGATCAAATCTTAATGTGGTTCACAGAAAACATCTACTTACCAAGTTTCAATACTTTAGTTCTAGGTCATAGTTTCGGATTTTTATCCGAAACTACTTATGACCAAGGTGGCATACGGACGGACAGACAGACAGACATGACGAATCTATAACGGGCCCATTTGGCTACAGACCCACATAAAATGTGGCCTTGTTCAACATTTTCATAATAAAAAACTAACTTTCTAAAGGCGGATATAAAATGTACAAAACTCTTCGTGCGCTAGATCGATTTGCACTTGCCGACTTTTTCATAGAAAGTACAGCTGAGCAGTTAACGTTATTGGAATAGCTCTTGAACGAGTAAAATGTTACAGTAGTATTTATTTTTCATTTTCACGAGTAGGCAATGAAATTCAAATTACAATCCTAGATCGTGCTTCTTTTAGTCTACAAATCTAAGAACTCGTTTATCCCCGTCATAGCAACCAAGAAATCCATTAATAACATTCAAAAACTAATTCAAAGTAAGGTTGTTATTGTGATTTACTTTAAGTGCTTTTTGTATTTCTCCAGTCGAGGTTGGAAGGTCAAGAGATTAGACCTTTGAATTTTTTCACGAAGATTCTGGCATTAAGTGACCACTAATTAATAAGTAGGTAGGATGATCAATAATGGTCTTGGTAGATTGGTGGTTAACTAGATTCTGCGGGAAGCAGATATCTTTTTTAGGGTTCTATAGCCAAATGGCAATGATTGGAACCCATATAGATACATTATGCCTGTCTGTCGGTCTATCCGCCTGATGTCTCTTTTTTTTTTAATGTGATAGGTAGCAGATTACCAGGCGGATCACCTGATGGTAAGCAATTGCCGCCGCCCATGAACACATGCAACACCAGTGGAGTCACAAGTGCGCTGCTAACCTTTTATCCCCTTCCCCCCGATGGGCCTCCGGTACCCTCACTCACTCGGCGAAACACAGCACAGGAGCTGCTTCACGCCGGTTTTCTGTATAACACCCGGAATTCCGATTTCTTGTCTCATCTCAATCCAAACACTCATCATCACCAACAATTTTCGTAGTAGGTAATTTGTCATCGTCAAATAAAACAAAATCTCATAGACTAAGTGAATTCAACGACGTTGATTCGATTAAAAACAAACATTTTGAAGTGTTTTAATTTATAACGAGCTCAGATCTGATTGCTAATTGTCTGTGTTTGTCTTTCAAACAATTGGTGGGATTAGGTATAACCGAATTCGAACTTGTTTTGAATTGGACGCAGTTTGCATTTGACCGAAACTGTTTCAGATTTTTATTCAGATTTCACCTGTTGAAGAGCAGTGTTAACTGATTGTGTAGAAGATTTATTTTTATTTACTCTACTGGCTCAGCGCACTGAAACGAGTATACAAGAGAACGCCACTTTGGTCGATCCTCCCTCTACTTGTTGCCCTATTAGGCAACCTAGGTATCGCTGGAAAGACGCCGTCGAAAATGTTCTGCGAGAACTTCAGACTAATATATGTCTGTAATGACTGTATAGAAGACCAACGTTTAAAATTATGTGCAGTTTCTTCATCCAAGTATCCATCTTCACCTTATTCGACATGGATTCGATACAATAAGTTGTTCATTGGATAAACCTTACACCTTCTGTAGCGCTACCATGAGTTTACAGTGACAGAACTCGCTAGCGTCTGCGTAAAAAAAATGTATGAAAAAGTGTACAGCGCCTCTAGCGGTCACTTGAGAAACTAAAATCTGTAGTATCGAGTTACGCGCTACGTAAACGTACTCGCTAGCGAGTACGTTTAGCGTTTACGTAGCGCTACGAGTTGACATTGAAAACTGACATAACGTAAACTATTGCTCTGTCTCTTTCAAATGCATCACAATGAAAGAGACAAAGCGATAGTTTTCGAAATACCACGAGTTACAAATTTGACGTTAGGTATCGAAAAATACTTTACGATTGTAGTTAAGTAACTCACTTGTCAAATATGGTGTGAAAAGGTGTTTTGATTTTACAAAATATTTAACATATATTGAGTATAATGTCGGAAAAAAGATATCTAGCGTGGAACAATATTGACGGCGGCTGCATTTCAAGATGAACGACACTCACAAGCAAAATTTCAAGCTGATATGTACAAGTGGGCTGGAAATCCTCTTGAACACAAATATAGGCTTTATGCGGTGGTTTTTGAGGATTTGTGTAATTTGCTGGCGTATTACTTACACATTACACAGATTTAACATCCACGCAAAGAATCTCCCAGGAGTCTAAGGTAAGACATATCCTGTATAAACCTCAAGGTAGGACATGATACTTACGGCCACAATCAGAGACGTTATTTAATCTAATGTTGATTGTAGATTTTTTGGAGATGATCTTTATAAAATACTAGTGGCCGCCGGCGACTTCGTCCGCGTGGAAAAGTAACTTTTTACCCCCTTTTTAACCCCTTACAACCCCCTTTTCGCAATAGAAAGTAGCCTATCTTATTTCTCAGGGTCTAGATCATCTGCATACCAAATTTCATTTAGTTCAGTAGTTTTGAGCGTGAAAAAGTAACAGATAGACAGACAGACAGAGTTACTTTCGCATTTATAATATTAGTTAGGATATATTAATTATTATATTTTTACTTTCAGGTGGGCATTTTGTTCAAGAGGTATTAGAAAATGAAAGCGCCAGTACAGCCACTGACTTATTATTGAGAAGAGCATTACGCGACCAATTGGCAAGAAGACTAAAAACTCAAGAGAAACAAGATATAAAAAGATATAATATTTGAATATATTAACAAATTACAAAATTATTTAACTATTCTTTATTTTATTTCTAAAATATAATAATGTATTCCTAATTCTAAAAACTGCCCAAATAATTGTTGCCACCGTTCTAGACACCTTATTTCGGCTTCTCTTCGCCTGTTTCTCTCCCGCTCTGTTTCTTGCTGGATATTCCGCTATTCAGTCAGGTCTGACAAAAACCTGCCTTGCTAGATCTGACTGCATCCATGTACGGGTCCTTCTGGGGATGGGGGATGACGGGTCTTGGAAACAGCCTCTACGCTGCCGGCGAGGCGTTAGAGGCAAGGGAGGACTCTGACGAGCTCGGTGCCCTGCTCTGTCGGATGGTAGAGGGGTCCTTGCAGCCGACGCCACGCCACTGCGGCGCACTGGTTCTCATATTTAAAGAGACGTGAGAGAGATTAAAACAAGCAACTAAACTTTCAATTTTGCCACTAAAATTCACCTAATAAAGTCTTTCACCCATGCTGTCATCTTAGAATTATTCTAAGTCTGTCACATTGACAAAAATAATACCAATACAATTTAAAAAACATCATAAACATCAGCTTTACCCACTGCTATAAGACATTTAAAATAAGTCGGATTATCTTAATTTTTTAATTTCGTGGCTGTGGATATCAAGCTTTTTGGGTATATCTATCGAACTCTGTCTTTTGAGTGCAGTTAGAAAGAAACAGCTACATAGGGCGTGATGACAAGCACGTCACTTTCTGCGTAAATAACGCACTCGCTATCGAGTTAACGCTAACGTTTTTAAACCCTACGTACGTGTTCAAACGAAATCTATTTGACGCACGTTTACTCGCTCGCTATCGACTGTAGTAACGTTACGTTACTTTTCGATGCCAACTCATGGTAGCGCTACTGAATGCGAGGTCGTTAGTTTCAAATTAAGAACGTTAGATTTTTTTTCTTTTTTCATATCTATGTGTATACTTTTCCCGAAGCAAAGCCAGTTACGAAATACTTAGCAAAGACAACTGCACGTGTCGGATAGTTTTGAAAACTGTAGATAGCTATTGTTGAAATAATGGTTATTGGAACTTTAATCACTGGATCATTAACCCACTAGGGTCCCCCTGTCTAAGAATGTTGAAGACTTCATTGTGTATTTGCATTGTTGTTGTATAAGCACATTTACTCTACAGCCTACAACGAAACGGTATTCTCGGTCGCACATTTATCTCCGTCCCTTTCGCATTGCGCGTTTGGATTCGACAGTATTCTCATTATTTGGACGGTTTCGTTGTAGCCCTGCGGATCGTGATCTAATCGGAGGTATAAAGCGACGGCTGTAGCTTCAGCTTCAATTCCCCAAATCAATTCATTTTATAATTGGATCAAATGCAAAGTGGGGAACCCCCGAAAATGCCCGATGGTAGTCCACCCGCCTTAGGCGATAAGTTGTTGACGGCGCGACTGCGACGGGCGACATACAATTTGCATCCCATTGCAGCCACAGCTGCAGTAATTGATGGCCGCAGAAACTCTGGTTCGATAAATAATGAATATTGCTTGGATGCTATTTTAGCGTACCTATTAAACATCTTTCGGAGAAGAATTTTGACGAAGAATGAAAGATGCACTTTTGAAGAATTTATTGTTTTTTTTATGTGATTTTGATTGAAATTTGAAAGTGAGACGTACGGTGCGTCAAACATTATTATTACTAATATTGGACGTCTGGGAGCACTTTTACTGTAAAACTTCCCAAGAAGACAACACGAGTTCAATTTCCACCACAACCCAAACGATTTTTGTCCTCATTGCATGGGGAACAAGCTCCTCGATCGTTTGATTATTTCCACGACCTTCATATTTCATATTCCGGCCACAGAACATAAACTCCTGCGGGGTTTTGCCAACTAGTTTACGTTTGTCGTACTTTACTGTTACATCGACTGTGAACGTTTTATTGTAATACGAATCTGTAGTATTTGAAACAAGAGACAAATGATATTGGAATGTTTTGATTTGCTTATCAAAAAGTCAAAGACTGGCCCGACAGTATATTTGGTAGTGACCATACCTTATACGTCGTTGGGTTGGTCCCTACTCTGGATAAACATGGTGATGAACACCTTGTATTTAAATAGTTCCTTTGTTGTCTAACGCCCGTTGCCTAGTGGTTTAAGTACCAGGCCATGATCTCGGGGTCCAGGGTTGGATTTCCTGGTCGAGCAAAAATATGTTTCGAGTTTTTTGAACGTAGCTCAGATTTGTCATCACCAATCCGCATTAGGCAAGCGGGTGATTCCTTATTCAATCATAGTAGCGATGACTTGATTTCTATGATGGAGGCCTTTGCCCAAAAAACAGATCTGTTTAATAGGCTGATACTTTGTTAGGACGAGAACAATGCATTTAACGTTGTCTGAATTTAATTTACCTAAACAACAACTGCAATTCTTTCTTCTGCAGTTTACGCAGTGCAACCGAGCTTTCTCGAGTGGAAGCGAAATCAAGTAATGCACCCTCTTTGCTCGGTGAATCGTTACAGAAGACAACTGCACATGACATCCCGCGGTGCAGCGACAATAGTTGTAAACTCCTTAATGAACCATTTCCAAGTGGAAAACTCCGCTGTGGCTTCCCATCCGGTACCTATATTTTTCTTTAATGAGAAACCTAGTGGGCAAGTAGGTCACTTGATTTAAATGATCACTGATGTAGGTATACGGACGCAAGCATATGAGGTCTTGAGTGATGACATAGTGTCATCTGTCGTTATGTTGGCGAATCAATCCAGCGGACCAATTCTCGAGCACTCGAAATTGAAGTCGAATTAGAATTTTATATGGACGAATGTAAAAAATCTCTAACTAACACATTTAAGTCAACAACTAAAAATCACAAATGATATGGTATTGTGTGGAATTTTAAAGGGAAAAAATATGAAGGACCTACGGAATTTATATTCCTTGGATCATTTCTATCCTAAGTTTAATTAGGATTCCAGTTTGATAGATAAATATATAAGATCCTAGTTTAAACAACTATTTCAATATTTGGTAGTGAAATTTCTAAGATGGAGATTTCTGTTCATAATTTGTATTCCTCGACAGATTGATTAAACTTACTTGGAGACGTTAGTACAAATATTCAACTACTTAAGTACCGAAGTACGAATATTATTTTACTTGCTAATGCAGGATTAAAATAAATTTGAATTTTCAAGTAAACTTTAATTTTCATTTTATGCGTTTTGTAAAACAGTGAATACTTATCCTCTTCTTATAGAAATTTAATAAGAAAAAAGCTTTTACTTCACTTTAATACCATATAGTACAGTCAGTAGCAGAATTAACAAATTTTCATTTTACAAGAAATCCTTGATAGTCAGATGTTATGATATATTTAACGAATATAACGTGTACGTGAAAATGACAATTAAGACATCAACATTTTGTGACGATTGAAGTGTATATATTTTCCTGGACACCTTGCCCTCTTAGATAGGTACCTGATGAGTGTAAAATGAAAATTTAAAAATTAGTATAATACGTTACCCTATTACTGGCAACTTTCGTACATCCGTCTGCTCGTCTGTCACCTATCACATAAAATAACAGGCATTTTGAGCCCCTAATTAAGTCCTAATAGATCCCAATGAGAGATGAGACTTAAAGCTGGTTTATGTAGCCAACTGGCATACAAGTCACAGAAACCGGCGTGTAGCAGTGCATTGCATGCGCTGTGTTTCGCTGCGTGAGTGAGGGTACCGGAGGCCCAATCCAGGGGAAGGGGAATAAAAGGTAAGCAGCTTACTTGTGACACCACTGGTGTTGCAGGTGTCCATAGGCAGTGGTAATCGCTTACCATCAGGTGATCCGTCGGCTCGTCTATCACCTATATCATAAAAAAAGTCAGGCTGCCAAGTAGTTGTACTGCTATGACTAGTACTTTTTGGACGTCACTTAAACGAGTTAATCGCACGTGCGAACTAGACAGGTTTTTTTATATAGTATTGGAAGGGCAAACGAACAAGCGGGTCAGCTTGCATCCAAATTACTCTTATCATGTTTTGTTTGTTTTCACTCATCTTCTTGCCAGCCAGCAACAAATAAAAACAAAGTTCACTCGACATCGCGGCAAGATATCACCTAGGTGTTGTTTAGGCAGCTAAAGCGAGCCGAAATACTGGCATGCCAGTAAACAAGCTGACTACTACTAGCTACTGGCTAGGCTAGAGTAACTTATATTGGATAGCAGATCGTCCTTTCTAATTATTGGAACCCGACGCCAGCATCTATTTCCAGTGACGTTAATTTCATGAGTTGGAGACTCCCATATTGAATTCAGTTGCAATGCATCTTGCATTGCAATATGTCTGACTCGGTCACGCGCTCATGTATTAATGTCAGAGTGTAGCGTAATATTGGACTGGCTTAAATTGCATTTGGAGATAAAAGGAAAACTTGTCTATTAGATGTGTTTTATCAAGATAGTGTCTTGGTTGTTTCTTCGAGATCTTCTTGTATCATTGGTCAGCAAAATCATAATTTCAGCGAATAGACATAGGCCTCCCCGAATGTTGTCCACACAGATTGGTCCTGTGCCACCCGCGTCTAAGGAAATCCCGCGACCTTCATTAGATTGTCGATCCACCTTGTGGAATTATATTATCTTTGGTGGCAGTCCTTAAATCCATTATTTCTCTAAATTAGCTTCAAAATCTTAAATTTTACAAAATAGCTATAATTATTATTAATGGAAAATCTGAGCTACCATCGCTCTAGCCTGGTTAAAACATGTTCAAGTTTACCTAAATACTCACAACCTTCCTTGAGCGCCCCCGGGGCACTAACCTACATAAAACCTACTCTGTACCTATTACAAAGATATTATAAACCTTGTTTCACTATTCCCTTATCAGGAAATCCTTACTCCCCAGCATACTTTAGTACAAACAAGAAAACCCCGGAGTACGGAACCGCAGAATCCATCAAACAGATTAGAATTCTCTAGCGGGCTGCTTGTAAGTTAGTTCTAACAAAAGCTGCTCTCGCAAACATTCTATTTGGCCGATCGATGAAAAACTTTGTTGATAAACTAGCTGAGCTGAACTTGCATGGATCGGTTTTGAGATTCACAGAACTATGTCGATGCGGTCAATATTTTCTTGTTGTTTATTGTTGAATGGCAAGTTTCTTGAAGTTTTTTTTTTACCTTTGCTACGGACTTGCTCATGGCTTCTTTACACTGAATCCTAGAGTTTGAGTTGGATGCCGGTGGCACAGGACCGATCTGTGTGGAGAACATTGGGAGAGGCCTATCTCCAGCAATAGACGTCTATTGGCTAAAATTGATAATGATACTCTGGATAAAATGATCGATTACTGCGAGTCTAGCCTTAGTTAAGTGGATGTTTTCCTTAATCGCTGAGCTATCGATAAAAATACATAGATTTAAAAAATCCAGAGGTGAATACTCCAATCCCAACCTATGACCTCTGGTGTTACTAATTACAATTGTTTATTAATATGTTTAATGGTCAATCCCAGAAGAGTACTATCATGAGTCTTCTCGATAAAGAACTTTATAAACACCGCCATCAGCCGCGTTTACGTTTCCGGAACTATATTTTTCCATTGTCCATTACTTATTTAACCCACTAGAGGGCGTCCATATGCAAAGCTAAATTGGTTTTCTTCCGTTGAGATTTTCTCCAAGTAGAATATGCCAGAATCACGGAATATTGTCGATTATATTGATTTGCATCGCTTTAGTTTTGGTTTGCTTTTATTTTCATTTTTGACCAAGAGACTCTTATTAGTGATCGGAATTCGCTTATTTACCTAAACTAAATTTTTCAGTAACATTTTTATGGATATGGCTTTTCAAATCCCGCATGCGGATTTGCTCTAACCTTCTGTTATTAATGAAAAAGTTGGAAAATAATATACTGGGTGTAACAAAAAGGGGGTATCAACCCAAAGAGAACCGGTTCTGACAAACTTCACAAATCTCATATTCGAGTTTTTAACCTTCCAAGTTAATATTCTGATTATTAATAGTTAATTGAAATCCGATCCTTAGTGAAATCCATTTCAATTCGCACATCACTAGGTGAGCAGTCAGCTGATAAGGTTATTAACCTTTGACCACTCCTTCTGGAATAGCTACCGCCACTTGCACTCCTGGCTGTGCTCCTGGTCATTGAATACAATATTGAAATTGGTTCCGGACATTATTTTCATTATTTTTATGTTAAAAGAAAAGAAAAACATTTTTGCAGTGAAATGTATTTAAAATCACAACATGATGTTTTATTAGTGATTAAAAACAATAATAAAAAAAACGTTTACCTTTCTACAATATTTTTTGCATCATGCACAATCGTGACAAGAATAAAATCATTACGATCGATTGAGATACCTACATTGACCAAGAAGTAGTAAGTATGTAGGGTAGGTAAGCAGGTACATAATGCACGACAAGCAAAGAGTCAATGAAATTCACATAATAAAAGAGTGAATAAATCCTGATGTTTTTTATGTGATAGATGGCAGACGATCAGGCGGATCACCTGATGGTAAGCAATTGCCGCCGTCCATGGATACTTGCAACACCAGTGGAGTGACAAGCGTGCTGCCAACCTTTTATCCCCTTTCCCCCGAGATGGGCCTCCGGTACCCTCAATCACTTGGCGAAACACAGCATAGGTGCTGCTTCACCCGCCGGTTTTCTCTGAGGCAGTGTATCACTCCAGTCGAGCCCGCTCATTCATGCCGAAGCGTGACTCTCCCACAAGGTGTGTATCTACAAGGAATACCTGTAACATTCTTCTTCCCTATGTTTCAACTTCTAACGAAGGTTGGCGATCATAATGGCGAGAACGGGTGTTTTTATTGTAACCACTGGCGCAGATTTTTAAGCCAAAAAGTTTTTCTTCTTCTTGGGCTTCTCTTTCCTTAAACATTTACATCCCTTTAACCACGTGCGCTACATTCTGAACAACATTTTTCTATGACAATTCATACATTAACTAAGAGGTTAAGGTAATAAAGAATGCACCTATGTTTGCGCACACACTTGAGCACTAAAATATATTCTGCGTACGTGGCTGATCGTTAAAATTGGCTGGCGTAGCCGAATATTAATAAAAGGATTTATTCTAAGTACTACTTACTGATTTGTATTTTTCTTGTCTATGCTTACTTAGGACTTATTTACTTAATACAATAATCGAAATCATTATTTTTTTATGAGCTATAAATAAGAATTTATATCTATGGGCAAAAAAAAACTTTGTACTTATTGAATAGTTCCATGAAGCAACTAGTTAATAGCTAAAGAACTTTCAAAGAAAAGTTTTGGAGGCCAGTTAGCAAATACTACTCAAGTTAAATCCAACCCTTCTATAATCAAGTTAGGTCGAAAAGATCTGACTACACAAAAAACATGAAGAACCACGAAACGAAGGAGTTTAGGGACCTTTCCGATGGCTGAACAAAGATACCTATGTTTTGTGAAGAGAAAAAAAAATGTTACCTATGTTTTTTTATACATTTTTTAAATGATAGATGGCAGTGTTATTTTTTACATTTCACAAATCTATGTTCAGATTAATTAAAAGGTTCAAATACTCCGCGGGCGTCAGACCATAGGGGCGTATGTATAAGTATGGTAATTAGCCATAGTAAGATTTATACGCCCTTATGGTTTGAAGCCCTCGACCTGTAGCTTATCCAACCCAACTAAAACTTATGGAGATATTTCAAAACTTTTTGCCAATTATCTAATATCGGTCCGAGAGACCGAAGTGTGCGGAAAGGGGTTGAGACTTTAACGTCCGGTCTACAAGCCCCACAGGATATCTGAAAGGAAACTCCGGCAGAAGTGCAGTAACTTTTCATAGAGTTACTTTGTAAACGTCATGAGGCAGTGCTTAGGACTTTAAGAAGCTGTCTTTTACAATGGATGTTTTCCTGCGGGGTGTACCGATAAATGTTTAGGTCCTTTTTATTTTGTTTTATGACTTTTTGACGAATTTACAATAGATGAAGAATATGAGCTCCGGGCACGGTTGAATTTTGATCCAGTATTAATTTGGTGAGCTTTTTGTGTGATGATAGACGAGGAGACGGATCACCTAATGGTAAGGGATTGCCGCCGCGTAGACACCAGCAACACCAGTGGAGTCTCAAGTGCGCTGCCAAAGTTTTACCCCCTTTCCCCTGATTGGGTCTCCGGTACCCTCACTCACTCGGCGAAAGCAGCGTAGGCGTTGTTCCACGCCGGTCTTTTATGAGGTAGTGGTATACTCCTATTGAGCCGGCCTATTCATGCCGAAACGTGGCTCTCCCACGGTTTGATAAATTGATGATTTTTTCTCGGTCTGGTAATTGCAATGAAGCGAATGTCATTCTCTATCTATAGACTCAGGCAGGCCTCCCACCAGGTGGACCGACGATCTGGTGAAGGTCGCGGGAATCCATTGGATGCGGGTGGCACAGGACAGATCTGTATGGAGAACTTTGGGGGAGGCCTAGTGTCCAGCAGTGGACGTCTATTGGCTGAAATGATGATGATGATGATGATCTATAGACTCGGAACCCGTACCTACTGAATTAGGTTACGTACGGTAATATGAAATAACATAATTTTGAAATAGAACTGAGTGTTATGGTAATTAGAGTCATGGCTGCGCATTTGTTATGCCGTCTGATGCACTCTGTAGAGATTATACGAGCAAAGTGCCCCATGCTGAATTTAAAACGTCGTGCCTACAGATTGACCCTGAAATATACTATTTTATTGAATCTGAATGAAGTGAATTGAATGACGTGATCCCATTACCCTTATTCCCATCCCCATACACCCTTACTCCCATAACGCTCAAAATGAGAAAGAAAGAAAGAAAATACATTTAATAACAACACATATCAAATGACCAAACACATATCAAATTACCAAACTCAAGAAAATATAAAAGAACAAAAATTTAGATAAGATTAACACGTTGGTGGACAGTAAAAATTGAAAATTTCTTCCAAAATGACACTACTTATTTGCATACATCGTCTGTGGGCGTACTGTCAAAGCAGTTGCACTTTAACCCCTAAATGGTATCGTTTCGTGACAGTACGCCTATAGGCGCCCATCGCGGCGTCATCTGAAGGTTGGTAATCTTTGTCGGATGCGTATTTCCCATCATCAGCATATGGATCTTATGGTTTTTGGTCCCTTTCTATAGATAAATTTATTATTGTTTCAATATCAAAAACAAACAATCACTAATTTTCGACATGAAATTACCTTATACGTAAATTGCATCAATTGAATTTGAATATTTCGATAAATAAAACAGTAAAATTACGTTGATTACTTACCACGGTAGCCGTTATTGCGCGCGAAAACATAAGGTGACACGAAGTCAGGTCCGGTGACAGTACGTGACTAAATGTATGAAAACACGACGCCCATAGGCGTAGTGAGCGGGAGGGGAGGGACCAGAATTCTATCAATGTGTGGGTACCTTAACGTGTTGTAGACCTATGCCAGATGACAGTATGAAGACGGGATTGCTTTTGCGGCGACACTACTACATGGCCCACCTTGTAAGAGTATTAAAAATCAAACGCCCTCAGACGTACTGCCGTGAAATGAATAAAAACTAGGACGTCTATAGGCGTTCTGCCGTATCATTGTTTGCTACCTAAACGCCTGTGGACGTTACTGTCCACCATCGTGTTAAATATGGAATATCATCTAATCGCGAAACTATCTAAATTAGTCATTTGTAACACTACCTTTAGCATGTGTTCATAAGAATGCTCAAGAACCTAGCATGCTAGATTTAAGCATGCTTATGAAGCTGTTTACATTTGCTAACAATAAGTATGCTTGTTAAGGCATGTGACAGTACAGTAGTGTGAAAGCAGCATACAACAGTGCAGACAGTTTTAAAAGCGTTAAAGTGTGTACAGTACCATAAGATAGATACAAAAAAAACTATTGATCCAGCTTTTTGATTGCATTAGGGGAGACTTATGTCCAACAGTGGACGAGTGGGTTGCTGATGATGATAACTATGATGAACCCGCTTGCTCGCTTGTCGCCTCTAGTATAAAAAAAGATACTACTTAGCTATTTCTCTTACAGATTACTGAAATACCAGCATTACAAGTTAGCTCATTCCCACAACTTTACGCACTGATCTCCATACAAAAGCAATAACCGTTTGATTAAATTTAAAAGCAGCAAGTATTCTACTTTGCATTCTAACGTTATTACTGGAGTTTGGAGACGGCCGTGTACAGCATGATTTTATTTAAAATTAAATTCCTCTCCGGCAAAAATGTTGAGTGGATCAACCGTGTTTTACCGCCTAATAAACGTTAGATGGGAAGGATATGGACAGGAATGAAAATAAGTTATAGTATGGTACAGAAAGCAGCCTAAACATTTAAGACAATCTCTAAAACTGACTGCTGTTCCTTCTTTATGCGTGTGCTGGCAGTATTTTCGTTAAAAGGTCAAATTCAATTAAGTCCCGCGTCCATCAAACATACCGCCAGCATTCTCAGCTTTGCCACTCTATCCGGGACGACAGAGAAGGACAAAGGGTAAAAGTCTGCGAGTCAGGGCACAAATGTGGTCAGAGACATAGGGTAACAGGGCTGGCAAAATGGGACGAGCCCGCAGTGCAAGAGGGCCCCGAGCACAAAATGTTGCGAGCCCACAAATAACTTCTCAACTATAAGACAGAAGATCCTATAAAACTTTTTGATCTGCTCTATTCTCAGCCACTTCTTGCCAATCAGGCCTGTAACGTCGTAAAATCCAAAAGACTTTTAAAAGACCAAAACAATTGATTATCTATGGTCTCTGCTGTCTCAGTCTTACGACGTTAAAAGTGATCAAGATCCTTCTTGACCTGGTCCATCCAGGTTATCGCTCTTCGGAAGATCAACCCTGGTAAGCCCTCTTGGCAGCTCGACCCGACTCCATTCTCTCAACGTGACCAAGCGCAGCCTTGCTGACTTTGTCCCTCCCATTATATTTGGTTCGACCACGAGCTCTTCCACATATAAAGGAGGAAATAATCTAAATACCTATCAACTCTAAAGGATCCCTGGAGGCAGAGCCCATCCCTGGCTATTCATAAAACCGTCGGCGCGGTCAAGCCTTTGTTTAATTTCCTGTTCGGATAATTGTCGAGAAGTTGCGGGTAGTCGTAAAACGTAGGATCGGATTCGTGTGACTACAATTGAGGGCAGAATGAGGGTCTGGGGCCGAGGGATCAGTATTGTGTAAACATGAGCGCCGATTGCGTTCAGCGCGACAAGGATGTGTTGGCGTTTGGCTTAAATCGTTGAACGTTTGTTCTACTTATGACGTTTGCAAATTTGCATAATAAGATTTCAACTTTTCATACCTACCAATCCGGTCAGGTGAAGGTCAAAGTATATGCACATTATTAGACAACCTAAATAACTTAATTAGATACGTACGTAGGTACGCTTTCTTAACGAGAATCGTAGGTTTAAATGCGAGCATGCACCGACGATGATTTAAATAAGAATTTTAAATATTGGGCATATGTATGTGGGGACTCACTAACTCACCCAAGAATTACAAGATTTTTTACTGTTCTAACCCAACCTTACCTAACCAATATTTTTTGGTTTGTTGAGTTTAGAATGTATTAACATCACAAAAATATTGGTAAGGTTAAGTTGGTATGGTGACCAGCAAAAAATCTTTAAATTTTGGGTGAGTGACATGGACAGAAACGCGCAGTACAACACTTTTTCTTGGCAAAATCAACAACGACACTTGCATGGGAAAGAACATTTGTTCCGACTTTTGCAGGGGACAAATAACCGTAGGACGACTGTTCTCGTAAAGATTATAGCTAAAGTATAGACGAATCTTAATCTTTTCCTCTTGCAAAAAGCAATTTTCGATATAGAATTACATACAAATCGCGTGTGTTCTTTGTTTGTCTTCGTTCAGACTTAGCAACTCATCCTATTAATGTGAAATGTTAGTAATTCCTTGAAATTTGAAGCCTTGGTCCAATTAATTTCACAATAGAGGCGTACATTACACACAGCAATCCAATCAGCCGTAATAATAGCTTATATGGAAGTTTCTAGTAGTGATGTGCCTAGGGATGACTGTTGGCGTGTCTTCATACGTACAGACAATCAACAACACGTTCGTACCTCGAAGTCAAACTTCTTTTTCTAACTAGAACTTAATTTAATACTGAGTTTCTTGCTGATTTTTCTCTATAGAAATCGACTTTCCAAATCAGCGGCAGCTTACATAATATTTGACATTTATAAATGTTCTATAAGGACTTAAATTGAATAAAGAATATTATTTTATATTTCTAATGTTTGCTCAACGTCATTATTTGGTTCAGTAGATATCCGTGTAATAGGCATCTTTTATTGATATAGGTAAACGTCATCGACGCTTTCCATCACGTGCGATTATGTACTCATAGGCTGATATTACTATATCAGCCTATATACCATCCCGTTGCAGGGCAAAGGCCTCCATCAAGTTATCACTACTGGGATTAGGTTTTATGACCACGCTTGTCTAATGTGGATTGGTGATCACAACCCGAGCTATTTTCGAAAAATTCTAAACATGCTCGACCTGGGAATTGAACCCGGTACCCCGGGATCACAGCCCGTTACTTGAACCACTAGACCAACAGCCTTGTTGGTTTAGTTAGCCTATCTATAATATTAAAAAGTCTCATCGTTTCAATGCTAACTGATAAACACATAAGGTTACTAGAAATTAATAAAGAATCGAAAGAGTTCGACATTTAGGCGAGCAATGATAAAAAAAACACAGATTTGTATACATTAATGTGTGGCTGTTTGTACATGACTACGATGTCAGCTTTGATAGAATACTGAATACCCTGGAATTTAGACCACTTTGTTTGTCGTGCTTCTAATTCCACACAATCAACACGCAATAATTAGTAAATATTTGAGTTTATCTCACTAAATAAATGCTTCAGTTTTATTTTGAATTGGTTTGTGGTTTGGTTGAATTGAGCGAATAAATCAAATCGTTCACTAATGAATTTTATATGGTGCCAACACAGATCGAAAGACATATGGCGCGTCATATAAACTAGGTCTCTCCATAAAAAAAAAAACAAATAGGTAGTATAATTAAATACCTCAACATGAGACAGGCCGCATCCTTCAGTTAATTTTTCTGCTTGACAAGGACCCATTAAAATAGGAGATGGAGGATATTGTTACGTTTTATTATCTACTAGCGGCCGCCCGCGACTTCATCCGCGTGGATAAGTAACTTTTTACCCCCCTTTCAACCCCTTTTTCGCAATAAAAAGTAGCCTATGTACTTTTTCAGGGTCTAGATTATCTGTATACCAAATTTCATTTAAATCCGTTGAGTAGTTTTTGCGTGAAAGAGGAACAGACAGACAGACAGAGTTACTTTCGCATTTATAATATTAGTATGGATTGTACGGTAACTTTAAAAGCATCGAACTTTTTATCTGGAAGTTGTAGAGATAATTTTATATGTACGTTGGAGATGAATAAACTCGAAATAGTTCTATCAACATTTCCATTATCCTATATTGCACCTTAAATCGGTACCACAATATCAATCTCAATGAATCTTTTGCAAAAGTCATTGAAACAATAATTGATGTTTAGAAAAAAAAATGTTTTGCTTGAATCTAGCACAAAATTAGCTCTTAACATATCTTTTCCTAGCACATAAAGGTAATAATTTGATGAACTGTGTAAACACAAAGTATCTTTAGGATTTTTATTGAGTACATAGAGAGAAAGTCTATATATGAATTGTGATTATCTAGGAAAAGGTCAGGTCAAGTACACTTAACGAACCGAGCAAATATGAAAAGGGCTAGTCCCTTTATATATCTCGGAACGTGTAAAGGATGTAGGTATATTACTCTTGAAGAATGAACAGTCAAAGTACACGCGTGGGAAGTGAAAACGTTAAAGGGTGAGGTATGATATACCTGAATTTTCGCTGATTTTATACAATCCCAGCTAGTTTCTGCCACTCAGAAAATATGTTCCTCTAAATTTCTGCTAATAGCTGCTAATGAATCTCTAATCTATAACTTATTGAGAATCTTTATCTTTTATGTCGATAGCGAACTTGATTTTCTCGAGTCAGAGCTCCGCCACACGCGCAGCACTGCTAATGACCTGCACGAAGTAGTCATGCGTGCAGTTATTTGGGTAGACTTAGCCAGGAGATCGACTATGGTTATGACTTTATAACTTTACGAGATAAGTACTCAAACATTTTTGAGTCTCTCGTTGACTCTTTATCTCGTTGGGAGATTTCAAACTCCGTTTTATTTAAATATTGTATTATATTTTTTGAATTAGTCGGTGTTAAAGTCTGAAAACAAACCAAATCACGACATAACACACCCTGTCCTTTTCATTCGCGCTGGGCGTATTGTATGTACATCACGACTGAATCCTTATACTCGTCCCGTATAAGGTGTGATGATGTACATACCCACGATCCACGACTGTTACTTAAGTACCTACCTAGTATAGTGGATGTATGAGCATGAAGTAAAAAATTGCTTCCTAATATCTAAGGAAAGCCCCTTAGCAGCTTTCACTACTCCTATTTAATAACATTTTCGAAGTAAGCTGGATTGCGCCACGTTGTTAACGCTAACAACTATGCAATAAACTTGCACTTGACAAATTCAAAATAAATTATGCAAAATTTATTCTTAAAACAATACAGCGAAGTTTAAAATTGCTTTTCTTGGCTGACGTAAACAATCTGCTGCGTAATTGGCGTAGAAAGTTGACATCTAGTCTCGAAATGCATCGAAACTGTTTCTCTTAACGAGTTCCCAACGTCAAGAAAATTATATTGTTCTCCAAGTAAAAGAAACTTTGCAGAAAACTGTACCTAGTTAGAAATGTTAAACTGAAACTCTAAGTGCGAATGATTTTTTGTCAAGTTTATAAGTATCGTGAAAGTTAGGTATTCGTAAAAGGTTGAACTGTTTCTTCAACATTGCTTTCATCCATAACTTAGATACGTAAGAGTACCTACCTACTAATACTGTATTCAAAAGTGCGTGAGTTGTGCCAGCTAATTCAAACTAAGTTAACCACTTTAAAGTTAGACAACCTCCTATTAGTTATCGACCTCCACCCTGACCACCACCAACCATCACCACATTATCACGGTATCACCTCTTTGGCTATCTGTGTAATTTCAATTGTTTTCAGTGTTCTTTATAAGTAAATAATTTCGTATATAAGACCTGTCGTATCATTATTACCAGTTCAGTTGATTTCCAAGTTGTGCCATGTCAACACTTACCTATTCGGTGCTAACATTATATCTATACTTGTTCTGTGTCGTGTTCCTTCAGTGCCCATCATTCCCGCTCCATCCTCATCCATATCCTTAATACGTTTCATTATGATTCGCACATCAAATCTTCACTTTATCCATAACAAAATTTATCTATAAAATTTCCTTAGGCCGATAGTTGAAATCAAACGTATAAGCGAGAATCGAGTGAAATAATTTGACTAAACTGTATGTATAGTCTGCGGCAAGAAAGTGTAGTTATGACCTTGAGTGCGCAGAAACCAATTTTAATAGAAAGTTTTCTTTTTTACAAGTGCGCAAAATAACGGCCATCGCTATTATTTCGTGCCGCCAGCTATACACATTGACAATTGGCTGTAAGTACAACTGTTTACGAAACAGATAAAGTTGTTTACACGTCACTGCCGGGTGTGATCAGGGCGCGGCTGTGTCAAACGACCCATTCCGCGAAAACAACTCTAAATCACCAGGGTAGGCTCCAAGTGTCCGGGTACTATTGCTTTAGGTAACTTTATGGAGGTGGCAGGATACCTCCAATAGAATTCACTGTTATTTTATTTCTGCAACTCTTAGGTATTTGTTTCTTTAAAACGTGGCCGAATAAACGAAAAAATTGCGTTCAATAGTTTCATAAACGTAGACAATTAAAGTATGAACCCTTAACCAGGCAACGAGATATCTTTTTTTTATTATTCCTTTTCAATCTTATCATAACCACTAAAGTTCAATATCTAGTGGTCCCATATGGTACATAAGCTGGTTAGACGTAACGTTAATAACTCTGCAGGTATGGACAGCTAGGTGTTGCAATTCTATTTATTTGTTTTGCCGGGGTCCGCTTTCCTGCTACGATTCCTCCACTTCACACACTTGGGCATCCTTAGTGGAAAGTTTATGGGCACGCATGTCATATCCCAAAAAATGTAATTTCATTCGACTAAAAATATGTATTACAAATTCTAGTATCAGAAAATTATTCAATAAGGTTAACTGTTTACCAAAATATGTACACTGTCATATTCAGTTGTTTACACAGCGCTTACTGGTGTGATCTAAAGCCGGGTATCCACTATTCTCGCGAAATTTTGCTACAAAATAAATAGAGGCACTGAATGCGACTCTAGTCGAACTTGATATAAGATTATATAAGATTATTCGTAGTTATATCAGTATATCGTATTGTCTCTCATGTCGAAACACTCGAAAGAGTACGCAAATCCGTGTGCATATCTTTTTAGCGTGTGATGTAGGCAACTGACGATCGCTCTGATGGTAAACATTTGTATGAGAAATTGAAGAGCAGGCTCTATCCTACGTGAGCCTAAAATTGACAGCACAAAGGTCAGAAATGATAGTATCGTTACATAAGCGTCCGTCCACAGATTATATAACTAACATATCCAATACGTTCTTGAAGGCTACGGTACGATTCGATACGCCGTCAAAGGAACTATGCTGAGTACTAACGTAATCGTATCGTGAGTACGGTACGTTAAAGTTAGGAACTCTTTAAAATGTTCGTGCTTACCCCTATCACATTACTTTTTACGTCTGCAGTTCTCATTTCTGTCCCTGCTTTTCAATACTCCACTAAGTACTTATGCGCCCCCGCGGCAGTATTTTTTTTAAATTAAATATGTTTGCACTTGACTTCATCTCAGCTCATGGAGATCAGTGACGATAAGGTCTAAGATGTAGAGTGCTTTCCCAGAAGAAGCCTATTTACTCTCGTTTTAAAGGCCAAATTGTAGCTCTCTGCATTCGCAGAGATAGAAGCCATAGATACAGAACAAGTTGCTCCATTCCTTAGCAGTTCGTTAGGTACTGTCTCACTGCAGGGCTAAGGCCTCCCCTTTTCCACCTACTCCGGTCCTGGGCTGAGAATAAACCAGTTTGAAACGCGTAAAGATCACCACGCTATCGTCGCCTAGGTCTCCAGAGACAGTAAAAATAAAATAAATCTATTTTTTTAGTAATACAAATACTGGATACCCAGCTTTAGGCGTGGCTGTGTCGAAAGGCCCATTTTGGCGCAAACAACCCGCTAAATCACCATGATAGGCTTCCAAGTGTTTTCATACTATTTCTTTAGGTAACTTACTCAAAAGTTAAAGCAGTACAATGGACTATTACCCTTAGAAGTTACTTTCTTCGTTTTTCGCACTTTTGCCTCCTTTTGTTGCTTTTGGGCATTTTCTTTGAAAACGCTTAAAAGAGAATTAGTCTTTACAATTTAATGATATTGATAAATTGTTGTTATTCAACGAAATATTAAATAAAAGTATCGTAATGTTGTCACTGTGAATTACTCTTCCAAAGTTAAAGTTAGCTCAATGAGACAAGGTAAATTATTGGGCCACTACTGTTTTTTTTCTCATTCATTGATTTCCCCGTTCTAAGTAGCTTAAGCGCTTGTATAACAGATAACAGACAACAGAAAAAACACAACTTACATAATACTAAAATACATTTACACACACTGAACAAATACAAGGGTTCATCACACGAATGTTTGTCGAGGGTGGAGATCTAACCCACGACCTTTGGCGTATGAAGCAGAATTCGGACTACGAAATGCGCCATCCGGCCAGCTAACTGTGTCACATAGATAATGAGTGATTATTATAGATAGGAATAGCGTTGGAAAACCACACTTTGTAATGAATGAGCCAGCTTATCCTGAGTGATACCACGACACGGAAGCAGCGCCTGCGATCTGTTTTGCCGAGGGTAACAGAGGCCCTAATTGGAGAAAGTGAAACAGTTTCCAGCGCTACAACTCTAAAATCAGGTGATCCGTCTGGTCGTCTGCGACCTAATAGTAAAGTAAAGTATCAGCCTATACTGTCCCACTGCAGGGCAAAGGCCTCCATCATAAAAATCAAGTCATCGCTACTATGATGAGATTAGGTTTAATCACCACGCTTGCCTAAATCGAATTTGAAATCACAAACCCGAGCTTTATTCGAAAAATTCAAAACATACTATTGCTCGACCCGTAATTCGAGCCCGGGACCCCAACATCACGTAGACCAACGGGGCATTCTAAAAAATTAAACTATATCACTTTATGTAATTTCGAAACTAGGCCAATAAAGGGCGCTCTCCACTCAACCCCGGCACTTCCATAACCGGAATATTGTCCTAAGTCAACAGCGCCATCATACGCACCGGTCAGTGAATTGTCCGCTAATGGATATTATTCAAATAGGGGCCCCTATTAACTGGGCCCCGTCTAATATCGGCAAATTGCGGAAATGTTCATACGGTGATTCAGGTGGGACAATGGACTAAGGTATATTTGTCACAGGGATATGATAAAACCAGGGATTTGATCAATTCCCTAAGTGTCCCTAAGTGTAAAAACAATTGTGTTGTCATTTTAACATCCTCCGTCATTTGATCTAATCCCTGTTTTTTTCATATCCCTACGACATATACAATAGACATCACGAAAGTATGGACTGAATGAAAAAACATTTTTATCAGTTTAGTTCTAAATAATATGTACTCTCGATGATGGACACCAAGCTGCATGATGCCCTCCAGGTTGCAAAAGACAGAAACAGATGGAGAACCATCATAAGGAAAAAAATTTGCTCCAATGGGAGGAATGCTCGTCTGCCTACTTCAGCAATAAAAAAAAAACACGACCCTAAGTAATGAGGAATACGACTGGAGGAGGAGAATTCTAAATAACTATGTCGCCATGCTCTAGAATTTATTTTAGCGCCTGCGCTTTGTTTGTTAGTAATGGTACCGGAGGCTCAATTGAGGCGAAAGGGGAATAAAGGTCCCCCCCCCCCTAACCCTTTTGAAATACTATTACAAAAATTCTGATAAAAATGTGCTATATATCTCCAAGTAAGTACTTTCAATTAAAACTATAGCAGACTCTGTATCATGCATAGTTTTTTTAAATACAACTCGACCAACTTATGACGTGCAGTTGCCCTAATTAAATGGTAATGTATGGAAATAACTACCTACAAACTATGAAAATAAGGTCAACCCATCTTATGGCTACAGAACCCTTTCATGTGCGTGTCCGACACGCTCTTGGCCGGTTTTTTTTCCATTTGGCTACGGAACCCTGACTAGCTGTTACGGTGTTTGAATTAATGTTAGCAAAAACACTAGGTACCTTACTCTTTTGTTTTTCATTGCTGAAACACATGCGGCTAAATAAAGTCGTCAGATGCTTAATTATAATGAAGGATACATTTTTTGTATCCGCATAATGAAATTCCCGGCATGTGTCCTGTCCTCAAGTCATTTGTTACTTTTTTTCTTCGTACCAACATTGTAATAAAAACTAAACGGTTGTTGAACAAAATTCGTGTGAAGTTAGGTATAACATATATGTAGGTAAAGCATGCGAAATAGCTGTATCGACGCAGTTACACAGGTCTAGTCTGCGGCCTGAAACAATAGGAATGACCTTGAGTGCGCAGAAACCAATTTGAGTAGAAAGTCTTCTTTTTTACAAGTGCGCAAACTAACGGTCATCGCTATTGTTTCATGCCGCCAGCTATATGTACTGTAATGATGGTAAACTCCTTCGGTGCTAGCCGCAATCTATGGCCGGTATTTTGGAAAGAGAATCTGTCGTCTATTTTTAAAAAGGAGACAGATTAGTTTTAAGTTATGAAAAACTGATAGACTTCAAACGACTTTGTGGAGTGAAACTGGAGTGACTTGATTCCTATGATGGAGGCTTTTTCCCTGTAGTGGGACTGTATAAAGGCTGATACTTACTTTACTTACTTTTTTTTACTAAGCAAATGTAAAGTCTACTCGTATCAAAGTGTCCATTTTACGTTTCTGGCGAACTCATGCTTCGCTATAAACCGCAAGGTGCTTCTTGAAATATTTATCAGTATCGTGAAAATATACTACTTCGATGTCATGTTAGTGGACATAAAAATCTCAAAGTGCAGCTGGCTACCTTCTGACTTGACTCTCAAAAGTTAACAAGTTATGTTTATAGCTAATACGAGTTTGGTGCTACTAAAATATCCGATATCAGCAAAATCAAACTAGTTATGTGTTTACGCTGTGCTTCGTCAAGTGAGTGAGGGTACTGGGGGCCCAATTGGGGGGAAAGGGGGTTAAAGGTTGGTAGCACACTGTGACTCTACTGGTTTTGTAGGTGTGCGGCGGCAATCGCTTACCATTAGATGATCCGTCTGCCACCTATCACATAAAAAAGACAAAAAGTCTTCTTTACACACGTTGCCTCACAGAAAACCGGCGTGAAGCAGCTCCTGTGCTGTGTTTCGCCGAGTGACTGAGGGTACCGGAGGCCCATCGGGGGGGAAGGGGATAAAAGGTTAGCAGCGCACTTGTTGCATGTGTTCATGGGCGGCGGCAATTGCTTACCATCAGGTGATCCGCCTGCTCGTCTGCTACCTATCACATTAAAAAAAACGTTCTTTACCATGAAGAGCACAACCCATAAACAATAATTTATCAAAAACAGTATAAACACAGACAAAAAGAGGTTGGTCCACCCGTCGATTCTAAACAAATTGTCTTGCAATTTTGACTCGTTGTTGTACTTAGTCATCGTAACCAATAACTGGTCAAAGGGACTCAAAGTTAAACCCTCCCACCACGCATGTAGCTTTCCCTTTTTGTTCTCCAAAACAGACGTAAATAAAACCTCTCATTGTAAACACAATGAGCCAATAAAGTTTAGGGTTAAACCAAACGAGACTTCAGTAACAGGCTACCAGCTTGTTTGACTTAAAGGACATATTTGTTAAGATTACCCACCCACCCGCATCCACTGGGATTCGGATGGGACACGTTAGTACGGTCGGCATCGATAGGTCTTTAGAGACCGTTGAGGGCAAGAATACTCGTAGTGTTACCTTCGAAGCATCACTTGTTAAGTGGCTTCAGAGTTTCAGACTAACATATTCAATTTTCTTGAGTATACTCAGCCTATGATTTACTTTGTTTCGAGCAGCAATGTTGCTATGTTGTTCTAACTCATGTCGATAGATGAAGATGGGTGTTGATTGCATCAAGCAAAACAAAACACTATGTCTTTCGGTTCGTTTACGATATAAGATTTGTCGATGTTTACCTCTTTTCTCTAATTAATTAATCTAATTTACTAAAAACTAATCTAATTTACCTCTTTACTTATAGATAGAAGATATCTTTCGACTTTTAACATTCCCAAAAAACGGACGTAAATAAAAATATATTTTATCGTCTAAACTTAACCTAGTAATAGTGAGCGATAGTAGCTTAATGAAAAGAAGGCCTATTCATGCCGAAGCTTGGATTTTCATAACTGAATTCGATTTTACATAAGCATTCACTGCAAAAGAACCATTCGTACAATGATTTCCTTTAGTTTTCCTCAAACTTCACTCGCTATTCTCTTGCTTATACAAAACATCGTATAATTTGCTTTTTCAATTAAAACAATGAACACAAACAAAAGCGATAGAGCGCCTACAATGGGGAGAAACTTTGTGAAATTAAATAGTTCGCAATTTTATTCCTTAAAGGTATCGCAAACTGGCATTTCAAATAGAAATAAATGGCCTGGGGTAACTTCAAGACCTAATTAAGGAGTACTGAATAACAAACTTTTAGTAAAGTTATTTGCGACTGTCTTATTTGGCTTGCCAATCTATTTTCGCTATTATTGACAGACAGAAAGTAGAGCAGATTTATGTTGGTGATTTTACACCACCAAAGTCTGATATAAGTAGGTCACCGTTAAAAACTTCGTCTCAAAAAATATAAATTTGCGAACTATAAAATTGATTAGGTTTGCGAATGTACTTATCTCAATTGGTCTAACGCGTTCAAAAATCTTTACAGAAAAGATTCTTAATTCTTTTTAAAAATATTTAATAACAGTTTAACTGGTAGAGAATGCCTCTTGGCCTAGTGTACAAAATTTTGTGCAATAAAGTTTTTAAATAAATAACAGATTCTGTTAACATAATATTGATTTATGAATGGCTACGAACAAATCGGGCCTGCCAACAACTTGATACTTGTGCGGGACAAAGAAAATTTCACCACCTCATTTTTTGTAACATACTTATTTTAGAAACTAATGGCCCGCCCTCACTTCGCTTCGGCACCGTAATTCAGAAATGAACCAATAGATGGCGCTGTGTCCAATTACATCGCGCAAGTGTTTCTCGTTATCGGTTTACCTATAAGCCTTGTCGTTGTCTATAGAAGTTATCTCTTTATAAATAGTATAGAAGATAGAAGAAGATAACGTACAAATCTATAAGATATGAGGTGTTAGGCTTATACAGGTAATTGATCCAAATCATCAAAGTTTTTTCATCATACCTAATCGATGAACTTAAGTACTCCCAGACATTGATTACTTGCTAGTGTGCCACAGTATTGCGGCAATAGGTACTAAATTTTCCCGAATCAATAGTTCACTTCTCGACAATAGACCAGTAGGTTACAATAGCCAAGGGCCATTGCAAGGATAGCCTCAGAAACAAGGGTGTAGAGTACACGAAATAGTTTGAATAGCCTTGCGGGAACTAATTGAATGGACATACGAGTACATCTATCGGTTTATGCAGTTAAGTAAAGATTTGGATTTGTTTTAGTCGATAGGCTAACGGTTGACAATCGCACCTGGTCGAATTCGAATAGAATAGAAAATATTTCTGATCACAACACCTGAAATTTTCTACTGGAAGTGGGCTGTCTTCGCCGTGCATCGGAAACCGTTCTCGATCTCGAATCAAGCCGTTGGTCATGTCACTATAAGGTGTAAGAAGAAAATATGAAGGTAACGGAGTACTTATGTGAACATTTAAGTACATACATCCCTTTAACCACTTGTTCTACCAAGCATTATTAACAATATTTGTTGTCTATTAAAAATTCGCATAAAAATCATCTTTCCATAAAAAGTCGGTGACTTGGCCATTTTGCATAGGGAGTTGAAAAAAAAATTCTATGAATTTCGGTAAGTTGTTGGAGAAATGTGGTTTAGAATGGTTGATATAACACGTGGTTCAAGGGATGTAAATGTTCACAGGTACATCCTGTATAGTGCACTTGTGTTTGCGTACACACTAGAACGCTACAATAATATCCTGATATTCATCATCATAATCATCAACCAAGAAATTCCACATCTGAGTATAGGCCTTTCTTTTTCATTCCGTCCTGATATACTTACTCGTAAGTAAGTTATAACTTACTGTACTATATACCTACTAAGTTCAAATCGGAATAAAATTGGGTACACGTGTCTTCCTTGTTTCAATAATCATAACTTCGTTGAAGATTGACTTCTTTGTGTCACAAGTAGTTAGTCGCTTGTTACTCATATAGTTACTAGTTGGTGCTATTCAGTTTCGGCAATTCAAACTCTAGATAGAACAGCGCCTGGCCAAGTTTCGACACGACAAGTTGGGGTTTATTTGTGAGGAGTTATGTCAAAGTCTGGAACAATGGATAACTTAGTAATATTGTGATACGAATGTCAAATACCGTTATAAGCGTGGGAGAGCCACGCTTCGGTTTCAGAGAAGACCGGCGTGATGTTTCGTCAAGTGAGTAGGATGCCGGATGCCCCAGGGGGAAGGGGGTTAAAGGTTGGCAGCGCACTTATGGCTACTGGTGTTGCATGTCTCTAGTGGCGGAAATCGCTTATCACCAGGTGATCCGTTTTCTTGTCTGCCACCTATCACCCAAAAAAAATTAAGAAAGATCTGATTGCTCAATGCATAACGTGCGCTTTCGAAGGAAAGTTCATAGGTTTGAATCTGATTGGGGCCTCGAACGCAAAAAGCCAAGACGAACAATTAATATCATTCGCCCATTCGGTAGGCACTACCAAAAACGTAACGCATATCTGTGCGTGAGTGAAGTAGTGTAAATGATTATTTTGTCTTTTTACAACACAACCACTCATATGTTGACCCAACGACTCTATATTATACCAAAAGATAAAGAAAGTGACAAAATATAACTAACTGATGCACAAACCGTGGTTTTGTGGGCGTAGATGACTAAAGATGACTGAAGATGATAGTTGAGTATAGAAGATGTCACTTACCTGAAACAAATAAAAAACACCTAAGTATTACATCATGGATATTGTGATAAAGGTCAAAAAACTTCATTTGATTGGTGGTTTTTACATTAATAAATATTTGTGAAAGCTCTTTAAATTGTGACTTATCAACAACAAGGCTAAAAGGATTTTTTACTGCTGAAATAGGCAACCGAGCATGTGGGCCATTTGATGGTAAAATGGTAACCGCCACTCATAGACACTAACAATGCCGAGGCACAGTCATGCCGCTGCCTACCGTCAAAGAAATGCTCTTTTCAAACCTGGTTTAAAAGAGGATAATAATGTAATGTCATGTATAAGTTGTTCTAAGGTTTCATTTTCATATCATAAGGTTTCATTCCAATATCAGATGTACCTTTTTTGTCGCTGGGGAAAAATGCGTTATGCATTATACTTAGGTAAGTAGTCCCTCCGCGGAGAAGGAAACGCACATCTTGTCGGCGTCTCTCTCCCTCCTTGCCCTTCTAAAGGCGTGAGCGAGAGGGTCTGCTTCTCGCACAACGTTTGCAGGTTTTCTCACGATGTTTCTTTTTACCGAAAAGTCAATGTTTACTTACATACTTCTTCCGATAGCTTAGCAACCCAAAGTATTAAGAACGTTGTATGAATTAATTAGAGAAACTTTATTTGCCACAGTATAGAGCAAACGTAATGGAAAATTCGTTGTTTGTTTTTTTTTTAGGATAAACAAACTTAAAAAAAGGACATCATTGTCTAATGTGCCAAATAGGCAGCCTCTCTGCAAAAGTCGGAACTGGTACAAGATACTAACCCGACGCTGGTTTTCAGCAACTACCTTTTATTTAACAATTGCACACCTGTTCCATTTCCATGTATTATTCGCGCGAAGGGAAAAGATATTGAAAAAAGAAAATAATGGAGCGGTTGTATCCTATGCATTGATAAGAACCACTCTGGCTTGATAGCGTCCTATAGTAAGTACGTTTACCGAGAGGTGGTCTCCACTCCAGAGCTCGTGTACCCCAGTGATAGTCAGGCGGCAGATATATAGCCCACTGCCACTTAACTCGTCGTCGTTGTTTCTGGTTTCCATAGTACAAAGGAAAACCTTAGTTTGGGGCCAGGACAATGTATGTGATGTTGTCTCAATTTATTTATTTATTTACTTACTTACTTTTTATTGCCGCTTTGTGTAGGACGGCCTCAGGCCAGATGGAGTGACGATCTGCGTAAGAGGGCTGGCTGGTGCTGGATGCGAGTAGCCACAGATCGATCAAAGTGGAAAGGCCTATGTCCAGAAGTGGACTGCAACAGGCTGATGATGATGATGACTGCCACTTCAGCTTGCTAATCGTTTGAGCTATGTCGATGACTTTAGTTTTCCGAATACGTTGGCACAGAGAAACACCGTGACAACGTAGGTACTCGTTACAATGTGGTTGTATGGTGGCTATATGTGTGCGTGTGTGACGTTGATCACTTATCTTCAGGTGATGCGCTCGCTTACATAAAACAGAATGTATTTTCCTTTTAGCAAATTAGTAAAGGGGAATATAAACCAGCTTAGCTCCCCATTGTCTATTTTTCCCGTATAAACACATAAATGGGATCCCATCGTTTTACTGTCATGTTGTTAACAATAAAGCGATGGACTGTGTTTCATTTTTATGGCACTTTTATAGCTTTTCGATAATGTTGAGGCGGCCGTTTCACGACCCTGATATTATTGGGTTATGTTACATGTTCATTTATAAAGCTAAACAACTTGTTTCATGTCTTACTTTTTGGCCTCTTTAACTGAAAAAATTAACTGTCAGGGTTGTAACTAATCGATGACGATTAAATAAAAGTGGACCGTATCTATAACTAATGCCCTACCCTCACTTCGGTTTGGGGTAGTAATTCCAAACTGAATCAATAGATGGCGCTGGGCGTCGATTACATCGCAGTTAGGGGAAATATCGAGAATTTTTATTTATCAGTTTTGAAAAACGTATCATGTGACATGACACGTTTTCCCCAAAATTGCAGGTCAAAAATGGTCGAAAACTAATAAATAAAAATTCTCGATATTTTCCCTCACCGCGATGTCACCATGATTAAGGTCTGGTTCCCATGTTAAAGGGTCAGCCGGCAGTCGTTTCATTGTAATCCAGACTTCACAAATCCTGAATCATGGGGTAAGCATAGGTACCCTGGGCTCCACAGCGATAGTTTTTGACGCAGTTGTGTTTGGCGTAGTTTTTGACGCAGTGTAAGATAAGATGAGAGATAGATAAACACTGGAATAGACTGAATCAAAACTATTTTAAAAAGAAGTAACCTTTTCCTAAAATGAAGTTTCGTAAGGTTTATTTTTTTATTGAGCGTCACAACACACATCTAGGTCATTCTATAAATATTTCGCATTGCCTGGATTAGATATCCTTTGGATACCTTTTTTCTGTCACATCCAATTTTCGCGATCTTTTATTCTTACAGTATGTTTGTTTTTCTTTCATTGGTGTTCTTTTGTTAGTCTATCTCATTTCCTCTGTACACGACTTCCCCGGTGTTCGTAACTTTTCGTTCATTGACTCTAATACTTTGAAATTCTATATAATTAGTAAAAAACAACATTTGCCTTGTTTTTTATAGAGTTGATCCGTGACCAAATGTCAGGGACACGAGCATTTGGTCGGCTCCTTTTTTTGTCCTTCTTTGACATCGACCTTGACCTTCCTTAACCATCGACCATACTATACCTAGGTACAGTCAGCCACACATAAAAGTATACAAAACTGTCAAGTATGTTCAATCAAATCTCATCTTACTATAAAGTTTTAACATCTGCAATTTCTTAAAAACTAGTAACCCGACAGAAATCGTGGGTTGACAAAACGCTATTTGACACCGGTGTTTTATTAGGTGTTTGTGATTTTGTCTGACTTTGACAATTGACTGCCTACTTTTTTTCAATGATTAGGTACATAAAATATAGTAATTCTCTGTGCGTGAGTGACACTGACAAAAAAATTCATACAGGAAGGTAGAGTGATATTTAAAAAACGCACTGGAAGCAAAAGGCCATTGCTCTACTATAATAGCCATGTCAGTATTTACTAACCTAAAGTTAAGGGGAATCTTACGTAATACACGTGGGTTTTGCCATTATTTAAAATGCGCATTTCCCAATCCCGTACTCCATTCAAATAAAAACCCTATTGGTATTGGATTTTTTTGCGGTTTGAGTTTGGAATTCAAATACAAAATCCATCAAATCCAACTCTGCACAACGGTTCAGTAAACAACGATATTAGAATGAATTGAATACTTTCTACTATAGTGTTTATAGAACAGCTATGGGTAGTATTGAAAACTATCCTTATAGATTATTAAAGGACTTATTCTATTAATAATCTCTTGAGTCTTTGTGCGTGAGATAGGACCGTAGACTAAACGATGTGACTGGTGACTCGCGCTCCAGTTCGTTCGTGGTGCAGAGGCCATCGCTATTCAGCGTGGTAATGCGGCGAGTTAAGGAAATATATAAATGTTATGTATGATACTGATATAAATATGTACTAACATAGTTTGTAAGGTAATATTGTTAGTAACACCTATGGACTCTATGATTAAATAATCCTTACCTTTTTAGTTAAGAAAGATTTGCGTGGATTCCAGTGTGATAACTGGCAGGAGGTGACGCAGGACCGACCTAGATGGAGGCTCTTATTATCAAAGGCTAAGGCTCACTTTAGGTCGCTGCGCCAACCTAGTTAGTTTTTTTTAAACTGTCCTATCACAGGATTGACTTCAGTTAAGTGTGATTAGTCCGTCAAAGTCACAGTCACTCAATAAAACGCTGGTGTAAACGCTCAAGAAAATTTATAACTTTTGAACTACCTATGCAGTTTGTTCGGTTAATGTCAGCGGATACAATTTAAACCTCTTTACCTAATTAGATAACACTTTGCCTTTTTACTTAGGTGCACAACTTTTTTATATTTGCACTCTAAATTTGTTCGTGTACCTAAACCCTACTTATATCTAATAAAAAGAGCAACTTACTCAGCGCCAACGCAGCCCTTGAACATTGCAGACGCAACTTAAAATTAGCCTAATCCACAGACAGGACGTAAAGCCACAGAATAGATTCGCTCAGAAGGTTAAGTAGGGACGCCGTCCTGTGCGGCAGCCTGAGATATCGATGGAGGGACGAAGTTGCTCAAGGCACTAAACGTTTATGGCTGTGCCTTGAAAAGACCAAATAAAATGGTAAACTTTGACGTCAGATGTCAAGTCCCATTTTTGTTTGCTGCGCCAACGCAGTAAATGAGATAGAACACCACAAATCTATTCATTGTTGAGGCAGAGAGATAGATATAACATTTATTCGTTGCAAACACATTCAATCATTACAAAACCTACAATTCTAAATAACAACCGCTTGCGTATGGTGTGGCGTAAGAATTATTAAGACGCTAGAACTGTGACAAGTGCGATAAAAATAAATACAAAGAGAAGCCATATCCCGCCACAGAGCTAGAGGATCAAAACTAGAGACAGAGTCAAAATCGGCCAGAATCGGAGAGGCAAACATTACGAGAGGCCTATGTCCAGAAGTGGATTTCAAGAGGCTGATGATGCCACTCTAAAGGTTGAAAAGGGCTAAGAAAAATTTGATTTTGTATGAACAAACATAGGTCGCACTTTTTGATGCACACTTTCCCGAGCGACACTGATTGGAACTACCACTAACCGTTATACTGTGGCGAAAGTCCTCGGAACTACAATAACGCAAATAATCCGCCAAACAGCTCCATCCCTAGCGGAATGCTTGTCGAGTAAATAAAGGCATCGCGCCTTAAGCCGCCGAATCTCCTGAAAAATGCAGGAATTACAACGCCTGAACAAATGGTGGCCGCATTTCTCACAGCTGGGATATTCCCGGCCTTTTCGTTTCAATTTCTCGTCAAAAGAGTTCGTGTCAATGGTTGAGTAACTTAATTATGTACGTAGGTGGAGAACATTATCTTTTAAGGGATGGAAGGCAGGTAGATCACCAGATGGCAAGTAATTGCCGCCATAATAAAAGTAAACCAGAATGAAGTCTCTAGTTTTTAAGAAAACTGTCTTTCTCGAAAATGTTTAAATGTTGTCGCATCGGTCTATGGACCCCCTATGCCCTATGCCCTATGGGGCTACAGCAAATCGATCTCTAAAAAAATCTTAGACTCAGCCTGAACCCTGGTTGTTGGTACGAGTAATATTGTGCCTACTCTTCCTATCGTACTATCCTAATATTAAAATTATAAGTGTCGTGTCCTACACATCAAAGTAGGTATACAAAACTTTTAAATTTCTTCAATCGACTCTCATCTTACTGTCATACACATTAGGTCGTTATCAATGAGGGAATTTGACAGGTTATGGTAACCTGATGTGTGGCTGACTGTATCTCTTGTGTTGGCATACACACTCACACACACATTTTTTCTTTAAATCCTAGACTCAAAATAACATTAATTAACATAATATAATTATAAATCACGACAGTATATAAGTAGGTATATTTTTATGACAAACGTTTTGTACCACAAATTAATAAGGTTATTAATTTATTGTATACAAAACGTTTGTTGCTGATTTTACGTTAACCATGAAAATTGCTATTACAAAAACTTTAAATTGACTACGATTTTAACACAAATGGACCAAAAAATCAATTAAAGAGATTCCAACACGAACAAAATTTAAAGCCTGCCGAAAATGGTTCAATCGTGCGTATCACGAAAAATGGCCGTTTAGGACAAAAAGTAACAAAAAAATTTTGGTACTGATGATTTCTCGGTTTAATTTATAGGTAAAAAAGTAAAGTATCAGCCTATATACTGTTCCAATGCATAGCCTTCATCATAGAAATCATAGAATTACGCTTAAATATAGAGCAAATGAGTATATACCGTTAAAATTTAAGTCATTTTAATCCCGAAGCTATTGTAAAAGGTAACAGGAATAAAGCCCATTTAGCATATTAGATCACCAAAATACGCAAAATAAAAATCAGCTGTTCCATAAAAAAAATATATTCACCAGGCGATAATTAATGGAACAGCTAATTTTATCTTGCTTAGTTTGACGATCAAACATGCTAAAGGGGCTTTATACGTATTACTTATTATGAGGGCTTAAGGATTAAAACGAAAAAAAATTAACGGTGTATTGGCAGTAACGGGTGTAACGGTTGAGGTCTTTTTTTTATACTAGAGGCGGCAAACGAGCAAGCGGGTCACCGCTGCCCATGAACAACTGCCTTTTCTTTTCTTTTTTTCTTGCCATTTATTCGGTATTTATGGACCCCTTGCTGCAAAAACCCGACTCGCTCTTGACCGATTTTTCAATAAATCAATAGAACCTGCTTCCTTACACGAACAAAATGACGTCTCAATTTAAGCATGAAAAATTTTTTGCTATAACGAACACTGTTCATTAGCCTGTTGTCGGTCGAACACTTGACACTGTTGTAGTGGCAGCAAAGAAAATCTTTAAAACAAGATTTTTTTTTATGTGATAGTTGGCAGACGAGCAGGCGAATCACCTGATGGTAAGCAATTGCCGCCGCTCATGGACACTTGCAACACCAGTGGAGTTACAAGTGCGCTGCCAGCCTTTTATCCCCTTCCCCCCCAGGGTCCTCCGGTACCCTCACTCACTCGGCGAAACACAGCACAGGGGCTGCTTCACGCCGGTTTTCTGTGAGGCAGTGGTATCACACTGGTCGAGCCGGCTCATACATGCCGAAGCGTGGCTCTTCCACATATTTACCATACAGTATGCGGAAAAGTAACTAAAACTGAAGAAGAAGCTTCTGTATAAATATAGATATATAATTAGATAGATAGATATATAATTAGATAGATAGATATTCTTTATTGCACATAAATATAATACATGAGTGAAACAACAGCTATAGACAGTACAATAAGGCGGTCTTATCGCATAATTTTTTCAATTGGCCCTGTTGGTTTAGTGGTTTAAGTACCAGGCTGTGAAATCGGGGTCCAGGGTTCGATTCCCGGGTCGAGCAAAAAGTATGTTTCGAACTTTGCGAACATAGCTTGTGATCACTAATCTGCATTAGGGAAGAGCGTGGTGATTAATCCCATTATTAGTAGCGATGACTTGATTTCTATAATGGAGACCTTTGCCCTGCAGTGGGATAATATAATATACAAAGGTACGCTGATACTTTATTATAATAATTCAATTGCTATTTATGTATATTTTTCTCTTTAGTACAAATTAAATTATTTCAATATAAGTATCTAAAATAATATGCAATTAGATAGGGAACCAAAATAAAACAATCTGAACGAATGGCGCTTGCTAGAGGCGCCAAAACCAAGGATAAATCAAGTAAACGCGAACATTATCCAAAAATATCGCTTCTCTAGGTGCTTTAAATGTAATTGGTATTGCTCCCTACGAGTTTTCTTGTCACTAACAGTTTGATGACCTCTTTATTGCCTATCAACATTAATATACGAGTATTTTTTTTTTAAATAATTTAACAGCATAACAATCACAACAAAAACATCTACTTATTATTAAACTAGCTTTTGCCCGCGACTTCATTCGCGTGCACTTCAGGTTCGTAGAAACCTCAAAAATTGTAGCCTATGTGTTATTCTGATGTTTATGCTATATTGTGGTAAAGTTTCATTCAAATTCATTCAGTAGTTTTTACGTGAAAGAGTAACAAACATCCATATATCCATATTTACAAACTTTCGCCTTTATAATAGTAATAGGATATTAATTACAGGTAATTTATTTCTACTATTGCTAATCTATTAATACATCCTCAACATTCACTATTAAGATTAATTGCATGCAAGATGATGCACTGGGATCTTAGGTTATGAGTAAAATGGCTAAGTAACACGTCCCCAATTATGTGAATGTCACATACCTAATAGTAGTTTATGTGACTGTCACATAATAATGGCTATTAAAACACAAATAATATTTAAAAAAACGAGCCATGGCGAGTTTTTAAATAGCGTCCGCGAGTGTTTTATACCAAATGATGTGCAGTCACAAACGCTAAGCTATCTATACTCATGTTTAAATCATCACATTAAAAAAACAAATTGAAACACATACTTTTATATGTATATTCATCATACTGCCAAAAAACGTTTCGGCTGCGTTACAGCAGCGATTTACATTGAAGTGTAAATCAGCACTGTAGCCGTTCACATAGCAAAAATAACTTAAGGCTTGTACATGCGCGGATTGGGCACTTTTGTGTATGTTTAAACTCGGTAAATCGTTAAGAACGATACCTAAAAAAAATACATGTTATAGACTGGATTTTGATCTTGAATTTCTGAGGAGGATTTTTATTCAATGTTTATAGTTTATTAGGAAAAAAATATAACGTAAACATCGATTTTATGCAAAATATTGGATAAACTACAAAACTAAACAGTTCAGATGACTGATTTTTTTTATACAAAATACAATACAATGTACACTACAATCCCTGACGAGGAATTCTTGTTTCTTGGGTTTATAATTTTTTAATTAATAATATTCTGATTTTGATACACGCGAGCGCGAGTACTCTCTATATGCTCAAGGCCGTTAGCGCATGTACAAGCCTTAACTTTTAATTTGATTGAAGATTAAGACATGAGTGTAGGTAAACTAATTATTAAACATTACCCGTTTGTTATTTCACAACTAACACTTCGCCTCTGACGGTACTTCGCACGGCCAACGTGACAATTTATCCATGTGCAATCTTAATTGAACCAACGGCTGTTTTATAACCGCATGTGCTGCGTACTCGTACGGCTGCGGCTAGAAGACTCGTGTTGCTCAACCCTTATCGGCTGTTTAATGAAACGTGATGTTACATTCTGCATAGTTAATATAACACACAATTGAATTAACACACTTGAAGGCGTGAAGCAGCCCCTGTGCTGTGTTTCGCCGAGTGAGTGAGGGTACCGGAGGCCCACTCGGGGGGGAAGGGAATAAAAGGTTGGCAGCGCACTTGTAACTCCACTGGTTGCAAGTGTCCATGGGCGGCGGCAATTGCTTACCATCAGGTGATCCGCCTGCTCGCCTGCTACCTATCACATAAAAAAAACCGGCCAAGTGCGAGTCGGGCTCGCGCACAAAGGGTTCCGTAGCAGCAAATATAAGATTTTTAAAGGTGTACAATACTATAGTATATTTTTTGATCTATCTTATAAGGTTCAGCCATCGTTTTCAGTGTAAGCACAATAACTTAACCAAAATTACAGTTAAATCAACCTATCTCAAAAACTATAAGAGATACTTTGATCAAACCAAAAATCGTTGAAAGAGTTAATTAGCATGCATCACCTCTATTTTTTTTAGAATTTTATACCCCGTAGTTATAAAAATAGAGGGGGGGGGACATACTTTTTACGACTTTGAGAGCTGATATCTCAAAAACCGTTCACTTTAAGAAAAATGTTTTTTAGAAAACTTTATATCATTTTAAAAGACCTTTCCATTGATACCCCACACGGGTATGTACATCGAAAAAAAAAATTTCATCCCTCAGTTACATGTATGGGGGGCCCCACCCCCAATTCTTTTTTTTACTATTTAGTGTCATATTTTTGTAGCGGTTCATACAACACATATTCCCATCAAATTTCATCACTGTAGTACTTATAGTTTCCGAGTAAATCGGCTGTGACAGACGGACAGACGGACAGACGGACATGACGAAACTATAAGGGTTCCGTTTTTGCCATTTTGGCTACGGAACCCTAAAAATACGTTAAAGCATACAGGACAGCTCTGCTCATAGGCGTAACCAGGTTTTAGTTTCGGGGAGGAGTTCAAGAAAATAAAACGAAATACAACTTAAACTACAGAACTTTTCAGATTTTTCCAGATTTCTTTCTTTTTTTTTCACATAAAAAAATCTGTTTACAGATTTTTTCGGACTCGGACTCAAGTCCGCACGGACGCGGACTCGAGTCCGCGAGACCTTCACGACCGACGAAAAGAAAAAACAAATTCAGGCGAATTTCAAAAAGTCTTGGACCAAATATTAGAGAATGATTGGTAAAGAAGCTGAATAGGTACTTTATTTTACATTATGTCAAACTCCTGGCTATATTAGGTAATAGGTAGGCTGTTTGTTTGTATGTCATTTAAGTCACGTCATGAAGGATGTTATGATAACAGCGGCGCGAGGCTGTTGTGTTGCTCATTACAGGAAGGACTCATCAGCCGTGTAATGAAGGTGTGACGTCATCTTACTCGTAGTAGTGTGACGTCATGAGAAATTGCGGGTACTAAGGGACGTTATGATGATGAACCGCAGCTGTACCTAACGTCTGTGGGATGGCACTTTACATATGAGTCGCAGAGAAAAGAAATGTGAAACTTTTGTTGTGAAAATACAACGTCGATACGAGCATCATGTTAAAAGTATAACATCAAAATTCGTCATTATTCTCTCCGAGTAGAAACGGCTAAGCGATATGGAAAATCAATTAGAACTACACAAAATTGCTGCTAATAAAAACTTCTGCTTTTATTCATTCAAAACTATATTTATAATAGACTCCTATTATGACTATAGTTTTGAATGAATAAAAGCAGACATTATTATTTTATTTTATTCTAGAGGCTAATAGAGATAGATAGAAAAGACATAGGTACATTATTCCGTATATACCTAGAGGAATGTTCTGAGGAAGTATTCGGAGAGATTCTTGCGTTTTAATTTTTACCGGTCTACATACATGTCAAATGTTACTGTTAACAAATATAGATAGACACTTAACATTATCTGACGCCAACGGTATCTCACTTAAATATAAAAAATACAGCTCCTAATAGCCCAGAAGGGATGGAAGCACATTATGTAATCTCAGAGAGATGAGCGTTATCTCTGGGCGCAGTAAAACTCAGTCCAAATTGTAGCTATGTATATTTACAAGTCGTAAAGCGGGTTGCTCGATAGAATTGTTTGGCTCTTGTGGAATCTGAAGGCCCAGCACGGACTTTTCAAAGAAACTGTAGCGTATAAATAAGTACATATTGTATACAATATACAACAGAGAGTCAGTTGTCGCACCTATTTTAAGACAGAAAAAATTTTAACCTTACCATTTTACATATTAGAAGCAGCTACATTTGTTAAAAAGAACCTACATCTAATTGAACTCAATAAAAACTCACATCGGAAATTCAATATAGATCTCCCTATATCCAGATTAGAAATGTTCAGAAACATGTTTTTCCACAGGTTGAACAACGAACGAATTCAATACTTACATTGCATTGTTTAAGAAAATCGTTCGATACGATACGTTAACAAAGATATCTACTTCTTACTAAGTACTAGCGTAATCGTAGCATGGGAATTCTTCGCATAACGTTACAAACTGTTCTTGTACCTAAGCCTTTGAGGTACACGAAATAATTGGAATAAAAAATATTTATACTTAACAAATGAAGTGTCAAAATTATAATAACTTCTTTGTGCATATGTACAGTGGCGGCGATAAATGTATTTTTATTAATAAATTTAAGTTTATTTAAGATATTTATCCAATTTAACCCATATCTTTATTTATTTGTCTTCGTTAACTAGTCCAATTAAAAAAAAACATGATCAATTTCAATGTTGTTCAGAATGTTATTTATAAGCCGTAGTTAAAGGGATGTAAATGTTCCAGGTGTACAACCTGTAGGTATATTATGTTTGTATTTCGTCTCACCACCAGTTCCCCAAGATGACTTCTATAAACACAACGAGTAAGTTATTAAGATATTTTTACTCTTTGATCAATTTATAAGTAAGTCGAAATCCCCCATTTGTGTTAATTTATTTATTTTTAATTTCCCTTTCACCACTTTTGAGCGTCCGAAAACAAGATAAAAATCTTAGCCGAACCGCCTTTATGCAGCTTTCTAATTGGCTCTCAAGATCGCTCTGCTCGCTTCGCTCCGCTCGGAAAAATGGAACGTTGATAAGGCAAGTTCCCTTTGATTAATTACACAGCTCAGGCCACTCCAGACTTCGCTCGTGGTTTGTAAAGACGTTATTTAAGAGTGGCTGTTTTGTTGTAAGTGTAACTAGTCTTTTAAGGTAAAAGAACAATTTTGTAGCAAATTATTAGGAAATTGCAGAGGATCTTAGGTTTATGAAGCTGTGTACTGACAAAAGCAAGAGGGGCATAATGATGTCAGTACAGTCGAGTTCAAAAATATGTATACACTTTAGGACCTTGTCACAATACATATTTATAAGAAAGTGGAAGTCGTTTTCTTATACATATGTACTGTGACAAGGTCCTTAATTGTATACATATTTTTGAACTGTACCTAACATCTTAAATCTGTTGGCATAGTTTTTTTTTCATGTGATTGCGGCAGCCCATAGACATTCGCAACACCAGTAGAGTTAAAGTACGCTGCCAAACTTTCCCCAAAAACCGCCTGGCCCGCCGTGTAGGCGGGCACCGCCCGGGGAGGGTTGTGGTGCCCGTATGGGTAATAGGTTCGTCCTACAGCCCACGACGCCTCCCCATTTAAGGGCGATGAGGGAAAACCGCTGGGGTTTAGTCGGTATGCCTCTGGCCGGCTTCTCGTTAGGAGAAGCCCCCGCCAGAGGAGAGCCCGACATAACCCGCCTGCTCCCCAGTAGGCGGGTATGCATAAGGCGCCGCCATTAGGCGGCGACGTCGCCCCATTGCACTCCGGGTCGGCGGCATTCCCCAGCGAAACCAAAAAAAAAAAAAAAAAAAAAAAATTGGGCGTCCCGTACCCTCACTCAATCGACAAAACATAGCGCAGGCGCTGCTTCACGCCGGTCTTCTGAGAGGCCGTGGTATCACTCTGGAGAAGCCGGCCCATTCGTGCCGAAGCGTGGCTCCTACGATAAAACTGAAGGGTTACGCGATGCGAGTGAGGATAACTAAATTACAAATTGACAACCTATCGAAAGTCAAAGGAGTTTCGTTTTACTTTCCAAAAGTAAAATACTAACAATAACCACATATCTCTCTATTGTCAAATCTAAAACGAAAGTGAGCGAAATGATATCAAAAATTCTTAGAATTTTTATGAATACCAAATTTTGTAATCTACCGAAAGTGCAAGTTCCTTAATTTTAAGGGTCATTATATTCAAATTAAAACGTCCATGTTAATCGCTTAAACTATTAAACATCCACCCATAACCCTCCGAAATTCTTCAACTTCTCATCGCCATTAACATTTTACGGCCCAACTATAAAAGTGGTGGAGTAGTGGACCGCGGTATGGGACTTACCGGCTTAATTGCTCGTAGGCCTCTGGCTCCTAAAATGCCGCGGTTAAGTGTTATTTAGTTATTTATGAGTACCTTCGTAAAGCTCGTTAGGGCGGCAAACAAAATCAGGGGATATTGAAGGAGCTGGCGGTGTCCGATAGACGGTAATGAGGGATGGCTAGATAAACAGTAGCGGGATGAAATTTCGGTGCCGTATCTTTCTGACGTCGTGACCTTGGCGATACAAAGTCAAGTTTTTTTATGTGATAGGTGGCAGCAATGGCCGCCGCCCATAGACACCTGTAACACCAGTAGAGTCACAAGTGCGCTGCCAACCTTTTAACGCCCCTTCCCCATGATGGGCCTCCGGTGCCCTCACTCGACGAAACACATAACATAGCGCAGGCGCTGCTTCACGCCGGTCTTCTGTGAGGCCGTGGTATCATTCCGGTCGAGCCGGCACCTGCAACACTAGTAGAGTCACAAGTACGCTACCAACCTTTAACCCCCTTTCTCCCCAATTGAGCCTCCGGTGCCTTCATTCACTCGACTAATCATTGCCGAGGCGCTGCTTCACGCCAGTATTATGTGAGGACGTGGTCACTCCGGTCAATTCATGCCGAAGCGGGGAGTTACCGGCTTAATTGCTCGTAGGCCTCTGGCTGCTAAAATACCGCGGTTAAGTGTTATTTAGTTACTAGCGGCCGCCCGCGACTTCGTCCGCGTGGAAAAGTAACTTTTTACCCCCCTTTCAACCCCTTACAACCCCCTTTTCGCAATAAAAAGTAGCCTATGTTCTTTCTCAGGGTCTAGATTATCTGTATACCAAATTTCATTTAAATCCGTTGAGTAGTTTTGGCGTGAAAGAGTAACAGACAGACAGACAGACAGACAGACAGACAGACAGGACAGACAGACATTTTTAAGAATACAATTATGTGCTCACTGCTTGGCATTAAGGGGCTATACGAATGAAACTAGCGCCGCCAACCTATTTACACTGATTGTGGCGAAAATATGATATTTTTGAAGAAAATAAAACATTACAGACTTAGATCCAAGTAAATCAAATTTTTCGAGATGCTAAACAATATTTTTTACACGTGACAAGTAACAATAAAGTCCATTGTTGCTAAAAACGGCCACTTTTAACAATAATGAACTTTATTGTTACTTGTCGCGTGTTTAATATATTGTATTGCATCTTGAAAAATTCAATTTACTTTTATCTAAGTCTATAATGTTTTACTTTCTCAAAAAAATATCGTATTTTCGCCACAATCAGTGTAAATAGGTTGGCGGCGCTAGTTTCATTCGTTAGAAGATGGCACTTAGAGAAGAAGAAGATAATAATCAACTTGTTACACACGGATATTAACGCAGTATTACATTTTTAAGAATACAATTATGTGCTCACTGCTTGGCATTAAGGGGCTATACGAATGAAACTAGCGCCGCCAACCTATTTACACTGATTGTGGCGAAAATATGATATTTTTGAAGAAAATAAAACATTACAGACTTAGATCCAAGTAAATCAAATTTTTCGAGATGCTAAACAATATTTTTTACACGTGACAAGTAACAATAAAGTCCATTGTTGCTAAAAACGGCCACTTTTAACAATAATGAACTTTATTGTTACTTGTCGCGTGTTTAATATATTGTATTGCATCTTGAAAAATTCAATTTACTTTTATCTAAGTCTATAATGTTTTACTTTCTCAAAAAAATATCGTATTTTCGCCACAATCAGTGTAAATAGGTTGGCGGCGCTAGTTTCATTCGTATAGAAGATTCAACGGTGTTTATTCTTATAATACTCGTACTTCATCACCGCCGCGCATGGACATATGCAAGACCGTTACAAGTGCGCCACCGACCTTTTAAAAAGGATTACGCTCTCTTTTTGAAGAAAGATATCCGAAATCCGTAAGAAAAAATATATTTGCTTTCCCTTCGTCATTGTCCTCATGGGCCAAAGGATTAAGTTACGAAGAAGAGAGAAGAGAAAGAGTTTTTTATCAGTGGAAGAAATTTTAATATCAGTCCAGTGGTATCTCAGTTATTTCGTATCAAACATCCAACAATACAACAATATACACATGTATATTCATGTATCTTCTTTATACCATTAGCATACATGTAGTTAGGGTTGCCACCCGTCAGGACAAAGCGGGACATGGTCGGGCTTTGTTTGCCACGCGTTCGGCCAAATAATACGGTGAAGGGCCTCTTAAGATTTTGTTATGCTTTTAAAATTTGTCATTACCTGCCTATATTTTTCACTTGATTTGTTATAACATCTTCTGAAAAGCACTGTGTATCTAAAAGAGTAGAGAAACTGGAGAGGAGTAGGTAGTAGGTATCTACTCCCGTCTAGTTTAATGAATATCCAATAGTAAAATTAACATTCAGGTTCTCGGCCTTTTAGACCAAATTTTGGGCTAAGCTTTAGACTTTTCCAGCGAAAAATCAGGCTTTTCGTTTCTTAGTCTCTAGTCTTAGACAAGCCACCACTGGCCACCAGTATATGACACGAACGATCGATGGAAGATTGGGCGCAGGACCAACGCTTATCGTGCTTTCTGAGGCACGGGGATACAAATCCACCACTAACTTCCAGACTTCGGGCTGACACTGAGATCTAAGCTGACACTGAACAGAAAAACTGACAAATATGTCGTGCGTGACGATAGTTTGGTAAATAATATTGACCAATTTTTATGGACAGTCATTATACTTAAATACATCGCCTGAGTTGGACCTCCATACAATTTGAGACAACACTTTGACTGAAACTGCTCCGGTCAAATCCAACCTGCGTCATAATAAGTTCGATTTCAAATTCAGTTATAATCCCACCGATTGTTTGTAAAACAAAGACAGACAATTAGCTATCGAGGTCTGAGCTCGTTATTAATTTAAATCACTTCAAAATGTTTGTTCTCAATTGAATTTACTAAGTCGTTAAATTCACTTAAAGTCGGCGAGATTTTGAATGTTTTATTTAAAGACTAGTGGATGCCTACAGCTCTGCTTGGGTGGAGTTTGGTTAAAAGTAATGTTTTATTAAAAAATGTATCGCTTTTATCATACCTTTGCCATTGTCATTTTGTATAGGGAGTTGAAAAATGTTTCGATGAATATCCATGTTAAAAGTCCTTCCATGTTAAAAGTCGTTGAACAAACGTGGTTAAACGTGTGTAAATGTTCAAAGTTACACCAGTGTAGCCAACACATTATATTAAATTCGCGCGTTCACACTGTAGATATCTGGCTTTTATATGATCGAAGCAACAAAACATTATTCAATACAACATACACGTAGTAGACATGATCAAAATCACAAAACGTTACGAGCATGATTCTGAACACGTACAATCCAAGAAAAATAGGTTGTGATAGAAATTAGGTAACAAAAATGTCAGCCCTCTGAACAAACTTCACAAGAGAATGAGAAAATTAATCCGAAGAATTCGTAGCCATTTCGAACCGCGATAGCATCTAATTCCGAATATTGGGTGTCAACATTCATTTACGCAAAGATAACTCAGCTGAAATCCAGTCTATTAATCCGAGGGTCGGAATAACGATTAAATTTAACCGCGATTAAGGCTTACCAGGTGTCAGGGGCAGTTGATTGGGATTTTAAAATCGGTGGAATCGCTAATTGTAGGGTTGTGTGTAAATAGGCAGAAGTAGTCATTGAGAAATCGGTTCGTTTGTTCGTGCAGATTGGTTTTTCTGTCTACATAGGTAAATTACGTCTAGTATAGAACACGCTTTCTTTTGTTTTACTTCAATTAAAGTTTGATAAGCCAATCAACTTACTTCAAGGTGTCAAACCAATCGATCGATCCTCTATAAATGGCATTGATTAACGTTTGATCGAAGTTGATTGACGAGTCTAGTAGTTTTAATTGATCTATGGATGACTTTGTACCATTAATATTTCAGTGTACTCCAGAGAGTTATTGCATACAAATATCTTCAATTAATCACAATTAGTAAATATACATACCTACATGGCATTGATAGTATGTAGACTTAACAGCCTTAAAAAATATAATCTTTGGTATTTCAATATTGATTTCAGCTTAACTAGCCAGACAATCTTTACAGTTTCCAGATAATTATTGGATTCCAATACACAAGATACTTTCATCATAAAATTGTATTCTCATAACACAGGCACTACTACTTCAAAACCTTTAAGAATAAAGATGAAATATTACAATAAAACTAAGATTTATACTCTACCGTTTTTCCCATCTAATATGATAAAGTGGCAATATGTAGATGGATAATAGCCACCGCTGTACAGCGAGGCCGATCCATTGGGACACATCTGGCTTCCATACTCTATTCAGGTTCATATGTGTCTTTGTAAAACATATCCAACGTTCAAGGGATGCTCCATTTAATTTGAATAGTCGTTTTGAATACCATTTCTGAGTCATCCTTGGCTATCGACCCGTCCTGCGGTCTCAATTTGTCACATGTCTGAACTAAAGATATGTTTTGGATGTAGGTATTAGCAGGGGTGACTCACTTTGCGATTCCAAAGGCCTAAACGAACCTGACATTACATCCGAATCGGAGTTACCCTCCCTTTCACACGCGTTGTGCATCGCTATGGTTTGAATGTGACAGGTATGTTTTCAGTAACTTTCGTTAAGTTATTCCCCAGCATCGCTGTGAATTCGTTCAAGTGTCACGCGCGTTTAGTCACATACGCGTTAACGGGTTCTCAGAATTCAGTTTTACTTTTAATCGGTTACTAAAATAAATCAAACAGATTTACATACTTATTTGGAAATTGGTACAGAGAATGTAACCTACCTCTTCCTATGCACGTAAGTAAAAATATAAGATAGAATAGTTAGAATTTAGGTTGTAAAAACAACACAATATAATATTTTTTAATAGCAACCGTATCTATATGCAATTTTATCGGACTACCAAATTACCAACCCTATTGCGGCGAGAAGTCGCTTGTCGGAATCAAAATGGCCTAAACCAACCAACCAACCAACAAGCAGCTAAACCATAATATACCGTGAATCGTCAGTGACAAGATCGAGTTTCGAGTGAAGACACCTCGCAGTCGAATTGGACTAGCATGCCGGTTCATGTGGTTTTTAGACCTTATTGCCACAAGCGTAGGTTGATATTTTATTACAGCAACCTAGAAAGTGAGTTTTCTGTCTTATAATATTCCGTAGTAGGTACTAGTTTTGGGCTAATTGAACATGACTAAAATTTGGTTGTGTGTCTAATGTGAGCATAGTTAATTTAAGGATTTCAATATTTATAAGGGACCCTAAATTAACGTGGTACTTAAATTGCAAAGAACTAGGTATGGATTAAATCAAATTAATAAAATGAACTTATTAAAACGCTGCATTATTAATTCGTACTACTTTTTAATGTGATATGTGACAGATGGGTAGACGGATCAATGATAAGGCATTGCCACCGGTCATGAACACTCACAACTCCAGTATAGTCACCAGTGAGCTGCCATCCTTTTCCCCTAATAAGGCCTGTGATACCACTTACTTACTCAGCGAAAATATAGTCACCGCTTTACGGTCCTTTGGTCAAAACTTCAAAACTACCTACTATCAATGTCTAAAAGATATTTAGTGAATGTGTTTGTTCAGTGTCTAGGTGTTATATTAATATGTGTTACCGTCATTCAATGTGAATAATTCAGGCATTATATACAATGCCAAGGTACTGGTGGCTTATAACGAAGACGACCCGTAACGAATGAGAATATACCTGTCCATTCAAACAAAAGCGCGCACAACACGTGTGAAAGAGAGGGGAGCTCCGATTCGGTCGTAACGTCCACTTCAAATTAGACCCTCTGGCGTGTTTAGGCTTTGTATGAAATATAATTATCAGGACTAATCAGGCTAACGCATGTGACGTTAGAATTTAATCATTTATTTATTTTATTGTACTAGACATCGATTTTGAGGATTCACGGAGGAAATCTAATGGCGAACAGCGTCTGATTATAGAATCGAGACTGATTATATTTTTATATAGGTTTCGTTTCAGGCGATTTATGTCTGACATTTACATGATTATAAGTCTAGTGTCTTAAATCGCTTGAAGGGAAAAGAGCGACGCGAAACATGCTAAGCGAAGGAACGAAATCGAGATGAGAGAGTTCAAAATAAATCATGAAACGAAAATTTATGAGATGATGAAAAAGACAAATCATTGTTTCGGGAAAACGGCTATTTATAGCAATTAGGAGAGAATGCTTAATTATATCTAGTAGGGTTGACCAATTTACTTGGTCTTCCTTACAATGGATAGCTCTTACCCGCGACTTCGTCCGCGTGGAATGTATCTTCTTTTTTTTTTTTATGTCATAGGTAGCAGACGAGCAGGCGGATCACCTGATGGTAAGCAATTGCCGCCGCCCATGGACACATGCAACACCAGTGGAGTCACAAGTGCGCTGCTAACCTTTTATCTCCTTCCCCCCCGATGGGCCTCCGGTACCCTCACTCAATCAGCGAAACACAGCACAGGGGCTGCTTCACGCCGGTTTTCTGTGAGGCAGATCTTTGGGTAATAATTTTGAAAGTAGCTTATGTTCTTTCTCAGGGTATATAACATCTGAATACCAAATTCAATTCAAATCCGTTCAGTATTTTTGGCGTGAAAGAGTAACAGACAGACAAACAGAGCTACTTTCGCATTTATAATTATTAGTTAGGATTAATTCTTTTACAACGAACTCCAAAGCTGCTCTTTGGGTACATTTGGCCCATGAAACGTGATTCAGGGTGTGATAAGTGTTAAGGGTAACACAAAATTTTGGTAAAATAGGTTTTTGAGGTTGGCTACTTTGTTTGTTCTACTTAGTTATACTGAATAGTGGCATCCCTAATATTATATTAATATGAGGCGGGCTTCTTAATATTAATAAATGGAATGACGGTTTCCAGACCCTCGACGCCGTCTTATCCTTTTTAATTATATTTTTATTACAGCTTATTAATATCAGGTGACAGGTAAATTATGTTTTTTTTTTCCATTATATTCTATAATTTATATAGGCTTATTAAAGAAAGGGCTGTTAATCAAGCCATACCACTGAGTGGTCGGTTCAGGCCACGAGGACCCACGATCGCCCCTCACAGGGGCGTTAATGAACTTGCATATTGTTTATTATGATTCTATTTTTAAGATGTTGACTTTCTCTTTGCATTTTATAAAAATCGGTTCATCCTTTCACAAGTTACGACAACATAGACAGAAACACTCACAAATACACGTCAAACTTGAAGTACTACCACAAAATATAAAGGACACAGAAAGTAGATTGCCCACTAAGAGCTAAAAACATGTCATATACTCACGCATGCGCACCAACGGGCAAATACGCCTTTTCGACCACATTAATCCTAACTTATGACATAGATTGTCGAACTATCGAGGTCTGTGGTAGAGGCCGCGCGCTTATGTACTAATGCCGGGCAACAACCCTAGCATATGTCAACGAACTCTTCTAAATTCAAAATTATGGCTGAGTCTCCTTTCTGTGTCTTTTATATTTTGTGGTACTACTCCGCAGTACTAAATATATTATGCCAGCACATCAGCCCTGTGGCTGTTGTGCTGGCATAGTATAATTTAAGTGAATACGATCGAAGGTCGGGAGTCAAATATCGATGTAAAAAAGACCAAACATGACACTATTTATGAAAAAGTACATTACAAGTGTCACAAGCGAGGTGTAAGTAGGTATGAGTTGGTAAATGAAATCTCATAATTGACTAGACCCAGCACTAGCGTTGGGTGATCAAATAAGCCGGAACAGTTCCAGCTCATTATAACGTAGGTAGCGGTTCTAAAAGCTTAAACTGATATTCTTTAAGCGCCAAAATAGCACTATTAAGGGCCCTGTCTCACTTAAATGAGGCACCAGCCCACCGTCCTGGGCTAGATTTATTTGGACGATATTTTACTTTACCCCAAATCCTCTCCATCCAATTCATCCCAAATCCTCAGTCTGCGAAGAACTGACTACTAAAGATGTGGTTATTGATCACGGGACTGATCCCGGCCTAGATACCTATCGGAACCTTAGCAGGCAGATCTGCTTGCCTTTCGCATCAGTCCAAATACAATAGTGTCAAGATAACTAGTGGTTTGGCTTATATAGGCTGTATCTCTGAACATTTACATCACTTTTGTAACGTCTTCTTTTCCAACAACATTTTGTTCTATGACTTTTGGAAGTTGGCCTAAAAACATCTACTTTTCAAACAAAGTCAATCTTGTTCATTTTGTACGGGGAGTAGAAAAAGTCAGACGAATTATCAAAAGACGTAGAATAAATGTTGTTCAGATGTGTTTGTTGAAGACGTGGTTATAAGGATGTTTCACAGTTCCGTATAAGGAACTGTGAAAATTTACATCCTTACGTTCTACTTTATAAGGTCAACGCCGAAAGGGTCAAAGTTAAGCCAATATAAACGCGTTTTATTTTATCGTGTCACTATATTCCGGCCAAACCGATCGTAATGGGATTAGTTGACGTCGACGCCAGCTTCCACCGCACACTGCTCGATTGGTTGCAGATGGGATGGATTCGATTTCCTTGTCGATTGATCTTTAATTTTTAAGTCAAAATCGTAAGAATCGATTAAGGCTACAACACTTATCAATGCACTTTGATCAACGTTGATCAATGCCATCGATTAATTGGGCTGATCTACACTATGCCCTGAACCACCAAATGTTTGACGCCCACTTTTGGCCACCCTACTCAAAAAGTCATTGAAGCAGTGTTTAACGGAGAATTGTACAAGAAATCTCTTTACTGTACCAGAATAAAAATGTAGCAATTCATTCTTAAAAGTAGACAAATCCTAAAAGGAAGCGTAAATCATACCAGCTCGAAAACAAGAATAAAATCTCCGCCAGCTAAAGTGCGGCGATCAAATAATCCGAAAAGGTCCAGTGTCAACTACGTATAACTCCTGTTTATGGCACATAAAGCAAGCTTAAGCTAATATACTTCGCTCGCTCAAAATAGCACCATTAAGGCGCTGTCTTCGCTTAAATGAGGCTAGTCCACCGTTCTGGGCTAGATTTATCTCGACGATATCATCATTTGGGAAGCAAATTATCACCAAATTACAGTAGACTTTTGTTTCGTTTTTGATGAGTACCAATTTACTTTAGGATGTTCATGCATTAGGAAATTGTTTTTTCTCTATATTATTAATGGGATGTAAAGGCAACACGCGTCACCTGAGGTCGCCTCAAACAAAGTATCCGGCTTTATCGTTTACCATATTTTTACTCTCTTGGTGGTTTGTCCTCAAAACAAGATTTTCTTTACAAATATGTTAGTCTTAGAAACTGTTAAGTGCTTATAGTTTAGAGTAGTATAGTTACTATAGATGTTTTATATTAAGAGGTTATTGTTTTATTACATTGGATATCTCGATGATATTATATGAGTTGGAATGTAAGTATATCAAATGTCCTCGGAAAGCGATGGGCTCTTCTTACTAATACCCATTAGAGGGACGTTTGCTTCCTTTTCTTCTGTTCCTTTGCCAAAAAAGAGAGAAACATTTCTCCGTCTATTAAAGTTAGACAAAATAATTTGCGGAGACAACAGCAAGGAAAAAGGGTCACGGTCAAACAAAGAAATAAAGAAGGGGGGTTTATCCTCAGCAATAAATAAGCAAGGACACTTGTGACGTAGGATCCGGGGATTTACGCGATTCTCGGCCCGCTCGTATGTTAAAATAAGAATAACCGCCATGATGCCAAAGCCGCTTAATGTACACAATAATTCCTCGATCTGCGATTTATTAGAGATGAGAGCGGAGGATTTCGAGGGGAGATGGGAAATGTTTGTGATATTTACACCTCGTCAAAGAATTACACTTTTGGACTAAGGACCTTCCTTTTGCTGAGAGCTGTTTTCGTATTTGTGGGGTTATTTCGCTAATAAGTAAAATCTAGTTTTACATCCTAAAATTTTAGTTGTTTCCGAAGGCGTCATGATAGGTAACACGAATAAAGCCGCAATAGCATTTTGGATCATCAAAATAAGCAAAATAAAAATTTGCTGTTATCAAGTTGTACAAGTTTTGTGAATCGCACATGAATGTAAACGTAGCTGGTTTTATCGTAATGTTGGCAGCATTCCTTCTGTATATATTTACTAGTGGTCCACCCTCACTTCGTTTCGGGACCTTAGTTCCACTCTCTACCAATAGATAGCGCTGAGTGTCGATTGCATCGTTATAGTGTTTCGCCTTTTCGGTGTGTATATATTGTCTGTCGATGTCTACAGAATTCACCTCTTCATAAATAGTATGGATTTTGTGGTGTAAGGCATGACGGCTCATTACATCCTGGCAGAATTTCCTCAGCGTGATAAAAAATATTCACTGAATCATAGTAGGTATAAGTTGATATTAAGGAAGTATTCCAAGGAAACAAAAGAAATAAAACTTTAATAGCAAGGGTTGCATTGTATAGCTTCGATAACTGTTTATCAGGCGAACCATAAAAGTTTTGGCCATTTTAGTACCTAGCTATAAAATATTATCATTTATTTCCCTATCCATACGTATAAGACATGTAATAGGATGAAACTATCCCCTTTTGGGTATACACCCACATAGTAGGGAATGGGAAAACATACACAGATAAAAGAAGTTAAGGTAGTTTGACGACCCATTTAGCGCAATGGTTTGAGCGCCGGTTGAGACGTAAGGGTTGCGGGTTCGATTCCCGCACCAACGTAATATAAAATAGTTACATTAAAAACAAATAGTACAGGCAAAAGTAGAAATACCTTATTAAAAAAAGATAGATAACTAAAAAAGACCATAGTTTCGTAATACAAAAAAAAATTTGTCAAATTAAGAGATATTGTATGAATTTATTTCTATATATTTCTATATAATCCGCCATCACTTGGTCCCGGAACTTGTGATCTGAAATTTTGAATCTCGTGTAAATCTGAAATTCGGCAGACCAGCGAGCTGATATCTCTGGATTGCTAATGTTCATGGCAGCCAATAATCGCGGTCTATCAGTCGGGTCAGAAGTTTGATTGCTATTGGAAACTATCAACATTAAACTACTAAATACTATCCAATTGCGAAAATGTAATTGCATTACCATGCACGGTCGCAGCCGTGGCGTAGTTATTGGAGGTCCCATTGCCAGAGTTGATTGAGTTGTACGAGAAGCGATCAATTATTAGAGTGAGGCCCTGTTACGGCAGCGACGGCACAACACACTCAGTCCATTGACTTTGTACGGAAACGAAACATCGTTATGTTTCGCTTTCCATATTTTTATTTACGCGCCGCAACTTAGTAGCAATCAGCATCATTAATGCGGTGAGGCCCCAATAGTGCGTATTGTGGCGTTGGCGTGTAAAATATTATGGAAAAATAAACATCTTTTACGCACTAATGGGGCCTCACTCTTAGTGTGCTTTCCCATAAGTGCATTGCGCTGCGATTCCCAATATGTGTCTATGGTCTTAGTGCCTCATGTTTACGGCGAGACCCTATTAGTGTATTTCATCTCAATAATACCAGATTGGGATAAAAGAAAAATTCATAGTTGACGCTCTGCTGTGACGCGTAACGCACTAATAAGGCCTCACTTATCAGCGCCGTTGAGTGTTCAGCGTCGAACCAAACCACGACAGCACGCTGAAGCGGGAATCATTTGGCCATTTTCTGTTATCGTTAATTTTAGAATCATAATTCACTAACTATATGTGCCGTGATAGCATCTCGGTAAACCTACCTATAGGACGTCGTATGATCTCAGATGCAGTGACGATTTGCGCAATATGGCTGTTAGATATGAGTAGCCAAAGATTCGAAATCTAAATTAGGGAAAGCAAAGGTCTTCCCAAAGGCTGACAAAATATGCCATGAACATGAACATTCGCAAAAGCAAGGTTATTATTTTTTTATACTTGATACTTCTGCCTTGTTTGTAATGAAACTTCACTTTTGATGTTCAAAACTCAATACGAGTATTAATTTATTTGCTTAAAAAGAACCCTTATTCTCAATATATTGTATTTTATTTATAAGCCATTTAGTGACTCCTTCGCGAAAAGGTTTACTCTGTCTATGAAATAAGAATGAAACTCGGAAAAATCATGTTTCATTCATTTATTAATCTAAAATTTTCCAGTAAAACCACTTTCTCGGAAGGTTTTTTTGCCTTGAAACGCAGCCACGAAAGTTTTCCTTATCTTAACATTTTATTCACGATGCCGTAGGGGCACATTTTCTAGATGTACTTATATAAAAACCTGCAAAAAGGTTGAGTGCATTAGACGAAGATAAAGTTGGGTTCACTCACCCGATGACGATATAAAAATTAACAATGGCAATTTTATTCCATCAGACCTAATAATACCTAACCTTATACCTTGAAACGAGCCTATACCTTCCTAAAAGCCTGGCAACGCACCGCATTTCTTTTTGGGTAGCTGATGTCCATCTCCGTCCACTAACCCTCTTTATTAGTTCACTAGTGGCCCGCCCTCACTTCGTTTCGGGAAAGTAGTTCCACTATCTACCAATAGATGGCGCTGTAGCAAATTACATCGCGCAACTGTTTCGTGTTTTCGGTTTGCCTATAAGCTCTGACGTGGAATGTGAGAGTAACCTCTTTATAAATAGTATAGAAGAAGATATAGATTAAATAAATTTATTTTTTTATACAGGCTGTATCTGTAAACATTTACATCCCTTTAACCACGTGTTCTATCAATCATTCTGAACAACATTTGTTCAACAACTTTTCCGAATTCTTCGAAAAAATTTTCAACTCTCCATACAAAATGACCAAGTCACGTGACCGACTTTGTATGGAAAGATGAAATTTTTTTATGCGAATTTTCAAAAGTCATAGAACAAATGTTGTTCAGAATGGTTGGTAGAACACGTGGTTAAAGGGATGTAAATGTTCACAGATACACCCTGTATTAACAACTACTTAAGTCTGGTGGGATAAATCAGTTATTATTATTTTTATTACGACCATTTATTCCAGATGAAGAAGTCGTGTCCTACTTAAACATAACTGGACCAATTGAATGAATGAATGAATATACTTTTAAATTGGTAGAATAAAATGACAAAACTTTATCTTAAGATTTTTTCCGGGTTAGTTTCGGGAAAAACAGGTAAAATTAAAAAAACGCTGAAAAGTTTTTATTTATTTGCGTTATTTATATACCTGAATGCTTATCGTCCTAACTTTGAACTCAAGTATAGTATGTAGTCTATGCGTTTGAATGTCATTTGTTTCTAATTCATAAAAACATATGAATTTCGAATGTTCATACATGATCATTTTGCCGCTTGATATGCCGCAAAACGCTTATAAATCTTTAAAAAATCTCCAAATGGACGGCAAAAGAAAATGATTAATGTAAATAAAAGTATGCGTGTGACCTTTATTATTCAGGCGCTCGAGAGTACCCGGTTCAAATATTTTTCTCCTTTCCCTGCTCCCGGGTTCCGCTTAATTACGCGGATTATGGAAATTTAATAAAACTCAACGTACCGTCTTGTTTGCGCCAGTTAACGTTCCGTGCGTTTAGTATCAAAATAAGGGAGACGTAACTTATTATGTGGGTAAAGGGAATTCGGTTTAGTTACGGGAATCCGAAAGTTAATTCAGCTTTAGCGTTCAATCTGCATGAATGAGGGGATGATATTTTGACCGTTGGAGAGCCACGCTTTGACATTCTTGAAAATGTAGAGAGGACGCAGTGGAGTAATGAAGGAATAACCGTCGTCGTTGATGATGTAAATATTAATTTACATAACGTAAAGCTAAACCGAACAGAGTTATTGGTAACAAGCAAGTTTCAGATAGACAATATAGAAAACAAACAATATGTAACATATTTGAATAATAATTAAAATATGTAATGGCCAGTATCTAATAAAATAGGTAGATATTTGGCATGAATGGGCCAGCTCGACTGAAGTGATACGGCCTCATAGAAGACCGGCGTTAAGCAGCGTCTTCGCTGTGTTTCGCCGAGTGAGTGTACTGGAAGCCCAATCGGGGAAAGGGAGTTAAAAAGTGGCAGCGCACTTGTGACTCCACTGATGTTGCTTAAGAGCGTCCTTCTTAACATTTACTGAGATATACGTGGTCTCCACTCCAAAACTCGTAGTGTGCCCCAGCGGTTGTCAGTCCAGCGGCTGATATGGCCAGCCCACTGCCACTTTAGTTAGCTAATCGTGTAGGCTATAAAATGTTATATGATTTGACTTTCTTGTCCTTTGTCCCCTAGATGGGGCAGAGGACGTTCACAGTAGTACGTCGTCATCTCGAACGATCTTGAGCTTCTCGTTTCACTTCGCTCCAAGTCAGTCATAAAGTTTTATATGGATATATTATTTAATTATTAATATACCTATAATTCAATAGATATTGTAACACCCAAACACTCATAACAGAGCGAGTGTTCATTACACTTTTCTATTATTAAATTATGCAAATTTGTTTCCGGGTAGACGTCTCACATTTCATCTTGCGCCTCGAAATATGAAGTAAAATATCAAATTCTACTTCAGCAAACGTTATCGCGCCGTAAAAGTATGAGAAATACCAAAGAGCCCATTCCTGGTGAGAATCGAGTGCGAAGTTTGCCCACACTTCTGCCTCACTGAGTTTTTGTTCAGAGTCTGGTTTGGTTAGTATTTTAAAATAGAAAAAAACTTTATTCAAGCTAGGTCCATACAGAACACTCATGAATGTCTAAACATAATATAACCTACCACTTTATTAATGAATAGTGGCCCGCCCTCACTTCGCTTCGGGACCGTAATTCAGAAATTAACTAATAGATGGCGCTGTGCTCAATTACATCACGCAAGCGTGTCGTGTTTTCGGTTTACCTATAAGCCTTGTCGTTGTCTATAGAAGTTATCTCTTTATAAATAGTATAGATAATAGCGTAACGCCCCGTTCGGTTTAGTGTTTTAAGTACCGCGCCATGATCTCGGGGTCCCGGGTCGAGCAAAAGTATCATTCGAAGTTTTAGAACATAGCTCGGGTTTGTGATTACTAACCCCCATTAGGCAAGCGTGGTGATTAAGCCTAACCCATCATAGTAGCGATGACTTGTTTTCTATGATGGAGAGGCCTTTGCTGTGGGACAGTATATAGGCTGATACTTTAATAGCAGAAGGCAGTTGTTTAAACCAATTAGTATTATACACGCAGAGAAATTGTAGAAAGCCTGAACTACAAAACCATCTTTCCGACTTTCCCTAAATAAATTCTCAGAACATCTCATACATTGATTAGACACCGTTCTTAAGTAGCTTAATCACTTGTGTAAGTGCGTTACAGATATCAGACATCAGAAGGAAACACAAATATAATTTATTAAATATATAATATTACGCCCAATTATTGAACAAACATAAATGTTCATCACACGAATGTTTGTCCAGGGCGGGGATCGAACTCACGACCTTTGGCGCATGAGCACAAAATACTTACCTAATAGTACGCACGAGGCAGTGTCACTACCAAATGCGCCATTCGGCCAGTCCAAATTCTTAGTATATTCAATCAAAATATGAAAAAAAACGATGATAGAATGAGATCTAAAAGGCCATATTATAAGTTTCCGATCACGAAGTATTGATAAAATACTTTCTGCGAATAGAGCGTAATCAATTGCGGATTTATTCTATTTGCTCTGATAAAAGTTGGGACATTTTGCGCTCATTCTCTTAGGTTTTCGACGCCGAAATTATTGTATTCCGAGAAGAAACCTTTCAACCGATTGGTTCGATAAGGGAGTAAAAATTGAGCTCGCACTTAACCTCTGGCGTTTTTTGGCCGCTGGCCAGAATTATTCAGATTATAGGAATGTTCTTTAGAATAATTTGATGTTATATTTGTATTCCACAAAGAAATCACTATTATTATTTGCGCGGCGGGAATTAACGCAACGTTAATTTTAAAGCGCATAGTTAGTACTACTGGTTGACGTTTCGGCTTCGTTACAGCAGCTGTGGTCACAAGCGGACTGGCGGAACTACCAGTCGGTAGAATGTTTTTACTGTAATATAAAATGTAAGGTAAGGTAAACTCCTAGCACCGGTAATAAAAAATAATCCTCATCATAATTAATGAAATAAAAACATATTTAAAAATCACAAGAACACTTTACTTACCTACGTCAGGTTTTTTAGCACAAATATTAAAATCTCACGAATACTAGAGAATACTCGTCGTTCACTCATTCGCTCCCAGTCATTCGGTAACCAAGCAACTGAATGAGTTATATTTTAAGGAGGATAATGATGTTACCAAAACGAAAGCATTGGTGGTCAAAAAAATTAAATAGTACACATCCACAAAATATCGTTCTTGCCCCCAACCATCATGGAAATCACCATGGAATGTACTTTCAGTTCAAGTGTTTCCTCCTTCTTACAATCCTGGGTTTATTAGGCGGAGCGTGAAATGACATCTCAGCAGGCCTTCAGGGTGAGAGTGACAGACTCAATGGACACTCAGATTCAAGGGACACTTTTTCTGTTTTTTTGTGCCTGTCAATCTCATATTTGGATCTAATGAAATTACTCGTATTTTTTGTATGACCCTTTTTTACGAATTTTGAATATTTTTTTTTTTTCCAATTATTGTAGTATTTTTTTTTTTAATATAAAACTTCATAATGAGGTAAAAGTATTTAGGTGCTACCTTTTAAGTCAAAAAATATCATATTTACAAAGAAAACCCTTTTAATTTTTTTTATGTGATAGGTAGCAGACGAGCAGGCGGATCACCTGATGGTAAGCAATTGCCGCCGCCCATAAACACATGCAACAAGTGCGCTGCTAACCTTTTATCCCCTTTCCCACGATCGGCCTCCGGTGCCCTCACTCACTCGGCGAAACACAGCACAGGAGCTGCTTCACGCCGGTTCGATCTTCGTTTAAATTCGAGTTTAAACGAAGTAGCAGCACTAGTCGTAACTTCAGCCGGAGTAAAAGGCTCGTACGTGGAAAGGAGGGTGTTTTATGATTTTATGCAAATTACTTTACGGTCTTACTTAAATATTACATAATTTTATACATGACTCCGTGCATTCGTTACGGGAGATCGGGAGATTAGCCGCATTTTGTCACATAAAGGACCAGACATAAACCAATTCTTATAGCTACTCCTAAATTATGTAAAATGGTTCCTTTAAAAGATAACTGGAAATCTACTATTCCAGTTATTTTTAAGAAGTCTAGCTTTCCGTACTAGCCGCCATTGGAACCTTTGTTTTGTAACTGATGAATATACAGGTGTATCTGTAAACATTTACATCCCTTTAACGACGTGTTCTATCAACCATTCTGATCAACATTTAATTTTGTTCAACAACTTTTCTAAATTCTTCGAAAAAATGTTCATTCCCCATACAAAATGACCAAGTCCGTGACCGCCTTTATATGGAAAGTGAAAATTTTTTATGCGAATTTTCAAATAGTCATTGAACAAAATTGTTTCGAATGGTTGGCAGAACACGTAGTTTAAAGGGATGTAAATATTATCAAAACAATTTAAAGAAGAATTATTAGCAATAATAAGACAGTATAAAAATTCATAATTACTTATCTCTTTTGTTATGTTTCTTTATTATCTTTTACTAAACAAAAACATTAAAAACCCTCCCAATTATGATGGGCATTTTGCTGTTTGCCTACTGCCTCATTGGTAGATAATTATAAAATTTGTTACTTACAAATAATTACTCTACATTAAAATTTTCTACTAACAACAAAAGAGGCTAAGCTAGTTAGGTCTATTTTCGCGTTAATTACAAGGTGATGAAAATAATAACGTTGTAAATTTACTAGGCAGGTTTAATCCTAAACATGATCATAACAGATGGTTTGAGAAGGAACATCTACTTAATTAACTCCAAACAAGAAGGCTATAGGATATTAGGTCTAAGCCTAATAATATCCCTAGGGACGTGTTCTAGATGAGCGATAGTAGTGATAGTACCTCAGTGGCTCAGTGGATAAGGCACCTCTCGTACGGGGGTTCATGGTTCGAATCCGAGCATGAATTTAATTCTTATATACTACTAGAGGCCGCCCGCGATTTCGTACACGTGGAATTTATAACACACAATATATTTTAATAAATAAATAAATTGTAGCCTGTATTATATGTAATCCTTCAGTAGTTTTTGCGTGAAAGAGGAGCAAACATCCATACTTACAAACTTTCACGTTTATAATATTAAAGGGATACGTTTTTTTTTAAATCTACATAATGTGCATATTTCTACCATTAGCTCGGAGGTGAGGAAAAGCCTTGTAAGGACCTGATAAAAGGTTAAATAAAAGAAAATCTTATTATATTTATTTTTTACTTGATTATTAGGCAAGCGTGGTGATTAAGCCTAATCCCATCATAGTAGCGATTTCTATAATGGAGGCTTTTGTGGAACAGTATACAGGCTGATACTTTACGCACATGCGTTCTTTTTTTGGTAGCGCCTAAAGTATCAGCCTATATGCTGTCCCACTGAGGGCAAAGGCCTCCATCATAGAAATCATGTTATCAATACCATGATGGGATTAGGCTTAATCACCACGCTTGCCTAATCCGGATTGGTGATCACAAACCCGAGCTATGTTCGAAAAATTCGTAACATACTTTTGCTCGACCCGGGAATCGAACCTGGGACCCCGAGATCACGGCTCGGTACTTAAAACACTAGACGAATGGGCGTTTTGGTAGCACCAACCAAATAGCATTGTTATTTGTTCGTTCTAATTCAATGGATACGGCTAAACACTGTTATTATTTCTCCATTCAATAACAAGTTCTTCTTATAAATATCTTTTGACAGCGCCAAACGACCGCATGTGATATACAGGGTTGCGTTCCCAGATTCCCGACCGCAGTGGACTGTGTAAGGGTATTTTATGTCTTCATAAAGAGGAAATATGGTGGTCTGAGGTGTTTACAGTGAAACGTTACCCCGGTTTATGTGAAATACATTTTAATATGCCCGTTGAATTTTGCGAGACGTCTTTATGATACGGCGGGTCTCTTGAGAGTATTTTATAAGGTAGGCCGTGAGTATGTATGTCGAAGTGACTTCAAATATAACGGGTTATCTTTAATTGTGGGAGAGCCATTCTTCGGCATGAATGGGCCGGCTGGACCGGAGTGATACCACTGCCTCACAGAAAACCGTTGTGAAGCATCCCCTGTGCTGTGTTTCGCTGAGTGAGTGAGGGTAACGGAGGCCTACCCGGGGGTAAGGGGATAAAAGGTTAGCAGCGCACTTGTTGCATGTGTTCATGGGCGGCGGCAATTGCTTACCATCAGGTGATCCGCCTGCTCGTCTGCTACCTATCACAAAAAAAAATCTATGTATAGGAGTAATTAAAAAGAAAAAGTGACCTATATTTTTTATTAATCATTATCATCATACAATAGCATACATGTAACTGAATTACTTTAACTTTCAAATATTGTTAAACCCCCGTAATCTAGCATGGAAATCGTCGCTAAGGTCCTTGCGGGATAAGCTATGGCTAGTGCGAGGTCCACTGTCTTTATCATATTTGGTACACATGTGCTTCCATAAGTTATCTCTTAATGAATAATCTTGTAATCTAGTAACTTAACTTTAAGTAAACAAAATATTTTTATTTTTTATAGCACATACAAGGTCGTAATAACAATAAAACGTTTTTTTTTCTACTAAACCAATGAAAATGAAAAGCAGCAATTTTATTTTGAGCTTGTTTGATATTGCATCATGTGCATTTCAAAATACTTTAGCTTTAATAATTAAAAATGCCGAAATAGCTATGGTTTTTTTTTTTTGTGAAAACTGTTAGATATAAATGATATAAATGCGAATGGCAGCCAAGCGACGTCTTGTGGGTAGACCACCTGCCCGTTGGTCCGACGATATTGTAAGGGTTGTGGGGAAACAGTGGATGAGGCTGGCTGGTGACCGTAGGGAGTGGCGTAATAAAGAAGAGGCCTATACTCAGCAGTGGGTGGATGTGGGCTGACATGATGATGATGATGATGATGTTAGATATATCAACGATACTAGATAACTGCATAGGAAAAAAGCTCCTTGTCTCCATTGTGACCCTATACTTTATAGACGATCCGTGTAGCACTGTTTTGGCGCAAAGGCCGTAGGTTCAATTTCAACACAAATGCTTTTGATGAAACCGATATTGTTGTGTTGTGTTGGATCTGGGTGGTATTTTCGTTGTTTCCGGTTTCCATTGTACAAGGGAAAACCTGAGTGTTGTGTTGTTTGTTTGGGACCAGAACAAAGTAGATATGTAAAGTTGTCTCAATGTATTTAGTTATTAGATTTGATTCATTTAGTAATGCGTAATGTAATTTTTTTTTATTCAGCTCATATTTTTGACCTGACTCCGTAGTAAGTTCTTAGCTTAAACACTTGTGTTACAGATATCAGACAGAGGAAACACAAATATAATACATATAACACCCATCTGACACTGAAACCCACGACCTTTGACGCGCCATCTGGACATCACATTAATCTAAACTCCCATTTTTTAATTATCCTTGTTTACGTCGTAAGACCTAAATTCCTCATACGAGGCAAAAACAATTGATTTTCAAAATTATTTGAATTGGAATTTTAATCACAAATAACAAAATCTACTAAGCTCGTGTTATGCAGCTTTTCTAGATTTATTTACTTTATGCAACGGAGTGGAACATCCTGTATATGGGAGAAAATCCCATTTAAACGATTTTTACGGATCACTTCTGGCCCAAAGCGAGACTCGACCACTCTCGAATAACTAAAGATTTCAACTCGTTCGAGCGTGAATTGTAGTAACTGAATGTTATTTTAACGTTAAAGGCTTTTAGTGGACGTGGATGCCTTTTTGAGAACATTTCTACATTTTGGAGAGTTTTTATTTTCTTTTGATCCTGGGGGAGGAGAAAAAACTGGGAGCATAAGACTTGATTGGTCAGCCTAATATCATGGGCGAGACAAATGCGCATCAACTTCGCTGGCTCGGTCACCTCAAGAGAATGGGAGAAGATCGTGCGGCAAAGCCTACCTTGGACAGCTAAATGGTACCGATAGAGGGATGTAGTTCATAAAGATTTGCGCGGACTCCTGGCTGATTATTGGCAGGAGGTGGCGTAGGACCATCCTAGATGGAAGCTCTTATTATCGGAGGCCAAGGCTCTCTGGGTAGATGCACCGGCCTAGTTAATTAGTTGATCACCCAAACCGCATTAATTACATTTCACTTTCGACATGATTTCTCCATGAGAGCTCCTCTTCTTTCGAATTATGTATGAATAAGTTGATGTAAATACTGGTTTACACATTGTGAGTCGTTGTCTAGGCAGTAGACAGTTACTCGGCTTGTCATGTGAGGTGCTTTATAGCTCGCTCTGGCGAGATACTCGTAAGCGACGTCTAAATAGTACGAGTTACTATTACTGCGGCTACTTTACATGCATTACTTGTACGCTAACCTGGCATTAAGCTTAATGAAACCATAGAATCATCTTTGTTTCGCATGTTCCGAAGAATAAAGTCCGATCTTCTATATTAAACATATTGCAAATCGGACTTTATTCTTTGGAGCAGAAACTCCGATCTCCTATAGAGGTATTAAAAATATTGCAAATTGGACTTTATTCTACGATTCAGTCTGCCAGATGTCCCAATCCTGCAAGGCCTTAACCAAGCGCAAAGTAAGTAGTCACCCCATCAACTCTCGACCATCAGCTTTTTAGATAAACGCTTAAAGTATTTTCCAATAACATTTACAAGAGACAAGAGGTCGTACTACTTTACTCGCATTTATTGTATAAAAACAGTTTTCAAAAATAAACCCTAGTCGCCAATGTTGAAAAGTCACAAAACTCGAATCGACGTTAAATTATTCAGCGACAAAATGTTATTCTTTGAAATGTAAAGACGCTTCGAGTGTCCTATTCTAACCTTTGGAAATGACGCCGTTAGTATTATGCTGATTGCGGGGACTTATCCTTTTGAATCACAGAACATTGATAATCAAAATGTTTTTCTTTATACGGACCTTTGGTTATTGGGTAAACTTACTTAGTAACTCCGCTGGAGCGATCCGAACTGAGTTTTGGCTCCCAAAACTAGATATTATCTACGTACTTTTTGCAGCTGAATGCTAAACTCGCCGACCGATTGTCATACCACCCTCGCCAGTCATCTAGATCTCGATGTATGGCTAGTAGTTTCTCCTGGAACTATCTACCATGTATTTACCACAGTTTTGTATGATGTTTTTTTTTGTTTTGTAATAGCTTCTTTCAGGCCCGTTGGAGACACATTTTACTCTGAGTAACGGTTTGCTGCGTTGGTATTTCTCTTATGACTTCTCAGAGACCTTTAAGAGAATAACATATTTACGTACTTTTTTGAAAGACCGGCACCATATTAGCGATCTAATGGGAGTAATGGGCGCCAGATATTGGTTCAATACCCTTGCATTTTAATTAATATTAATCTGGACATCTTTAAGGCAAGAGTGATCAGGCATCTTCTAGGGAAACGCGTGTCATCCCAGACCTCATCGTCACTTTCCATCAGGTGCGATTGGCAAGCGTTGGCCTATCTTCTATCTTCTATACTATTTATAAAGAGATAATTTCTATAGACAACGACAAGGCTTATAGGTAAACCAAAAACACGAAACGCTTGCGCGATGTAATTGAGCACAGCGCCATCTATTAATTCATTTCTGAATTACGGTCCCGAAGCGAAGTGAGGGCGGGCCTCTAGTAGTCTAATTAAAAAAAAACTATATATATGACGCCTTCCAACCCTCGACTGTCATTTGGTCAATTCCCAACAATGCAAAATCGAATCATAAAAAAATCAACAGTTGCACAAAATTTTATTCCAACCAGTGACAGATGGAAATAAATTTTCCATTTGTCACAAGTGGGAACAAAGCCAGGACCAGTGCGTACAGGGTATAACCGAACCGGACAGGTGGAACAGTTATCAGTTTTGTTGCCAGCTAAAAAAACATCTAAAGTCAAACTACATTAAAACGACAACTCCATACCGGCTAGCCGCGCGTTGCGTTAGTTGCGTTCCGTTTTTCCGCTGTGATTAATTAAGCGTTATGTTTTTGCGGAACGAAACGGAAATGTTGGCCGTTTGATTAGGGATGCTGAGTTAATTTTATATCGATAAAATATTTAAAACATTTTTATCGATACTTTATCTCGACCTCGATGACGCAGTTGCCCGGTACGTATAACATTTGTTACACTAGCGAACTAAATGCCATAAAGCAACTACCAATCATTTTTTGGATCATGTAGAATGTGAATACAACAGACTGGAGATTTTTCATTTATTAAAAACGCCAATGCTGTGATATAAGTTGTGCAGGTCCTACCGTTACATCACTCATAAGAGCATAGTTAACTATTAACCATTAAATTACTTTAAATAATAAATAACAAACAATATTGTTAATTGGCGATCAATGAGAGTAACTATAGATTTTCTTGCCTTATAGATAATCTTCAGGGCACATTGCGACATTTCAATCCAGATAAAACAGGCAACAGCACAATGAAAGATGGTATAGGTATAATATTCATGTATTTCGTATGACAAATACAGTTGTTTTAGGTTTCTGTAATGTCTAGTTTTTGTAATATCTATTTTTTTTATGAAATAGGTAGCAGACGAGCATGTAGATCACCTGATGGTAAGCAAGAATCTTTATTTTTACTTCCTCGGTGACCCATAACTTAAACTTCTTGAAACATATAATGAATTTAAAAAAATGTTTGAGTGATGTTGTTTTTATCGATAACCTCGGTTTATCGTTACATCCCTAAGTTTGATTAATTCCTGAGAAGGATCGCGTTCAACTTTCTCTTTGTTTACGCGGTTTGTCTTGCGACAAAGCACAATTCGGAGCTGTTAGTCTCTCGTTCATAATTAAGATTGAAACGCTCAGTAAAAATCGGGGAACTGAGGAAACTTCGTTGTGTAATTAGGGATTTTTTAATTTGTGGACTTTGATGCTTTTAGCATCAAACCGTGCGTAACCTGTTGAGAGGATAACAAAGCTTTTTAACTGCTCTTAACCGTTTTCTTTATGATATAGGTGGCAGGCGAGCAGCCGAATGATCTGATGTTAAGCGATTGCCATAGCGATCCTCATCACCTAATGGAGCCACAACAGCGCTACCAACCTTTTAAACACATAGTACCTTTGCGTATTCCTATCATTAGCACTGTTACCGCTAAGGTGACAGATGAGCAGACGGATAACCGGATGGTCAGGATTTCTATAGACCCTCACCACCTAATGGAGTCATATCTGCGCTGCCAACCTTTGAAATACATAGTATGTATATTCTTATCGTTAGCACCGTTACCGTTAAGGTGGCAGACGAGCAGATGGATAACTAGGTAGATGATCAGCGATTACCACCGCCTATAGACAACCATTTAGCCCCCTTACCTCCCATTGGGCCTCTGGCAAGGGTGCGTAAGGGTACTCACTCGGTGAAATACAGCGCACACTTTCTTAACTATCGATGGCAATGCACTTCCATTAAACTTTAGGAATTTAATACTTTATCTCCAACCGACAGAGATACGTTAACTCAGCACTATTTCCTGAAGTCTCAGCGCCATTTTTAATTATAACTTCCCAGTTTCTCTGAAAATATGAAGTCTCCCACTAATGTTATCGCCCGTAAAAGTGTGAAAAATACCGAAGCCCACATTTTAGTGGGAATAAAGGAAAGTTTGGTCACATTTCAGTGAGTTGTTCAGCAACTCTGAAGATAATGTAGTATTTATGAACTCGTAGCAGTGGTGCGGAAAATATTTGTTCTAAATTGTGGTTGGACGGTTTCTAAGTTAGGAAGTCGATTTCAAGTCTTTAGTTAGAGCCATGCTACACGATGCGGTGCGGCGCCTGACCAGTGCAGATCCGGTTTCCTACATATAAAATGTAGGTATGGTATGGTACAGTCACGAATTTTAATTTGAGACCCACTCAAGGTTGAATGTCATGTAGTAAACTTTCGCTATTAAGACGAAGGGTATGGCACTCTAGCGCCGCCAATTGATTTATATTTAAAGTTACTAAGCCGGATCTATTATTACATATCACTGAACCCCAACCTTTCGGCAAACACTTATACTATTTATTGAATAAAACTATGCACAACTTTTTGGCCTGTTTTTGTATTCGAAATATTTTATTATTACCTCACGCTAAAAGTGGCCACTTTTGGCGCTAATAAATTTTTCGAGTTGTAAGTAGTCAATTTTCGAAAGTTGTGCACAGTTATTAAAAAAATAGTATAAGTGTTGGCCATGGGGCTGGGGTCCAGTGATAGGTAATAATAAATCCGGCTTAGTAGCTATAAATTTAAATCAATTGGCCGAGTGCCGTAGGTACCCTTCGTCTTAAGAGCTAATATTTTAACGTGTTAAAGTCATAATATTTACCATCAACAACTTTACTTTTCTAAGGGGCAACCGTGCAAAAACGTCAACTTGAGCGAGGGCATTACGATCATATTCGACGTTTTTCAATGGCTCTCATATTAATACTCGTGACTGTTCACTGCATTTATGGCATACGGCACCGTTCGGTACGCTACGGCCCTTATACGAGGGGAGCATAGCACTTAATGAACTACCAGCCAGAATCAACAGCCGAGTTTGGCATGCCAGCTGACAGCATGACGAAGGCGGAGCATGGCCCTGGCACTGGCGCGGCCGATACAGAACCCATCTCGTAAACTTTGCATACCCCGCGGGAACCTTACCCGAAATATATCGAGCGGAAAAATATATTAGCTAAACCTTGGTGTTTATTTTTTATCGCACGCTAGAGATTCTTAAAGGAATAACTAAAGAACTTGAGCAATTTTCGAGAATACAAGATAGTACAATTGTTTAGAATTTGTGAACGTTTAACAAAGTCATGGATGAGTTGATAAAATATGTATTATTAAAACTTTTTGAAGTAATAAAAGTACAAAGGCCTATTTTATATAGGTAGGTATTTATATGAGCGTTGTGAGCTTATGATGAAAAACTACGACCTACGTAGTAATTAATAAGCAGTACAAAAATTATACCTACTATGTGTCTTACACGTAAGGGCGGTCCAAAGTACGAAAAGGGTAACTCCTAGTGATGCCGTATCAATATCGCAGGCGTGGGGCGTCAACGTTGTATAATCCGCCGTATTACATTACGGCTAGCTGTTTAAAATGCCGCGGAAAAAGAGGAAATAAATAAAAAACATTGTCTTGCATGGATCTCAGACCGAGCCAAACCTTGTTCCTGAGTGTCTCTGTGTGGATTTTATATCCACAATCTCTCTCATCTTAGCGTGTAATTCCCAATTGCGTCCAAAGCTGTCGCCCGTGGTACGCTTAGTCCTTAGAAGGATAAATTTTAATTTGTTTATCTTATTACCTAATAAGATTAATTTATCTATTCACTTAGGTAGGTACATACGAGCCAAGGCAACAATAATATAAATATTTTTACAAATACAAAATATACCAAATGGATAAGATGTACAAAGAAACAACGTAATTTCGTTTCCATTTACTTTTCTTTGTACGCTAAATTATACCTCATTGTCTGCAAAAGAAGGTTCATAAGCGCGTAATTTAATTTTGCCGTAGTCTTTTACAGTAGCACAGATTAATTAAGGTCCAGCAATGATCACAATTATCCGGCGGGTTTGAACGAGCGGTTTTCGGCGTCACTCGTTACTCGTAAACTGGGGTGTATTGAGGGCGACACCGCGACTCTACTAGCGCTGCCAATTGATTTATACGGGGTGTATCTGTGAAAATTTACATCACTTTAACCACGCCTTCTACCATTTATTCTGAGCAACGTTTGTTCTATGACTTTTGGAAATTCGCACAAAAAAATAACTTAATTATGTAAATAAACTTTTCATACAAAGTCGGTCACGTGACGTGTTCATTTTGTATGGGGAGACGAAAAAATTTTCGACAAATTTCCAAAAGTCGGAGAACAAATGCTGCTCATAATGGTTGCTATAAGACTTGTTCAAAGGGATGTAAATGTCTACAGATACACCCTGCATTATTGTGAGGATATTATCTTAAAAAATACAGCTATGAAAACATAAAGGAAAGTTTTTAACATTTTTTTTGGACATACATTACTTGTAATAATTATTAATAATACATAATGTAATAATTTCTTCCTACAAATCACAAAAATTCACATAATTGCGAAAAGTGGCCACTTTTCGTAATGACGAAATGATGAAATGAAATGATGAAAATTATTGTTACTTGAAGCGTGTAAAAAATATTGTTAGGTACGCATATCAAAAAATTGTTATGCATTCCTAAATGCTTTTATAGAAGGATCTTTTTTAAATATCTCCTAATCGTCACAATTAATTTAAATCAAACTTGCCCTGACTTGGACATTTTTGGCAATAGTTTTTCCAAATTTAAATTGCTAATTGCAGAATATCTATCAGGCATCTAGCCTGATGGCCTTTCTCAGCTCTTATTATCCACATAAAGTTGTTTAGTATGTATGTATATCTAATATTAAATATTAGCACGTATTATTGTAAGTGTTATGTACGCCGTTATTGTGGTGCATATCAGAACTGATAAGTTTAATTATTAAGAACCGCGTTTGTATTAATATTTGTCATGTGGCTGTACTCAATAAATAAATAAATCAATTGGCGGCGCTAGTATCGTCGCGGTGTCGCCTTAAACCGGGGTGTATTTAATGCACGTAGCCGGGATATCCGGGTCCACATGTGCGTGTCACGCGGGGTAAGGTTGACGGAACGCAAATTATCTGCAATGGGCGGTTTACTAAAAGCACACACAATACAAATACGCTTTTCACCGTGGGCGAACCTTGCTTCGGCATGGATGGGCCGGCTCGACTGGAGTAATCAGGTGTTGCAGGTATTGTAACAATGAGGTGGAGGCGGTATTGTTTTAAAGTATCCTGTATTGCTTTTCTGAAAATAATAGGTTAATATTAGTCACTAACACAATCTGGGAGGATACTTCCTCCCAAACCCTACTATAACGTAAGGTCTGGACCCTCCTTACTCTAGCTTCCTCGCGGTATGGTCACTAGCTCGGAATGCGCTCCCTGAGAGCGTGTCTGTTTATTTTTCAATGCATGACAGATTCTCATTATAAAATCAATAAACGGCGGCCAGTATCAAAGGAGTTTACCATCGTTACAGGATCTATGTATAGGCGGCGGTAATCACTACTATCAGGTGACCCGTCTGCTCGTCTGCCACCTATCACATAAAAAAAACGCATACACACGTGTGTGTGCAACATGTATTTCTATTATTTGCTAAGCGATGAGGGAAAAGACACCATCCTGGGGGGCAATCTTGTACACTCTAAATTGAAGTCGACGTTAAAGATCTCATACAAATGTCTAATTCGACTTCAATGTCGAGTGCATGATAATTGCCCCCGTGGGAGGAAATTCACCTAATAATAGGTACGAGTATGTTAGTTAATAGGCACGTACAGCCACACATTAAAGTATACAAAACTGTCAAATTTCTTCAATCGACTCTCATCTTACTATCATACACATTAGGTTGAATATCAATAGAGAAAACTTAACAGGTTGTGGTATCCAGTAGCGCTACCATGAGTTGACATCTAAAACTGACATAACGTAAACTATTGCTCTGTCTCTTTCAAATGCGTCACAATGAAAGCGACAAAGGAGATAGTTTTCGATAGCGAGGATAGTATTTCAAACTCATGATAAGGCTACTGATATGTGGATTGTACGTAATGTATAATGCCAGGAAATCCGTATGCCATGACACGTGGCAGGATTAACGGAGCGCAAATTACCCGAAACGGAGTTCATTGTGGCGGTGAAAAAAGGATGAGGGGAATGCAGATCTGCGTATGACATCTGCTAATTTTTCATACTTGACAAAAACAACAATGTGCTGATGTAGGTATGCTCGTTTAGGCGGGTAACACACTGCCAGAGTCGAGGCGGAGTCAAGGCACAGTCGAGGCGGTGGTGTGATATAAAGAGTTGAGGCGGAGGTGCAGAGCATCGTTTACACCCATTCAATATGTCGTCGTCAGAAGACGATGACAAAATGGCGGCGGGGTCGGGGCGGCAGCGTGCCGTGCGCCCGCGCCGCGTCGCCGACTCGACCCTGCACCTCTGCCGCCTCGACTGCGCCGTGACTCTGGTAGTATGCGTTGACATATTTGATTGTATAGAAAAGAACGCTTCCGCCTGTCGAGGCGGAAGCGTTCAAGAGGCGCACCGCCTCTGTGTCGCACACACACTCAAGAGTCGTCTTGAGTGCGTGTGCGACACGCCTTACGTAGTTCTGTTTTAAATGAGGAAGCAAGAAATTATAACACTGCTTCGTTAATATTGCGCCAGCAATAAATCTGGTGTCAAACTAGGGCAACCCCTGTGGCCTTACCATGAGTTTGAAATACTTACTATACTCGCTATCGAGACCTATCGCTTTGTCTCTTTCATTGTGATGCATTTGAAAAAGACAGAGCAATAGTTTACGTTATGTCAGTTTTCGATGTCGACTCATGGTAGCGCTACTGTATTATGAATACCAGGTGACGATAATTAACTGGGGGCGTCAACCCTGAACACCCAGACCCAAGAAAACTTAGAAAAATGTAGTTTCCTTAATTGACTTGATCGGGAATCGAAACCGGGACCTTTCGCGCTTCGGGCGAACACCTAACCACTGCGGCATCGAGGCCGTAAAATCAAGGAGATAATGTACTATGTACGTACACTAAGTACTTAATTTATTTTGCAAGTTATTTTTTTAGATTGTGACAAGATTGTCACACATGCTATTACTCTTAGTAATTGAAATATCGAATGCCGTTTTGCCTTTTTAACATTATAAATCACCATGCAGATTTAATACTTTAGATAGTTAGCTAGTTTATGCTTAGATTAAACGCGTAGATAGATATTATTCTTCATACAAACGCGACGCCTTAATTAAGGCTAAATCTGCGTATTATTATTTTATGACCGTACTAACACCCATAAAATACCTCTGTGCTGTTTGTTCTACATATTCATATTATGATTACGACATGTTGAAACAATATTGAACTAAGTTCAAGGCAAAGCTGTGTTTATTCATACAAATGTGAGACCTTCAATAAACACTGTAAAATGTGAACAGGTGGCTTATAACGAAGACGTCCCGTAACGAATGAGAATATACCTGTCACATTCAAACAAAAGCGCGTACAGTGCGTGTGAAAGAGAGGGGAACTCCGATTCGGTCTTAACGTCAACTTCAAATTAGGCCCTCAGGTTACAAGTTGTTTGATATTGAATCTCACGAACTGTAAGTATGAGTAGTGTGCAGCGTCATTTACCATACATTTTATGCATCGCTTTTTATACGACGCAATGCACTAATGGACATACACCAATTTACCACACAAAGTTGTTATTTTTTTTTTTTTTATATTATAGGAAAGCAAACGAGCAAGCGGGTCACCTGATGGTAAGTGATCACCGCCGCCCATGGACATCAGCTACACCAGAAGGAGTGCGGATGCGTTGCCGGCCTTTTAGGAAGGTATAGGCTCATTTATTTGAAGATTTGAATGTCGTACCGGTTCGGGAATACCGCTGCGGGAAGTTAATTCCACAATGAGGAGGTGCGTGGCAGAAAGTGTCGAGTAAAGCGCACGGTTGTGGACCGCCATCCATCTAGGTGGTATGGACGGAATCCGAGTTTATGGCGTGTAGTGCGGTGGTGAAATTTGGCAGCGGGTATTATAGAGATCAGAGACTCTAACAAGAACAATTTGCAGAATCGTAACGCTAAGATTTATTTTAACAGTTCATGCTAGGCCCTCAGGTCGGTAAATAGTACGACCTGTGCTATCTGAATTCTAATCGGGAGAAATGTCATAACTTCAAACCCTCGTAAGTCCCAAGGTAACAATGTGACGTAGGAAATTGATATGTCATTCTGTAAAGGACTTTAGGGATTACTAACTTACGTTTTACAAGATTTAGTGAAACCTTTAGTCAAAGTCAAATGTTGAAACTGAACGGAGAAAATATTAAATCATTTTAAAGTTTGTTTTTCAAAATTGATTTTATGTAGTTGCATGCTAAATTAAGACAGTAAACGGTCTTGATTTACGTAGTAATTTCATTGGTACTCTGTTAAATACCTACTGTTCTTATTGGATGTTCTATTTTATCATCATCTTTTAGCCAATAGACGTCCACTGTTTGACATAGGCTTCCCCCAATGCTCTTCACACAGATTGGTCCACCCGCATCTAAGGAATTTCCGCGATCTTCACTACTTAGACCTTCGGTTCACCTTGTGGGGGGCTTGCCACGTCTGCCACTACTCGTACGAGGCCTCTCCATTCAAGGATCTTTTTTGCCCCAACGGCCACCTGCCCTGTTTCATAAATAACTACTTTTTACTCTACTTTAAATACCTTCGTATATTTCAAGGTAGATACGTTTGTTTTTAGCACGAACAACCATTTACCACGAAGCGATTCCTGTAACCATCAAGTTTTACTGCCATAAAGCCTGCTAATCCCTGTGTAAAACAAATGGATTTTAATGTAAAATCTGTCGGTATTTTTTGTAGACGAGCTTAATAAAGATTACCGATAGTAAGCGAATCCCAACGGTAATGGACATCTGCTATACCTACCAGTACTGCTAACCTTTTACCCTCCTCCCTGAATTGGGCCTTTTTTTTTCAGGGGAAACTATAATGGCCTTCACCTTGCCACATGTGGGGGATAAGGTGGTGTGTGGGCCTCTTACCCTAACCAAAACCCCTGGGGTATCCATTTCAGCGCAATCGCGGTCGGATACCACACAGCCGGGACTGGACCGTATCGCAAATCGCGCTCGCCATTTTAGCCAAATTGTTTGGCGCAATGCAGCCCTTCCCAAATGCGCGACCTACCAGGACACCCAATAGGATTTTTTCCCTCGCGGAAGTCGTGATTTTGAGCAAGCCACTCCCCAGTAGTGGCATGCTCACGTACTCCGAAGACCGTTTAGTCGCCTCTTACGACAGGCGGGGAATACCTTGGCAGTATTCTTAACGCCCCTAGCCACAGGGCACTAGAGCGGCCCCCCTACGTAACACCATCAGAAACCCTGAATTGGGCCTCCGGTAACCTCATTCACTCGATGAACCACAAAGCAGGCGCTCCTTCACGCCAGTTTTCTGTAAGCCCTGGTATTAGATACACACGTCAAGCCGGCCCAATCATGCCGAGGCGTGGTTATTCAATTGTAATCTATTTCATGCTCACCTCGCACGTTATTTTTGAATATTTTAATATATATTATTCTTATATGTGTATAACCTTTTCTGCTGTCCATACTTACGGTAATGATGTTGAAAGTGTACCAGATAAAAGTTACAAACTTACCTGAAACAAAGAAGAGCTAGTTAGTAAAATTATAGTATTTAAATTCCGCCAAATTTTCCGCCACTCAGAAACATTAATTAAACCTCAATAAACACTCAAGTAGAAATATTGATCCGCATTAATTAAATATAAGTACTGAGCATTAAGGTAAAATTACGTATCTGAGTGCGGCAGTAAGGCTACAAGTCCTCTCTTGTTGATTAAATGCGATAATGAAGCGAAGTCAAGTGCGATTTTGTTTTTGATTAAGCTTCTTCAAAATTGGTACTACCAAGAGGAAACTCTTGATAGATGGCGCAACAATGTAAGCGTTATCTAATCTACCATCAGTGCTGAAAAAACGAGGTTAAGGTGGGTTTATACAGCTGAAGAGGAAAATAAATAAGTTTGAAGGGAATTATTATTTTAGCGACATAGTAGGTACTTTTTAAACTTTCGCGTTGCATTATACAAATACTTTACATAAACGGGACTAAACGCGACGAAATTAAATAAGTACATTTTAGCACTTACTGCTTAACGTTTCGGCTGTGTTACAACAGCCGTGGTCACAAGCGAACTCAATTGTCGCGTTTAGTCCCGTTTATGTAAAGTATTTGTATAGTAGGTACTTATATATTGGCTCAACTTAGCCTGCTGGTAATCAATGGATAGCCTACAATAACAGCACCATACGTTATTTTGAATTTAAGCGGACCAACCCTTTGCACTTTCTGCTTGCCCAAAGGTTGACTTGTAGAGAATGCCTCTTAGCATTAAGTTCGCCTATTGTACGGAGTTTTGCGCAATTATGTTTTAAATAAATAAACCCTATTTTGCATGGGTGGGCATTTTATAACAATCTTTTAGTAAAATATTTATTGACTTATTTAGAAACTTTACTGTACAAAATTTCGAATAATAGGCGACTTAATGCCAAGAGGCATTCTCTCTCAAATCAAATGTATTATCGAGCGTTACATTTATGTACATATACTTATATATGTACATAAATCCCGCACAGTACAAACATTTGTGAGCATGAACATGTCTGTTTGTATTGGTCTGGGTGTTTTCTATGTATTATAAGTGTGTATTTACAAAAGAAAAGTATTACATATATGTATATAGGGGAGAGTCGGTTATATCGGACCACTTTTTACTTTAACTTAAAAATTTCGACTATTACAAGACTTAGAATAATTTATGTATATGAAAAACAAACTTTAATATTTTACCTTGCTAAAACCGAGAAATCATATTCATATGTTTACTTTAACATACTTAAAAATGGTTTCTTGTGAAGGACTGCCATCGGTACGATTTAGCCGACTAGTCGTTTTAATCGTACCACCAGGTTTTTAAATCGTACCATGGCTGTTCAAGTTGTACCACTCAATTATAGATAGTAAAATTTCAACCACACTGTGTATTTTAAAACATAGGTAGTAAAGAAATATTAGGAATGCCTTTTGGGTGATATAAAAACAATATTACTATCCACACATTTATAACAATAATGAGAAAAAAATATAGTATAAACTTATATTATTATAGTAACGTGAAATAAAAAGATATTGGTAAAATTAATGATTGTGTTTAGTTCTTAATGGAAAGAATCACCAGTGACAATGCAGGAATTGAATCTAATCAACGTTTGAACTTTTTTTATCGTGGTTATAACGATTAATTACACGTTCCACATAATATTTTCGAGATTATGTTTCATATTTCTGAGGTTTACAAACTTTTCCTTTCTTAACTTTAACTTTTTTTGCTTTGACTTCTCCTATTGTTGATTTTTATAGATGTTTAATGTAATTTCGATATCTTTTTTTGAATAGTGTTCTTTTTTTATGTATTTTTAGCTCCTATTTTTCGTTTCTATTAAGTATGTCGTTGAAATGTATATTTTGTTTTTTTTAGTCTTTGAAATTTTGTTCAAATTTAATTCTTTATTTTCGTAAGCTAGCATAGCTCTTTTCAGGTTCTCCCTGTTCCAATATAATATTTACTTTTAGCTTTTGGGTCCGTCATCTATAAATAGGATCTGTAAAATAAGTATTTTTGGATTAGTCGGTCATATTGTACCAGTACAATTTAGCCAACTTCTAGTGGTACAAGTTAGCGAACTAGGCCATTTCCTAAAAAAAATCAATTCTCTGGCATAAATTCAAAATTTAGACACGCTACAAAAATCACAAATAATCTAAGATAAAAAATGTTAATAAACAATAAATACTGAGTATCTCTATCTAACCCTGATCACGAGTAATATCCTTACGAGTTTACGACAAAATTTGCAATAACATTCACAAAAAAATGATTTTTTCGCTCACGCGCACATTTTTCAAATCACATCAATTACAAATTGCGGGTGGCGGGGGGTTGCGCAGGGCCACGATTTGATGCTGCTAGTGTAGAAACAAAGACCCATTAAGTGGGAAATTTAGAAGTGGTACAATTAAAATGGCAGTACGATATAGCCAACTCTCCCATATTTGTAATCCCACTGTTGGTTCTGATATCTGTAACACAGGTGCTTGAGCTACCTATCTCAGAGTCAGATCAATGTATCTGATGTAGTGAAATATCCATACTAATATTATAAATGGGAAAGTAACTCTGTCTGTCTGTCTGTCTGTCTGTCTGTTACTCTTTCACGCCAAAACTACTGAACGGATTTAAATGAAATTTGGTATACAGATGGTCTAGACCCTGAGAAAGGACATAGGCTACTTTTTATTGCGAAAAAGGGGTTTTAAGGGGTTAAAAGTGGGGTAAAAAGTTACTTTTCCACGCGGACGAAGTCGCGGGCGGCCGCTAGTATTATTATATATATGTTATAGTAACTTGCATTAGCCTGATCGCAAGCAAATAGAAGCTCTGCGCGTTGGAGTTACAACGTTGTAACTTGGGACTGTCATACTGGCCGAGTGGCCCTCACGCTTCGTTTCAAGGAATCCATATCTATTTGTAGCACAGTGGAAATGGGTACATGCGACGGCAACCACTTCCATTGTTTATGGTATAGAATATTACAATATGGAGTAGCCTTAAAAATAAAAATAAAAATCGTTTATTTCAGGTAATAAATAACCCATATTAATCAATGAATCAATCAAATAAATTAAATTAAATTAGATTAGCACAAAATTATGTCAAATGATATCTAATATTATTATTTTACCAATTAATTAATTAATTACATTTACATTTCAGAAATAAAATAAAAATTAAATTAAAATCAGATTACAAACAAATTAATATCAGATGAAAATAAAATTTTTAAAATAACACACAACAACAACATAAATAAAATATTTAATTTTTTATTTTATTAATTGCACATGTCACAAAGTAGTCTTAAAACTAAATATTATAATTAATGCTGCTTATCGATATGTTTACATGACCCTGTTTTCAGCAACATAACAACTTAGAGTAGACAGCCACTGGAGATGCCCTAACGTCCGCGCTTCTAACAATTTTTTTCACCATTTTTTGCGGGGGACGAGGTAAACACGTACAGCACACCACCAAAAATTTTAATACTCAACAGTCACAAATTTTGCTGTCACGATAAACGCACACTACAGAAAAATTTAACACATCAAAAAATACACGCTCACAAATAAAGATTTCATGTAACTATGCAGCATACATACGAAAAAGACAGTGATGGGACACAGAGAATGAGTCAAATCAGTTTGGTGAATGAACTTATATATAAAATTGTAAGTGTAAAATTCTGCACATTGAAGATAAATAAATATTTATTTAGTCAGTTTGTAAAATAAAACCGGCCAAGAGCGTGTCGGACACGCACATGAAAGTGTTCCGTATCCAAAAGATGGGCCTTAAACCTTATTTTCATAGTTAAGTTAGGTAGTTATTTCCATACATTACCATTTAGTTAGGGCAACTGCACGTCATAAGTTGGTCAAGTTGTATTAAAAATACTATGTATGATACAGAGTCCGCTAGTTTTCGTTAAAAGTACAGTCAGCCACACATCAGGTTACCACAATCTGTCAAATTTCCTCAACTGATATTCAACTTAATGTGTATGACAGTATTTACTGTGATGTGTAGCTGTACGTAGGTACTTACTTGGAGGTATAGAGCATATTTTTTTCAGAATTATTTTAATAGTATTTCAAAAGTTGGGGGGGGGGGGGGGGAGAGGAAGCTCTAATTTTAACTTTGTATTAATATATCTCGAAACTGGGGGGTTTGATCCACATTATGTCAAGGCAATTTTTGTTGTATTTAAAGATACCTTTTTAACGATACCGACCAGACGATGGGGTAAGTCGAATTTATTTTTCGAATTAACTTTTCGCTGTATGGAAAGGGGGGTGAAAAATAATTATTTTTCAATAATGTTAAAAACCAATTTTTGGATTATCAGTATACATCTCTTTACCAATTTTCAGTGGCAATCGGTGCAGAAACGGCGGAGAACGAGCCAGGACAGACAGACAGACAGACGGACAGACATTACGAGTAGACTACGGAACCCTAAAAAATGGTGAAGTTGTGCAATACATACTAAAACGTAAAAAATTACAAATGTGCGCTAGTTTGGGGTTAAACATTTGGACAAACAAAGGGAGAGTAAATGAAACAATATATTTTTAATTAGAATGATTTATTGAAATATTACAAAAATTCCTTATTACGCATTTATATTGATTTTCAAAATGAATAAGTTTATTGTACACGTGTCGAATATATTTCTGGGGGTCTAATTTTTTTGAAATATTGGATAAACGAACATTCGTATACTTTTCTATATTAAAATTAGCGAGCTCCAATTATGATTTACTATCTACTCCGTTATCATGCATGATACTCCCGGACCACATATTTTATTCCTTTTACCTCGAAATATTTTATAGCCACCAATTCTTTTTATTTTTAGAATAAATTCCAACATCGTATGACCAGAAGAAAGGACAGTAATTTCTCTAATTCACTTTACAATGTTTTAATATTATAATATACGTCTATACTATTTTATTCAAAATATAATGATTTAGGATTTTTATAGGATTTTGAAACTAACTGCAGTGAGTGAATGATTCATTCAAATGTCGAGTTGATTTTAATTGGTCCCATCACTAGTACCGATACCACGATATCATTATTAAATTTTTCTGTCGTTTACGTATCGTAACGGTTTTTTATTAAAATAGATTTTCTAGTTTAACACACATTTAATAATTAATAAAAGTCATTACTTATGATAGGAAACGCGATCTTGTTGCGAATTTTAGCTGTCAGATCGCCTTTTACATGAAAATACTGCACAATTCACCATTTTTAAGAGAAACGTCACGCGACACGGAGCGATGCAAAATGGCGATGTAGCGACATCCAAGTAGTTTTGTATAACTTAGTTGACCAGTTCCGAAAGTTGACCAATGTACTTTGCCGGAGGGGAAACGCCCGGTATGGCATCTCCAGTGGCTATATACTCAAAGCATAACAACTATGGATTTATTAAGGGGCTATACGAATGAAACTAGCGCCGCCAACATATTTACACTGATTGTGGCGAAAATATGATATTTTTGAAGAAAATAAAACATTACAGACTTAGATCCAAGTAAATTGGATTTTCCAAGATGCAATACAATATTTTAAACACGCGACAATTAACAATAATGTTAATTATTGCTAAAAAGGGCCACATCTATACTAATATAATAAAGCTGAAGAGTTTGTTTGTTTGTTTGTTTGTTTGTTTGAACGCGCTAATCTCCGAAACTACTGGTGCGATTTGAATAATTCTTTTTTTGTTGGATAGTCCATTTATCGAGGAAGGCTATAGGCTATCAACATAATAATATTGTCTCTTTTGTCTCACACAGTAATTGCCAATACTACTCTCTCTGTCACGCGTTGGCCGATCAGACTTTGATGTTTTGTCAACAAAATAAAATAAATTAATTATTGATGAAATATAAATACTTACGAGTGAAATGTTACACCATTCGCTTTATTTGAATTTGTAGTATTTTTCTTGCACAATAAAAAGGCACATGAAGGCATTTTGAGTGCTTTTTCCTGTCAAAATCCAGGCAGCCGTGTCGTACAACTGTCACCGAGTGCAAACGGCAACTAATTCGTGCTAATCCAGTTGAGCAAAACTAGGTTATTTGAGGTGCGACTCAAATCGGCGCGGTCAAAGTATGGCGAGGCATATCTATTGTAACAATTCTAAAATTACACCTTATATCTAAGAAAAGCTTAAAAAAACTAAAATAAGAAAAAAAAGAAAGTAAAATAATAACAAATATAATACAAAATTATCCTAAAACATTAACTTAAATACTAAATAATAACATTAAAATAACAACTACATACTATTTACACTAAACATAATAAAAAATAAATCATCAGCAAACCCCGGTGACGCGATATGTTTCGCAATTCTTTTGTTGGGAAGGCTAACCCGTTCGTCGGGTGCACATCGACACAGCAGTGATTTTATTCCCACGAAACTAGCCTAGAGGTCGGACGCTTGACCGCCGCACGCGCAGAACGATAAACTACCTACCTATCAATCGTATCTCGCGAGTGATTTTATATGATTACTTAATACTTACTTAATTAATAAGAAATACTAAACTCAAAAGTAAATTGTAAGTGAGTGTTTCCCCGAAATTGGGTAAGTGTTGCATAGTATATTTTTACCTAATAAGCTTTTAGACGTAGTGTATACTTGTGTAATTAAATTATAGGATCAGCACATGAATACCTAGCCGTTGTCGTTTCTATTGAGCATAAATTAAAATAACCTAAGTAAATCAATTTTGTACACAATGTCTACTGATTGTTACGACAGCGCGCGGTCTTCATCGGCTTATAGTTTAGTGTGTACTTAAGGTATTTAGGTAATTATTCCTACTTAGAATTTACACCAAATTGGAATAGTAAATCAATTTGGGTACTTAACATATTTAGTGATAGTAAATAATAGTGTTAAATGTAATAATAGATAATTACCTAGTCACACCTATTTTGGCTGACGTAATTAGGTACCTACCCCCATGTACATAAATCATTATCGCCTTATAACTACATAGTTTATTAAATTATTGCACGCCTCATCATTGATCACTATTTTACGCTAAAATCTCACAACCATCATCTGCCCCACTATCACCAATTGTTCCGCTTCGCTTTTGGGCCGCTTATCAACCGCGGAATGTCGCAGTAAAACCATGGAATCTGGACATATGTAAAATGTCAGATGTTATGAATTCCAGGGTTCACCACTCCGGTACCGGACAACTTCCGCCATCTTTTCGTCACCGCCGAGGCTGCAGCCGAGGACCCGAACCAAGACCACCAACCGCCCTGCTACCTATCTACCTACACGACAGGGCAGTGATAGTTACGATTATATGTATGGGATTTGATTGTGCAATCGTTGCGAAGCTCTTAGGACCCCTCCCGTTGCTCTCCTGTATTCTTTTACTTTTTCTTTTACTTTAAATTATATACCTACATTCCATAATTGTCTTTTCTTACCTCACCCCTCTAGAACTAACTAGAAGTGTGACACTATGATTTAAATCTTTGCATACGAGTAGCCCAGTGAATTAGCAAATTGAAGTGGCAGTAGGCTGGTTACATTAGCCGCAGAACTGACAACCGTTGGAGCCGTAAAGCCCTTGAGTGGAGACCGCGACTTGGTAAGCGTAATGTTGGACGCCCTGCGGCAAGATGGGATGATGACATTCGAAGGCTGGCTGGTGTGGGCTGGATGAGAGTGGCTGAAAATCGGAAGCGGTGGCGTGCATTAGGGAAGACCTATGTCCAGTAGTGGACGAGTGTGGGTTCACGGCTGATGATGATGTTGATGATGAAATTGCATCAGCTGACACGAAGGGTTTCAATTCTACGGACAGAGTCCCAAAAAATGTTATTAGGCCACGAAGCTATTGTCCAGCCCAGTCTAGACATTAAATCACAAGCTATTTTTATATAATAATATATGACTGAACTACTTTTCTATATTCGACAACGATAAGAAAAGCTATTGCTTGGAATTGGGTCTGTCAAAGGAGATCTTTATAGCAACTCCCCGGGGAGAAAAGTAATATCTCCTTGCCTATATTCAAACGGTTTTGACATAACGTAGCACAGATTCTGCGAAAATTATTTGTATTATAATCTTGATATAGCTATTATATTTTCTTATTTTAATAGACTACCTTTCTTCTCGTAGGGTTGTCTGCGTGGATTGTGAATGTGGATGCCTCCGCCTCTCTTAACATAGTATCGTTACACAAGTCTTAGAGTAACCTAGTATAGGTATTATACTACTAGGTAGCAGTGATCTAATGATCATCATTATCTTCTTGCCCTATTCACAGGTTATGTGGGTCAGTATGCTTGCAGTATGCAGTTAAGCTTTCTAATTCCGTTTGCCCCTGTCATTCGTCATTGTAACATCCACCGCCTTTTTAGTCATGTTATTGTTCACACAATTCATCCATCTCTTTTTCATGTCTACTGTTCCTCCACCCATTTAGACAATTCGCAAATCGAATCCACGACCTCAAGCATAGGCATATATGCAGGATCACTAACTACCAAGTACGCCATTGCGCCAGTCAAGTAAATAAAAGAATTTAACCCAATTATTTAAATTTTCCATTTCGTTAAAGAGATATAGAAACAATAGGATAATTGAGTCATTAATCATTTTCTTTGGACATCCCTATATTTTATTGGTCCACAAATGGTCAATTTAGAGATGACTGATTGCCGCCAATATCAAAAATTGCCATCGCGGTACTTATATCGAATGTCATGCCAATTTTAACGTATAATAACGTTTTAGGTTATATTCTTTCAAATTTATATGTGTAGGTACTAGCTTTTGACCGCGACTTCGCTAGCGCCCTCCACTTCCCTAAAATAGGGGGTTAGAAAGGGGCAATAAGTAGCCTATGTTACTCTCCATCCCTTCAACTATCTCCACATAAAAATCACGTCATTTCGTCGCTTCGTTTTGCCGTGGAAGAAAGACAAACATACAGACAGACAGACACACTTTCCTATTTATAATATTAGTATGGATTTCTATTATTAGTTAAGAGAAATTATCGTGGGAAAACCTGCCCGTTTCGGATAGTTCTAAATCGTGTAACCATGATTCACTCTGGTCTGGTCATAAGCGGCAGTGGGGCCATCAATTAATTTCATGTTCCACGAATTTTATAAGTACTTGCTTCACCATGAGCTGACGATAGTCTCATCAATATTGTAGGTATACATCTACAATATTCAGCAAAACCTAACTTAGGTTAGGTTTGACAAAACCTAACTTAGGTTAGGTTTGACAAAACCTAACTTAGGTTAGGTTTGACAAATGCAAGACTGACAAATCAGTCTGACAAATGCAAGACTGACAAATGCAAGACCGAAACCTAAGCTGACTTAGGTTAGGTTTGACAAAATGCAAGACTGACAAATCTGTCTGACAAATGCAAGACTGACAAATCAGTCTGACAAATGCAAGACCGAAACCTAAGCTGACTTAGGTTAGGTTTGACAAATGCAAGACTGACAAATGCAAGACCGAAACCTAAGCTGACTTAGGTTAGGTTTGACAAATGCAAGACTGACAATGCAAGACTGACAAATGCAAGACTGACAAATCAGTCTGACAAATGCAAGACTGACAAATCAGTCTGACAAATGCAAGACTGACAAATCAGTCTGACAAATGCAAGACTGACAAATCAGTCTGACAAATGCAAGACTGACAAATCAGTCTGACAAATGCAAGACTGACAAATGCAAGACTGACAAATCAGTCTGACAAATGCAAGACCGAAACCTAAGCTGACTTAGGTTAGGTTTGACAAATGCAAGACTGACAAATCAGTCTGACAAATGCAAGACCGAAACCTAAGCTGACTTAGGTTAGGTTTGACAAAACCTAACTTAGGTTAGGTTTGACAAAACCTAACTTAGGTTAGGTTTGACAAATGCAAGACTGACAAATGCAAGACCGAAACCTAAGCTGACTTAGGTTAGGTTTGACAAATGCAAGACTGACAAATGCAAGACCGAAACCTAAGCTGACTTAGGTTAGGTTTGACAAATGCAAGACTGACAAATCAGTCTGACAAATGCAAGACCGAAACCTAAGCTGACTTAGGTTAGGTTTGACAAAACCTAACTTAGGTTAGGTTTGGCAAAACCTAACTTAGGTTAGGTTTGACAAAACCTAACTTAGGTTAGGTTTGCAAAATGCAAGACTGACAAATGCAAGACTGACAAATGCAAGACTGACAAATGCAAGACTGACAAATCAGTCTGACAAATGCAAGACTGACAAATCAGTCTGACAAATGCAAGACCGAAACCTAAGCTGACTTAGGTTAGGTTTGACAAAACCTAACTTAGGTTAGGTTTGACAAATGCAAGACTGACAAATGCAAGACCGAAACCTAAGCTGACTTAGGTTAGGTTTGACAAAACCTAACTTAGGTTAGGTTTGACAAATGCAAGACTGACAAATCAGTCTGACAAATGCAAGACTGACAAATCAGTCTGACAAATGCAAGACTGACAAATCAGTCTGACAAATGCAAGACCGAAACCTAAGCTGACTTAGGTTAGGTTTGACAAAATGCAAGACTGACAAATGCAAGACTGACAAATGCAAGACCGAAACCTAAGCTGACTTAGGTTAGGTTTGACAAAACCTAACTTAGGTTAGGTTTGGCAAAACCTAACTTAGGTTAGGTTTGGCAAAACCTAACTTAGGTTAGGTTTGACAAAACCTAACTTAGGTTAGGTTTTGCAAAATGCAAGACTGACAAATCAGTCTGACAAATGCAAGACCGAAACCTAAGCTGACTTAGGTTAGGTTTGACAAAACCTAACTTAGGTTAGGTTTGACAAATGCAAGACTGACAAATGCAAGACTGACAATGCAAGACTGACAAATGCAAGACTGACAAATCAGTCTGACAAATGCAAGACCGAAACCTAAGCTGACTTAGGTTAGGTTTGACAAAACCTAACTTAGGTTAGGTTTGACAAATGCAAGACTGACAAATGCAAGACCGAAACCTAAGCTGACTTAGGTTAGGTTTGACAAAACCTAACTTAGGTTAGGTTTGACAAAATGCAAGACTGACAAATCAGTCTGACAAATGCAAGACTGACAAATGCAAGACTACTAAATACTAAATAGTACCTAATCCCTTTATAAATACTATCTTACCAGGTTTTGTAAGTTTTTAATGCTTAAATCTAATCTCTTCATAAATATATAGTATTGATTTAAGCATTAAAAACTTACAAAACCTAGTAAGATAAACGCTAAACGCGAACTTCCAATTCTCAGAACATTCGGTATCTCATGTGGGGTACTTTAGCACACCGGGCAGGATTCATCCACACTCGCTCGGAAGTTGCTCTCGCCGCCTATCTTTCCGGATGGCTGCGCTCGATGCGTGAGTTTTTGAGCTCGAGTTGCCGAAGTTACCGAATTCTCGGGGTAATGTAATGAAAGAGTTAAAGAGGGTTACATACTGCTTTATGTCTTACGGTGTGTAATAGTACTTATACAGTGTAAGTCTTCCTAAAGCGCACATATTGAAAACAGGGAAGCTACGAGTATGCTCGATTTTGCTGACGGGAAAAATGACAATAATAAAAACGACATCGTAAGTTTTTTTTTGTGATGAATTAAAGATTTTTACCTTCTATTTAACAAATTGGTACACCTAACGTTTGAATTATATGGTCATCATCATATCATCTTCAGCCTGTTGTAGTCCACTGCTCGCTACTTTCACAAGGTATTCTCACAAAATGAAATTTGAGGAAAAAAGACTCTCTTATGACCATAGCAAAAGAAGCAAAACAGTAATGTTAATTTGAATAATGAATTCATTTCTAATCGAGTTCAAGTCACTAAAACGCGAAGTGGAAAATCTACTTCAAATTATTAGTCTAAAGGTCACTCTCAAATTTGCCAAATTCCCGTACATAATTTAATAAAACATATAAACGAACGTTAAGATGCTGTCACAGAGACGAATTCATTTCATTTTATCAAAACTTTAGGGTTGCCTCTTTTGTATATAAAGTCGTATCATTTTTGGTAAAATAATAATTTTACGGGTTGTATCGGTATCGAGATCATGCGATGAGCAAAATATTTAAATATGTAACAAGCTAACATAATTAAATGTTTTGCTCATCGCATGATCACAGAAATAAAAAGTACTTTTAATATTTTCCAGATAACATACACTTTATTTTTCACAAAATTAATTACGCACGTGATCTTAAGTTAGTTTTAGATTAAAACTGATGCTGTCATGGGCATTTGTATTTTTATAAAGGGACAGCATAATTTTAGCACTAAGTTTAGTGTCCGTTTTCTAATAAGGGGGATTATGTTGGATGTGATAAGAGTTAGTGTAAAAATTTTAGTGCCCAGATATAAAATCAAAAAAATATATTTGTCTACTTTTAATTTCAGTTAAATGCCAAGGTACCTATTTATTTTTACCTAGTCTACAGCCCTTACCCTAAAGGGGTACGTGACTCGGCTAAATGTGTGCTCCAAATAATAATTTATTAAAGCGACGACTGGAATTATTCCGCCAAGTATACGGGCCGTGTAACCGAGAACGTGCGGGCCTATCAGACGACGCAAATTGATATAAATATCATATTACAGATATGTGTTCATTGCTCGTGAAGTACTACTCTCTACCTACATACATGACATGTATGTCGGTTGAGATATACATTATAATGTTGGTTGTATAAGTAGATACGCTTAGAGACACATCAAACCGCCCACTCTTCGTACAAACTTGTTCACTTCACATTTCATAAATTAACAAAGCCGCAAATATTTCCATAAATTGATTAATAAACGAGCATAAAGGTCGTTCTTTAATTGAATAATGTTCCACCAAGAACATTTACCAATTGTACCTACCTACCAGGTGACCCGCTTGCTCGTTTGCCTTCCTATAATATAAAAAAAACCTACCCAAAAAGTTATAGAGTAAAATTATTATTCTAGTATTTCTAGTTATTTCCTATTAAAAATCTGTTAGTATGTAAGTAATGACTTACATACAAAAGTTTTCTTAAAATGCTTGCTTACAAGACGAGTATAGACAGATAATTATGCCCCTCTTTACATAAATAACTTGCCAAGTCCAAACCTTGTTTGTTAAGACTTGTCACGTTATTCAAGTAAAGTGGCGTACGTAAAAAGTATTGAAACAAAATGTTTTAAGTACTTTTTAATTTATAAAAACGGTGAGATCAGAATCACTAAGTATCTTAATATTTTTAGCGCACACAGCTTGAAACTATTCGAAACGTGCGAAAGTACAAAATGCACAAAGATTAAAAAAGACAGATACCAACTTACAACCTGTAAACTGTTAGAATTATAATAGTTATCATCGCTTTTAAGATATCATCTAAGTTGAGATTGTGAACTATTACGATCTCGTAGAAACAATCAAAATAAACCACCAAGTTAATTAAGATTCAAATCCACTTCAATCCAGTCTTAAAATGTATAACTGTATTCAAAGAGATAGTTCTAAGTTGAGTTACGGATATATTGCTAGAGAGAGCGCTGTCTTCAGTTTTAATTAATGCAGATTTTCTTTCAGTCCAATTTATATTCTGCCGCTTGTTAACCCGGAGGGCTGGGCCTTCAAGGCCCGGAGGAGTCTCCGGTGAGCCTTTTTGATTGCATAAAATACTAATTAATAAATAAGTATTGAATAAGGTCGCTCTTGAATAGATAGCCAGTTTTTGTGACTACTCTTTCTGAAGTAAACTGTTTTTTAGGTACGGAACCTCAAGTTTAAAAACTAGATATTATTGCTAAGACTTCGCTGTTTGTTCGTGTTTGTCTCCAGGCATCCCAAGAACCAAAAAAAAATCTCTGGTCGCTATTACAACAATTTATTATGTATTAAAAACAAAATAATAATAATTTAAAATACCTATCTACATAGTATAGTATATACTATACATATAAATGCCTTTTTACTACTAAAAAGGCATTTTTTTTAATTAGCCTGAACTGTCCCACAGCTGGGCAAAGGCCTCTCCCAAACTCCTCCATTGGTCTCTGTTACTATCACCGAGCGCTTGCCAATCCCGTTTGTGGTAGTCTAAATTGTCACGCGATTTTTTCTGGGCAATATGCTTTTTTTTTAATTTTCTTGCTCGATATCAATAAGGGCAACAGGTTCACAAATAACGATTTTAAACTTTATAATGATAATTTCTGCAACTGCGTGTCAGTGATCTAATTAACACCATTCATTCTGCCAACACCGAATTTTATTATCACATTCTCGCAAATCTCGTAGAATTATGCGGAGCCTCGGAAAGAAAGACCTTTAATTAAAATTCTCGGGATTCGGAGAATGCGTCGAGCTACTTCTCTCGTAATAGATGGCGCTGAGTATGTGCGATATCACGCGTCGTGGTTTTTGAAGGGGTACTTTTTTATCCATCTCTCTCATACTAGCGTGTAACTCGGGTAACGTGTATCTCCAGGTTAAAAAAAAAGTATGGATTTAGATTAAGATTTTGTTATTCTTTATTGTTATTGTTTTTCTTTTTAAGTAAAAATTAATATTAAGATTACTATAAGTGACGCAGACTATACTCTTGCGTGTAACTACAGGATATGTGTCACTTCCGGTTGCGTGTAACATATGCATTGAGTTAACTGTGGACGAGCCACGTGTCGGCTTGAATGGGCCGGCTCGACCGAAGTGATACCACAGCCTCACAGAAGAAAGCATGAGCGTAAAGCAGCGCCTCTGCGCCGTGTTTCGTCGAGTGAGTGAGGAGGCCGGCCTAATTGGAGGGAAGGTTAAAGATTGGCAGCGCACTTGTGACTTTACTGGTGTTGCAAACGTCAATATGCGGTGGCAATCACTTACCATCAGGTGATCCGTCTGCTCGTCTACTACCTATCACATAAAAAAATAAAACTTCCTTACTTAAAATAGGTCACGTTAATTCCCCTTAATATTAATCTTATTTACATAGGTTAGGTAAGGGAAAAGATTGGACATTAGGCCTTGGATTAATGTGACCGCGATATTTTCCTACAAACTAGCTAAGGGATTTAAAGGTCAGATTGTAATCTATTTAATGAAAATTCGAAATCTTTTGGCATACCCAAAGACATAGGTCCGAAGTTAAATGATCTGAATATACCAATAGTAAGTAAGTAAGTAAAACATTTATTGACCACAAACAAAATTAATACGCCACAACAATGGATAACATAGGACACAGAATACATTAAGAAGATACGTACACAGAAAAAAAAGAAATCCAGAACATAATAATAAGTAAGTAGGTACAGAACATAAACACAAGTCACAGTAGTGTGGTCAACAAGGTCCAGACTCAGCATATGCTACAGCTGCTTCATTGAAGCCACTGCAGCGCTGATTTTCGGTTTGGACCTTGAGTGACGTAGGATGAACAATTATTTATTTGACACTTAAAAATTTACAAGAAAGAAAAAAACATATGTCGAGAAAAAAACGAATACAGAGGGAACAAAATTAAATATATAGAAAACAGATGAAACAAAAACAGAGAGCAAAAATAGCTTTATATACAGGATGTTAGTGTTACTTTACTGTAACAGAAGTTACAGAGGCAACTAAACGTTCACCGCTGGATCATCCATTTCCCACCTTCTGCGTTCATGTCATATTTACAGAAGGTGTGGTCAGGCTTCATATTTACTCAGATGGAGCATTTACTTATATACTTTAGCTTTGAGCATGCCCAAGTTGTAGCTTTCAAGGAAAACTTCGGCCGTAGTCTACTAACGTTTGCATAACAAAGGGATTCGTAAAGCGTTCTGTGGATGGGATGGAATATCAACATCTCAACAACGTACGGTAAGCTTATCTGAGATTCTGAATACATTTGTGAGTTTATCTGTTATATTTATATTATCATACTGTGAAAGCATTGATTTGCGTAAAAATACACCCGGGTATCTACGCAACAAGCCGTCTTTTGGGCGACCCAGGAGAAATTGAGGGGCTGGTCGGATGGCGCATTTGGTAGTGACCCTGCCTCATGCGCCAAAGGTCGTGGGTTCGATCCCTACCCTGGACAAACTTTCATGTGATCAACACTTGTATTTGTTCAGTGTCTGGGTGTTATACAGGGTGTACCTGTAAACATTTACATCCCTTTAACACGTGTTCTGCCAACTATTCTGAACAACAAATTGTTTTTTGACTTTTGAAAAATTTCATGAATAAATTTTATCTTTTCATACAAAGTCGGTCACGTGGCTTGCTCAATTTGTATGGGGAATCCAAATATTTTGAAAAGTGTGAATAAATGTTGGTCAGAATGGTTGGTAGAACACTTGCTTAAAGGGTTATAAATGTTCACAGATACACCCTGTATAATGTAAAGCAGTTTATCCCACTTTTATACCTCCGGCCTTGCCTTCAGAAAGCACAAAAAAGATGCTTACACAATCTGAGCTTAAAGTGAGTTGAAAGCGAATTTTAAAAGCACAACCCGCTTGTTTACGCTCAGTGGAAGTGAAAGCCGTCTCGTTAGTGCAGGTTCGGATCCCGGGCGAGGAGAAGCGTCGGAAATTGAAAGCAATGGGGAAATGTTTGAGCATTGGCAGCCAAACAATCTTCAGTTTAAATTTTCATTTCTGAAGCGTCGAGTTTCACGGTTTTAATTGCACACTTTTTTTTGTCGGCGATATTCTTCCATTTAGGTGCGGTGTGCGCTTTCTTTTAAGTATTTTTGTTGTTGGTGCTACTTTTGTTTTGTTTGCTTGATTTTTCACGTTTTATACAGGTTTATAATATGTATAAGTGATTTGAGTCCATCCTTTGAGTGATAGTTTGATATAATATCATCCATCTAGTAAACTCTGTTTTAGTAGCGTGTTTATTTTGTACAGATACTTAGCCAATAAATATAAAACACGATGGTATGACGAGCTCGACGTTTTTCATAAAGACTGGTCTACCGTAGCCTAGAACCGGAATTGGGAAGCCTTTGCCCTGCAGTGGGACATTAGGGGCTCATAATAAATTATAATAAATATAAAAACCAAAAAAAGTTAAGCTAATTAAGTTAATATGGTTTAAAAACAATACTTTATAAAAGTAAAAAATAAGTGACAGCATCAGCTTTTTATAAACCTAGACTTACTAAGGACCTACGCTTTGTAATAAGGAGATTAACGTCATAAGACCCAAAAGCCTTTTAAATGGCATTTAAAACAATTGATTTTCCATTATGTCTGCTGTCTAGGGCCTTACGACGTTAAAGCCTAACAGCATTTTTTTCCCACCCACGAATCAAAATATAGGTACTAAAAAGTTCTAGGCTGAGTCAGTCTTAAAAAAATCTTTATCCAACTAACCATGATTTTTTACTACCAGCTATAAACAAAGTCTATAGTCACGCGTAACTATGGCTTCCTAAAAAATCTGCGAATACGCCAATTTCGTATCCCCACTTACGGAATATTTTTACGAGTCGGGAATATATTTCCCACCTTTCTGTTTTATAGCCACTTAATTCTTCAACTCTGTACGGGTTTACGGCGGTCTCTTAAATATAACAAAGACAATTATTATTTATGACATGAAGAAAATGTTTCAAGTGACGTCTAGGAATTACAAGTTACAAGCACACAAATAGTTACACACAGAAGTTAGACTCAGCCTGATTTTGAATTTAGAAGAGTTCGTTGACATGCTAGGGTTGTTGCCCGGCATGAGTACATAAGCGCGCGGTCTCTACCACAGACCTCGACAGTTTGACAATCTTATGTCATAGGCTCTATTAATGTGGTCGAAAAGGCGTATTTCCCCGTTAGTATGCGTGAGTACATGACACGTTTTTAGCTCTTAGTGGGTAGCCTCCTTTCTGTGTGTAATTATTTTGTGTTACAAGTTAGAATAAGGTCCCTCGTGGATCTACAAGGAAATAATAATACCCGACTAATTCAGTTACGCAGCCAATTTATTTATTAAGGCGACACCGCGAAAATACTAGCGCCGCCAATTGATTTATATTAATTGTGAGGATTATGATATATATTATAAAAATCCAGCTATGAAAACATAAAGGAATGGATTAACGAATGGAGGAATGGAGATGCCACCGACTCCATCAAAACATCAAAAATCGTCCCGATATCGCTTCCTAGACGATAATCGTTCCTAAATAGTGAACACGCTCGTCCGAACCGATTTTTAAGTTAGGGCCGATTTCTATTTTAAGGTCTGATTTGCATATATTACAATTTAGGGAACGATTTAGGGTCAACCCCACCACGCTATCGCCACTGATTTAGGGCCCTGTACTTATAGCCCGTGTTAGAATAAAAGATAAATTCTAAGTTGATATTGAAAATTACCAAGATAGTGTTGTGTTTGAATGACTTTTGAATGACGTTAGTGTTTTAGTGTTGAGCTAGAGGGACGGTAGATTTTCGACAAAATTTGTTCCTTTTCAAGTCATCTTCTATACTATTTATAAAGAGATAATTTCAATAGACAACGACAAGGCTTATAGGTAAACCGAAAACACGAAACAGCTTGCGCGATGTAATTGGATACTAGCGCCATCTATTGGTTCATTTCTGAATTACGGTCCCGAAGCGAAGTGAGGGCGGGCCACTAGTTAACGAAATGAAGAGATTAGAGGATTTGGAAATATTTTGTGACGTTTAAAAAAATTAAGACTAACATTTTCTTGAAAACTGTCAAAAATTATGACATAAACCTTACCTTATTAATAACTTTTATCATTTAACCATCTGTATGATAAATAATTAATTGGTTTATAGCACCAGTGGAATTTTCTGTTACCTTATGCGAGCTACAGGCTTTAATTTTGAATTTATTACTAACGAGTAGCATTCCCTCGGGTCACTTTTCAATACAAAATAAATAGGTGTAAAATCGTAACAAAATTAGTCTGCCACCTGATATTTTAATTTGCTTATAGTAAACATCACAGGAACAAATATTTGTAGCAGTCAATTTGTTACCCCGCCGTGCAAACAACCGACGGCTTTTTAGATAAAATCTCGTGTTTGTTTTAACCGTACTTTATTTTAGGTAGACTAGTGTTGTTACGCTCTATGTTACGAACTAGTTCAACAGAACAAAATGAAACTACCTAGTGCCGTGACTTGTTTTAGTGAACCATATTTTAGTAAAAATATTCCTTTTTTTTGGGATGTTAGACTGCTTTTTTTGTTTCGGTTTGTATTTTGCTATGTAAAAAAAACAAATTTAAAGAAAACAGTAAATATAAGATTTGCTATTTTATTTCTCCAATCGATGCCAGCCATAATTAAAAACAAAAATTCTTCAAAGACCCTGTTTTACGCTGGTCCAGTGGAATGCATATCAAATCGTAAACATTAGTAGGAAATATGGGATTTACACTCTAATTGGCTGATCTGTAATGAAATGACTTAAGACAATAGGTATGAGTGATAGGAGCTTCAAGTGAACTTTGACAATCTTCGACTGGCCGGATGGCGCATTTGGTAGTGACCCTGCCTCATACGCCAATACGGGTATGAACGTACATACATACGTCGATATGAACACTAGTGTTTGTTCAGTGTCTGGGTGTTATATATGTATTTAAAGTAGTATGAGTGGGGGTGTGATGGCATCTGTTGATCTAGAATATCTGTAACACAAGCTACCTAGTAAGTACTAACTAGTAAGGAGTCAGATCAATGTATGAGATGTTGTGTGAATCGACATCTACATCTATAATCTTTGTATGTGAGTGAACTTATATGCCCAACTCAAAATTTAGGTCTTAACCAAATTGTTTTTGTCGTCCTCTGTCGAGAGAGTAAACAATTTTTGCGGTGATGGGCACAAGGGTTCGACCAACGACAGGGATCGCATGTAATTATGAGAAATTGTCGACAGCCCTACCCGTTTTAGAACGGATGGGTGGGCTCGGGCCTTTCTAGCTTATTATATATTATATTAATTAGGTTCCGAGGGTATCTGTTTATGCTAACAAATGCGCCTGTCGAATCTGTGAGGGGTAGAGCGAAACATATCGGCTAATGCAATTCAAAGGGTTTAAGGGGCTACACGAATGAAACTAGCGCCGCCAACCTATTTACACTGATTGTGGCGATATTATGATATTTTTGAAGAAAATAAAACATTACAGACTTAGATCCAAGTAAATTAAATTTTTCAAGATGCAACACAATTTATAAACACTGCGACAAGTAACAATAATGTCAATTATTGCTAAAAGTGGCCGTTTTTATCTAAGTCTGTAATGTTTTGCTTTCTTAAAAAAATATTGTATTTTCGCCACAATCAGTGTAAATAGGTTGGCGGCGCTAGTTTCATTCGTATAGCCCCTTAAATAAGTACCCATTTAGTGGTTCTTAGTGTATGAACAATTTTGGTGTTATTTTGTGCAATAAAATAAGTAAGTGCAGCCACCCACATCAGGGTACATAAAAGTAAAACTGTCAAATTTCTTCAATCGACTCTCATCTCATTGTCATTTACATTAAGTTGAATATCAATTGAGGAAAAGAGTTACTACAGAGTTTCATGCTGGTCTTCTTACGATAGATTAGCGGTAGATTACATACCTAATTATTGGAATTCATAAAGTTTTTTTTTTATTAGACTACAGGCCAACGCTGAACCACAATCGCACCTGATGAAAAGTGACGATGAGGTCTAGGATGACACGCGTTTGCCTAGAAGATGCTGTTCTGATTAGTTTGTACTGTGTAGACTTAAACTGAATAAAGAATCTTAGATTTTTTTAACTTCTTCATAAATAGTTACAGGAGGTATAGATAGATGTCATGAAATGGTCCATTATCAAAAAGGGGTTGGGAACCACTTGACTTGACGAACTCCCTGTTGTTACAAGTAGGTACTTCTCATAATTAATTGACTCTTTTGATAAGGGTCGAGTCTATTATTATTGAGAGCAATAAAATGCTCCAGCGATACACAGAACATTAATATCTGAAGTTGTACTAACTCGTATTTCTATTTGATACAGTTTGGTTTCACTGGCAATAATGAGGTAATTCCGGCAATAGGTACACGTGTCTCCTGTGGTGTTACAATTCGGTATTTGACTAATCTCGATATAGTAAAAAATATTGATACTCTATCAAAATATTGGTAAATAAGAACCAATGGCCAACATTTTCAGTAAAAAATATAAAGTCTAGCTGGGTTTGTGAGCATTCAAAGTTTGGGCAAGTTCATTTTTAAAGTATAAAATTTTAAAAAAATAATTATATCATTGAACTAGCCGTACATTTTCCACCAACTTTTATTATAAAACCATATACTTAAACGAAACATTTGATATAGCTACCAAACAAAATTTACTAGACGCGCATACAGAGCCCAAAATATGTGCTCTTAAAGTTGTGATATCTCAGGTAATTCAAATGAGAATCAAGTGATTGGGTGGGGGGGTGTGCGTGTGTGTATAGTATTGTGACTTACAAGTATCAACAATATAGTTCTTATAGTTCCGAAAAGTGGCATGAGAAATTTATAATGGTTACGGTTATTTTCTATTTGGCTACGAAACTTAAAAAACGATACCATACTCTTTATGATGATTATACTACTAAAGTTGGTTCGCATTGTGTCATAACATTAGGGATTTCATTAGGTGACTAATTGCATGCCAGTCCCACAATCAGCACCGCTTGAACTTTAAGCTTTACCCTCACATTCAATTTGCGACCTTACCTCTGACAATATAAAGTTAAAACCCCCATATGCCATTTCTATGTAGATTGGGGCCATCGGCCGTAGAGCTCGCCAGCTCTAGTCACTATAAATAGAGTGCAGAAATACTAACAAACTGAATGAACTGAACTAGCAAAGTGTCATTATAAATTTTTTGCCTTGTCGGAGAAATTAAATATGACCAAATGTTATCGACAAATCTACTGTGTTTTCGATTTAGCTTTAAGCCTTGGCGTGGAATAAGGGATTTACCTCTTTATAAATAGTTATAGGAGGTATAGATAGATGTCACGAAATGGTCCATTATCAAAAAGGGGTTGGGAACCACTTGACTTGACGAACTCCCTGTTGATACAAGTAGGTACTTCTCATAATTAATTGACGTCTTTTGATAAGGGTCGAGTCTATTATTATTGAGAGCAATAAAATGCTCCATCGGATACACAGAAACATTAATATCTGAAGTTGTTACTAACTCGTATTTCTAGTTGACACAGTTTGGTTTCACTAGTAATATTGAGGTAATTCCGGCAATAGGTACACGTGTCTCCTGTGGTGTTACAATTGGGTATTTGACTAATCTCGATATAGTAAAAAATATTGATACTCTATCAAAATATTGGTAAATAAGAACCAATGGCCAACATTTTCAGTAAAAAATATAAAGTCTAGCTGGGTTTGTGAGCATTCAAAGTTTGGGCAAGTTCATTTTTAAAGTATAAAATTTTAAAAAAATAATTATATCATTGCACTAGCCGTACATTTTCCACCAACTTTTATTATAAAACCATATACTTAAACGAAACATTTGATATAGCTACCAAACAAAATTTACTAGACGCGCATACCTACATAGCCCAACATATGTGCTCTTAAAGTTGTGAATATCTCAGGTAATTCAACTGAGAATCAAGTGATTGGGTGGGGGGGTGTGCGTGTGTGTATAGTATTGTGACTTACAAGTATCAACAATATAGTTCTTATAGTTCCGAAAAGTGGCATGAGAAATTTATACATGGTTACGGTTATTTTCTATTTGGCTCCGAAACTTTAAAAACGATACCATACTCTTTATGATGATTATACTAAAGTTGGTTCGCATTGTGTCATAACATTAGGGATTTCATTAGGTGACTAATTGCATGCCTAAGTCCCACAATCAGCACCGCTTGAACTTTAAGCCTTTACCCTCACATTCAATTTGCGACCTTACCTCTGACAATTATAAAGTTAAAACCCCCATATTCTATTTCTATGTAGATTGGGGCCATCGGCCGTAGAGCGCGCCAGCTCTAGTCAGTATAAATAGAGTGCAGAAATACTAACAAACTGAATGAACTGAACTAGCAAAGTGTCATTATAAATAGATTTTTTTGCCTTGTCGGAGAAATTAATATGACCAAATGTCATCGACAAATCTACTGTATTTTTCGTTTAGCTTTAAGCCCTGGCGTGGAATAAGGGAATTATCTCTTTATAAATAGTATAAAAGATAAATGATTTTCATGTTACCATACTTTTCATAAAATAGTAGCAAAGGCAAGAGCATTTAAGCGTTCCCAAACTCCCCCTTTTTAACAGGACTGTCCCTTTTTGTGATGATTATACTGACTAAACTCGACTGGAGAAAAAAATATTGGTTAGGTTAGGTAGAACAGTGACCAGCCAAAAAATCTTGAAATTCGCGGGCGAGTTTGTTTCGGGCAAGTTTTCCCCTAACCCTTAGTTTCATTCGTATAGCCCCTTAAAAAGGCATCAACACAAAACTATGGAAAACTAGAAATTTCGTTCAACATCTAATACATGATACTTCCCACTAAATTGATAAAAAAATCAATATCCCAATTAATGCAAAAAACTGGTCACATTATATGGATGACAAGTACTTGTATACTTATCCAAATATCTATATTTATTCAGTCACCATGGGAATCGCAAATCCTTGGACAAACAGAGGCAAAAGAGGGAAGATTTCAAACAGACTCCTCTTCCGATTCACCCTTAGGGCCCAAGGGTACAGATTAACCTTTCTTTTGTGATTTTGTAAATTTTGTTTGTATGTTTTTCGGTGCTAGCTAACTGAAAGGCACTATATATGAGTTACTGTGGGAATGGTAACTCGCACAGTACCAAAGATACCCTAAACAATTTGTATGCAAAGTTAAAGGGCACTCACTATCGTATGTAAGAAGAACTAAATTCGACCGCACAAACGTCAGAATGGATAGAAATATATAAACTAACACACAGATTACTCACTGGGTTTATAAACGTACACACAGCTAATACATATAACTAACGTATCCAATCCATTTTTGAAGAAGGAAATGGTACGACATGACGTCATCGAGTGTCCTTCGTGCTAGCGTAATCCTAGCATGGCGGGCACTATTCGATCTCCTGAATGGTTGGTCTACTGGTCTAACCAATCGCAATAGGCTGTCTGAATTGCGAAGGTGAGTAGGTACTATTCATATTCTGTGGTTAAGGACGATAAATGAATGCCGAACAAAAATGTTTTTACGGAAAGACGTTGCGTTTGCCTTGGGATTTCAAGTGATTGATGAATTATCTGCCGCCGAATCATTGTACAATACGGACAGACTTTTTCTTACGGCAAATTAATGGCTTACAGAGACTTTCCTTCTAAGCTTCTACACTAGCTGACTTCTAAACCAAAAGGAAAAAATCATTTGGCGTATAAATAATCTTTCAACAGCTTGGTCCACGTACGGTGCCTGATCGTGTCAGAAATGATGAGATCCGCAGGAGATCCTAGTTCGCAGACATAGCCCAAAGAATTGCGTGGCGCAAGTTCGTTCTTCTCCTCACAATGTGGCCTGCCCATTGGCCACAGACGGCCGTTGGGGTGGAAAGACCCTTAAGTGGAGACCGCGTGCAGTAGGCCGCAGCCGTGCCAAGCCTCCCATCAGGTGGACCGACGACCTAGTGAAGGTTGCGGGAATCCCTTGTATGCGGGTGGCACGGTTCCGATCTCTGTGTAAAACGTTAGGGGAGGCGTAGGCCTCCACTGCTGGACATAGGTCTAGCAGTGGATGTCAATTGGCTGAAATGATGATGATGATGATAACCTTCCATCGTACTAGCTGCAGGCCTACACCAACATGGCGATGAAGAAATGGAGGTTTTGATTAGGGTTATGTGCTTGTACTTTATAATAAACGCGTTAATTCCCTTTAATAAAATTTAATATTTTATTTGTTTATTTGTTATTAAAAACAATTTGTTAATTAAGTCCTTTTTCTTTTTGTTTCTACATAAAATACAGGATATTCCAAAGGAGCAAACTTAAAATTGCTCGCATTGCATTAAATATTCAATTATTTTTCAATTATTTTTTTCAATAAAATTGTACCATTATATTTATTTCTTATCATAAATGTAGGTACATTTTGGCAGAGGTAGTCGTTTTTCCGTAAAAAAATGGAGCAGAAAACAAGTTATATAGACTATCGGTGAAAGGGCACTGAACTAGCCCATTGCCAAGGAAAAAAAATACATTATAGCGAATCGCACCAATATGGTATTCTCGAAATAACATCGTTAGTAAGAAGTTGCCGCAATAAAACTGAAATACACCGGCATGTTGTAATTTATTGTACAACTTTTTTCACTTTATCGTGGAATTTCATGCTCTTAATTTTGATAACCTTATATTTGGAGGAATTCCTCGAAACGAAACCATTGGAGTACTCCAACTCCAAATTATTTCCGAGTCGCAAAAAATACACTGAGATAAGCTACAGAGAAATTCTTTGGTATTTATAGCGACGATTTCGACGAATAATTTAAAATAACCGTGGGAGACCCACGCTTTGGCATGAATGGGCTGGCTCGACCAGAGTACTACCACAGCCTCACACAAGACCGGCGTGAAGCAGTGCCTGCGTTGTTTCGTCGAGTAAGTGAGGTTACCGGAAGGCCAATTGGAGGGAAAGGGGGTTAAAGGAAGACTTGTAACTCTTTTAGCGTTACAGGTGTCTATCAGGTTATCCGACTACTCGTCTGCCACCTATCACATAAAAAATATACCACACATTATCGTTATTTAGAACAAGTAGACTTTATGCATGAATTAAAACTTATACTATAGTAATAGTATAGTGACAATGTACTATCGGGGACACATGCGGTAAATCAGTTGGTAGCAGAAATCACGTAGCTAATAATCAGCGTTAAACAGCAGATGCAATATTGACAGAGGGTTTTGTATAGTAACCCTTATTCAAACGCCAGTCTGTGTATGCGTTAACAAAAAGATTAGATCGGTTCCTAGGTAAATTTGGTTCGTAGATTTCAAAATTACACAGAAAAGGGGGGAGTGGATGGGGGGAAGTACCCTTTTTTAGTGGGGAAAGTATAGATCCCGACATCTGTTCCTGTCCACTAAAAATATTATAAGTGGGAATTATAGCTCCCGGTGTCCGGTATGACATTAATATTTTATCACACTAGCTAGGTTGTCCTTGGTTCACTTGTAGTTTTTTTTTACAGCAGATTGTATAGTAGGATATCGCTTTTTTAATGGAGATGAAAGTACTCATCAATATTAGTAACTTTGTTAAGGGAAGAAAAACTCTGAAATAGAGAAAACAATATTTCTTCTTAAGTACATGTTTACTCGAATAAGGTATGTAGAAAAAAATGTTGCATGTAATTTTGTATGCAACAATTTTGTTTTATGACGTACAAAATGTCTGGACTCATAATGACTATGTTTATATTAATTATTACGATCAACATACACACGTAGTTTATATACACATTTTTGGTAACATTTTAGTAGTAACGGACACTGGGATGATATTTTCCCACTTATTAGACCCAAATTCAATCGAATCATTCTAGCTAAAAACAAAATATTCTGGGGTTATTTTACTATTCAGGTAACCGCAATATAGTCTACTTTACATAACTAAGACTGAAATCTACATATCTAATTTTTTTTCGGCAATAGACCACAATCAATAAAAAACACACCGTTTTTTTTCTCAAAATCAGGTCGCTTAACTTTGAATCGTTTTGACAATGACAGGTGACACTTCTTTGACAAGTGTTGATATTCAACCTTTTTAGAAATATGTTTGAGTGCGTTCAGAAATATTAAATTGCATTAGGGTGTTGGCATGAAAAAATAAAACATGATTTCTTCAATTTGGAAGGTGGGAACTATTGCTCCCAGCGTTTAATAAGGGGTAATAATGACATTCCTTGTAATATAGCAAATGTTCCGATTTTCGATATTGAATAAAGCATTAATTTATTATTTAACAAATAATAGCGAAGATTTTTTGCAATAATTAAGTAACTCGTTTTTTTTTCAAATAATTAACAGTAAACAGAAAATGCCATGCAAACGTTATAGTAATTTAAGTGCAAACATCATAGTAATTTAACGATATGACAATAATGTGTCGGTATTGACAAACGCGGGCGAGTACTCTGCGTGTCACGTGGTTCACCAAAGTTGTCCCCTATTGTACCTACTCAGTATTATGTTGAACGTAACAAACAAACTTGTACCTCTAAAACAAAGATGTCGTATGCTCATTACGAACTCATAATCACATGAAACACTCCTACTTACCTCCACAAACAATTCTCAACCAACTCCAAAGTCAACATTTTGCATTCACCCTTATACTCAGGTTGTAAAGCTCATTTTGCAATGACGGATTGACGTGAGAGCGTGCTTGTCCCGACAAATATCGCCATAAACATCATGGCAAGTAGTAATGGGCTACATTCATCACTTTCTGCTTCTCAAAATTTACATAATTGCCTTCACACGTTGCGATAGTGATGTACCGCTCTTCGATGAGAAAATGGATACGCGGATATTTGGATACAGAATCTAAAACTTACTAGCGGTTGAAGTTTTAAACTAACTGAACTTTAATGTCAAAAAAATTCGGGCACTTAATTAGCTATTAGTTCAATTATTTGCCAATAGATGACGCTAGTTGTCGATTGCATCGCGCATGTGTTTCGCGTTTTTGGTTTTCCTAGTCTAGCCGTTGTCTTTAGAAGTTATATCTTTAAAAGTAGTAGGTATAATGTAGATAATTATAAAAAAAAATATTTTGTGACCTAGATTTCCCTAATTGATCCCGGTAGCGACAAAGAATGTAAAAGGAGTAATTCTTACTAGTCCTCATTTTTGTCAATAGATGGCGATAGGTGTCGATTACATCCCGCAAGCAATTTGTCTTTTCGGATTACATATAAGCCTTGTGGTTATCTATAGATGTTATCTGTTTATGAATAGTAGAGAGCTGGCTATACGCTAATAATGCGTATATAACGTATACGGATACGCGGTTTGGTATCCTTCCCTTGTGAATGACGATGTGTTTCTGTATCTCTTATATCTGTTAGCATTGATGAAATCGCTTTTGCGGCGCTTCCGGTGCCGGCAATGTAAGTGTACATTGTCAGTTTTTATCACGTCATCTGGTAAACGAATGTACAGACAGCGCCACGTGAAGCCACCCATTTTGGATTTTAAACCATCCTTATGTCAGAGATAGAAGAGCTATTTTTGCACAGCGACCTGACCCCTTACAAAATAAACAATGCGTAACGGCAGATCTTAAGTACCTGATGCCGTTTCATTTGACTGACCCGTTGGCTAATTTGGTTACCTATCATACCGTACCTACCAAACGTCGTTCAAAGGTCGTTCGATCCCCATCCTGTACCAAAAATCGTGTGTATAAATTGTGGTTTTTCCGTTTCTGGCTGTAATATAATTATGCATTTAAGTCCTACATTTTGCTTAAACACTATCTGTTAAGGATTCAAATGAAGCAAAAAATTATGCAGTTGATGAACGAACTTTTAGGGTTGAAAGGTTTGAGAAGAGTCCATTAAAAATGTGAAAAGCTAACCCGACAAGAGCACGTTTTGAAAATAGCGTTAGATAATATTGACGTAAAATTGAAAAACATGGTTAATACATTTTAATTAACTGTTCATTTTACAACACAAAACCGCTCCGATATTTTGTTTACGCCATATTCACTTGTATTTTTTGTAATTTGTTCGAGGAAAACAAATGAATACAAAAAGTCATCATACCAACCTGGCGGAACTAATCGCAAGCGTGCTGTGTGCCTTATGGAAATAGGCGAGTCAACATATGAGATGGATACAAAGCAAATTTTAGTGTGTAGAATCTGTGTGTTCGCATTCTTGGTGTCTGCAAAATAATGTTTTGTTGTGTAAAAATAACAAATGATTGATAACACTCCTGGGAATATAGGATATCTAGAGTATGTCAGCTTAGCGGGAATTTCTTGAGAATAATATATTTAGGTCATCAATCAGTTACCAAAGAGAAGAAATGTAACCTTAATATAGAAGCTATGAGAATAGACACAATATTTAGCTTTCAAGTATTTTTGCAAACAAAGTGTTATTTTGATGTTAAAGGTGGCAGATGAGCAGACGGATCACCTGATTTGTGGCCATACGGAAAAGATGGACTAGTTAGCTAAAACTAAAGTTTTAATATTATTTCTTTTACTTCATTTGAATCAAAGTCATAAAATTGAGGTAGCCAAAATATTGAAAAGGGAGTTGCTAATATCTTTCTAGCTGTCGCAACCGTGACATATGCCTAATGGAAATAGAAAAGTCAACATACGTCCCGGATACAACGCAAATACTATTGTGTCTGGTCACCGCGCTTGATACTTTTGTAGGTAGGTATCTATCTTTATTTAACTATTCCCTTTGAAAATAACAGTTCGTTGAATTCCTGTCTGCTGTATTCTCTAATGGAATATAACTGGATTAGCATCATATAGGTTTGTTTAGTTGAGACTCCATGCTTATCTATTAATTTGGTCCAAATTTTTCTACGTAATTTTTTTCCAACTGTATTTATTTATTTTTGTACCCAGAATAGATTAGTTGTTCAACCTAAATGTTTATGTGTAAACTATAAACCAAAAAGACATATATGGAAGAGAATCCATAAGAACTGTGGATTCTAAAAGCAAGAGTATGTTTACAGCCTGTTCACTGTCCTACTGCAGGGCAAATAACTTGATAATAGAAATTAAGTTATCGCTACTTTGATAGGATTAGGCTTAGGGGCTATACGAATGAAACTAGCGCCGCTAACCTATTTACACTGATTGTGGCGAAAATACGATATTTTTTAAGAAAGCAAAACATTACAGACTTAGATAAAAGTAAATTGAATTTTTCAAGATGCAATACAATACATATATAAAACACGTGACAAGTAACAATAAAGTTCATTATTGCTAAAAGTGGCCGTTTTTAGCAATAATGAACTTTATTGTTACTTGTCACGTGTAAAAAATATTGTTTTGCATCTCGGAAAATTCGATTTACTTGGATCTAAGTCTGTAATGTTTTATTTTCTTCAAAAATATCATATTTTCGCCACAATCAGTGTAAATTTTTTTTTTTTTTATGGTATAGTTAGCAGACGAGCAGGCGGATCACCTGATGGTAAGCAATTGCCGCCGCTCATGGACACTGCAACACCAGTGGAGTTACAAGTGCGCTGCCACCTTTTATCCCCTTCCCCCCGGGTGGGCCTCCGGTACCCTCACTCACTCGGCACAACACAGCACAGGGGCTGCTTCACGCCGGTTTTCTGTAAATAGGTTGGCGGCGCTAGTTTCATTCGTATAGCCCCTTAATCACCACGCTTGCCTAATGCGGATGCTGTGGATTCTAAATAAACTAATCGCAAATCGATACTTCAATCGCAAGCTCGTAGCAGGCCTAATGTAAATACACGAGTCAACAGTGGCGATGGCGGATGCAACGCAAATTTCACTGACCTACGTGTGGTCACCGGTTTGATATATCGCCATAAGAAATAAATGGTCCGGTGTAAATAAATCTAACACCAACCGTGAAATATGTAGGTCAGGCGTGTTATTAATTTATTGTGCGGGGTGTGGCAACATCGCTTCTTTGTAAGGGACCGTCGTTAATAGAATTCGAACATGACGCTTTTTTAAACCTTACTCGTTGCATCATTAAACTTTTTAAGTAGGTATAAATTCACTATAGTTAATGGTTTTCATAACTAAAAGACGTCCTGCAAATTAGTACCAAGGTATTAGTTAATCTTATAACCGAAATATAATACATCACTATTTTGAACATCACAAAACGATACAGTTACATAGTGTTGGCACAAATAAAAAAAAAAGAAATTAAAATTGTGAAGTTGTTTTTCTTTTGAAGATGTTTAATATTATGATTTTATTCCTTTTTTGTTGATAACATAAAGATACTTTTCTGACAAATGGACTAATGAAAAACTTAAATAACTTACATTATATTGTGTTACTGAATAAAAAAAATAATCTAAGAGCCTTTGAGTGTAATTAGAATAAATAAGATTAATAAGCAATTCCTTTTTATATCAAGTCTATGAGAGGAATAATTTTATAATTATTTCTAGGTAAGATACTGAATTTATTTTACCTACGATTTTCGTTTATTTTATGTATTCTAGACATATTTTCCTGAGATATCAACATACTTTGAAGTTCAAAGCAAAATCGTAGTTAGTAATTAATTAAATCGTGAACGTATAGTAAGCCTAATACTAACAGGTACACGCGACAAGTCAACACAACATCAACATACTAGTAATAAGCAATACATATGTAGATCCATATCTGCCTATGTATATGTTACGACGAGCCGCGGGTAGTACTTCAATTTGAAATTAGGATTTAAATTCGAATTATCATTCACGACCATACTGGACATTAGTGTTGGGACACAAACTGATATATATCTAAGAGGATCGAATATCGACAGATCCGTGTGGTTTTGTTATGACAGGTCGAGCAACTTTTTATTGCTTTAATAGGGGGACGCCCCGTAGGTCTAGTGGTTTATTAAATACTGGGCTTCGATTCCCGGGTCGATCAAAAAAATTATTAGAATTTTTCGAACTTAGCTCGGGTTTGTGCTGCGTGGTGATTAAAAGCAGATGCTAAAGTAAAGATTTACTTTTTATAGGTGGACGAGCATGCGATCGGTCTCATGGTTACCACCGCTCATATACCTACATCAACAATGCTGAGGCAGTCATGCATTCTTTCGGCCAGAGTCCTCCGGATTTTCAACTAACCTACTGGTCGGCTGCAATATACAGGGAGTATGAGTAAACACTTACATCTTAATAACCACGTCTTCTAATAAACGTTCTGAACCACCGACTTTTGAAAATTTGTCGAATTTTTTTCGACTCTCCATACGAGAGAAAATTTCCAAAAGTCGTAGAAAAACTTGTTCAGAATGTTTTGTAGAAGACGTGGTTAATGGGGTATAAATGTTCATAGATACACACTGTAGACACTTAAGTACTTGGTCGTTATACACTTTCTGCCTTCTGTTCCTACTTACAGCCAGCTGTAGGTACCTACATACAGTTGAACAAAAAGGTCATGGTCATGTCAGCCATCCATGGTTGGTTGCCGCTTGTCATATTAGCTTCCGCCTATTAGTGAAGGTCGCTAAAAGTAAAACTCCTAGTCTATGAAGGGGTATAATAATAATATAATATTTCACCACATCACATGCATTGGTCTAACTCTGAGATAGGTAGCTCAAGCATCTGTGTTACAGATATCAGAACCAACAGTGGAATTACAAATATATACGTACAATACTTTTCTTTTGTAAATACATACTTATAATACATAGAAAACACCCAGACCAATACAAACGAACATGTTCATGCACACAAGTGTTTGTACTGTGCGGGGTTCGAACCCGCAACCTTTGGCCTAGACGCAGCATTCACTACCACTGAACCAAACGGGTCGTCAGGGTATGACTCCATGTTCGCGAATTTAAATACATATTTTGTTAACTAGGTAGGTACATCACTACCCCACGAATACAATACAATCATCGTAGCATGGTGCACAATTAGACCGATACCTACTTACACGATTGCAATTTCACCGATATTCGCCATAATAACCTACGTTTAAAATTATACTATGAAGTGAAAACTAACAGATTTAGATTTTTTCTGTCGCTAGGGCGAACACTTCTTTTCAGGACATTAGTTTCAAACAGTAGTAATAGATGGCGCTGGGAGTCGATTATTTCACGCATGTGTTTCGCATTTTCGTCATTTTCTATAGAATTCACAGATGATTTATAACATGCTTCTCTGCAGAGTGCAGTTTTAAAATCAGTATTTCTATCCACTCAGCTTCCGAGGTCAAAACTAAAGGTAAAGAGATAGTCAAAGCTATTCTTCTGTTCTTTTATACTACTGTAGTTCCACTGTAGTAAAACGGTAAAACGGCCATCATAACTCCATTCATTTCTGCACGAGAAATAACACTCGCAACTAAAAGTAAAACTATAGCCAAGCGAAAAATCTAGATAGAAGTTTATTGATAACGTTACCTGGTGCTGTACACAACTTCGCTTTTACGAAATGCTATTTGTCAGAAGATATTCGAAGACCATTTCTCCGGGTATTGTATTGTGTATCTACCTATAGAACTACGTTATATGACTGGGCTGGGGCAAAAATCGGGGCAATTAGTCCCAAATACTCGTACCTCGTCCCAGAATTTCAACATTTTTTGCTGGTCACTGTTTTAACCTAACCAATATTTTTGTCATGATAGTAATTACCTACTAAATTCTACAAAACAATAACCTGCAAAAATATTTTGAGATTCTGGGGTGAGTTTTTTTAGGACGAATTGCCCCCAAGCCCATAAATCGGACTGTTTGGAATTAAAGACTTACCATTGATTAGTCTAGTACTGAGAGATACACACACAACACACGACACAATAACAACACACAACAAATAAGAAAAATATTTGTACCCTACAACGAGAATTCCGGTTCGCTGATCAAAACCTAATAGAGGTGACAAAAAATGTACAGCTGTAATGACAGGTTCAAATAGTCAGTTTTTATCAAAAATATTTTAAACTTTATTTCAAAATCGTAGGGTTGACGATCCCTTGCAAAAATAAATTTTCGGATAGAGAATTGCGATATGATCTGTCTTCATATGAACTGTTGAAAAAGAGTAATGTTTCGAGACTTACGCTTGAACCATTATGATTTTGATCCAATTATGATATGGTCATAATGGATGCTTCGTTTTTCTGATGAATTTAAGCAGCGGAACGAAACGTCTTTTTATTTCATATTTAATCTACCAGAATATACTGGCTAATTGTCATTTACGAATTATATTAATGCGCTTGGATGCCATTTTTATATCTATAAATAATTCATAAACGAAAATTAGCCGAGTAGGTCTCACCATTGACCTTGGCACCTATTTAATATTTAAATATTATTTCTTTTGACGGTGAACTCGATAAACAACACTTTTTTTACCTTGGCTACACTTTTCACATTTATGTTTTTGATGGGATTTAATCTACCAGAATATGCTGTGATGCTAGGATAGGAGGAAAAAAAGTTTGGAACATAAAAACTGCAGACCCTGGAAAGGGCCAGTCGTACGTATGCACCGGGCTTGTTTGTAATTCGTGAGTCAACACGTTGCAATATGCAACACAAACTGGATTGAAACGCCGGGGTAGGGGTTGCTTTCTGCTTGCGCTTTTTCCGCTTTGGCGTAAAATTTTATTACACTCGATACCTACGAAATCTATCACTTCACACCTATTTATAGATGCGAAAATTTTTTATTTTGTCAACTCGTATGTGTATGTTTTTTACTTCTTGACTTCTAAACGGCTGCAGCGATTTTTACGTTTGGTATAGGGTTAGCTCACTTTTGGATTAACATGCAGCCTTTTTTTATGCATACCCGTCTGTCGGGGGGCGTACGGGTTTGGATTAACTACCTACTTATAGTGTAAATTTTATATTTCATTGTCACAGAAAAATCGATGGAAGTAAATTATTTTGCTTCTGAAAATGTAAATAAATGGCCATTATATTCACAATTAGTACAATATTTTTGTTCCCTAAATAAACCACGAGTAAAACCGCGGGGCTCAGCTAATTGATACATACTCAGTTCAGTTTTTTGGATAAGTAAGTAAATGAATTAAGATCCTCAATCATGTTGACGTCAATATACGCGTATTTACATAAAGCATCCATCTCGAAATGTCTGTACAATGCGACGCAAGTATTCATCTTTATTAACTTTCAAGTATTTTGTCGGCACAACCGGTCACGGGCTTATGGAAATGGTGGGTCCATCAATCATCCAGATAAGAAGCAGGTGGTAATATTATAGTAGACATAGAAAAAAATATATAAAAGGGACAGGATTTTCGCGTTGCATCATAACGAAAATATTGAAATGACGACGCCCGCGCCGCCAGCCAGTCCGCTTGTGACCACGGCCTCTGTAACGTAGCCGAAACAATAAAACGTCACGTCATTTCCCCATTTTTGAGTTGCTAGCCTGCTGAAGGCAGCCGGCCTTCACTGTCGATCAATTTGGTGCGACTAACCTGTTCAAGCACACGGCCTGATATGCAACACAAATTCGGGCGATCGGTGCGTAGCTTCGCCCTTTTTGCTTTTCCGCTCCGCCGCAAAATAGTTTTGCATACGATCGGCGCCAATATTGAGCTGAGCGGGCAGAGCGAGCGCGGGCTATCGAAGTTATGGTGGCTGCGATTTGTCACTATCTGATGGTTCATGTTTATTGGTACAAATTGCTTTTATATCTGCTCGTTGCTGGATAATGGGCCGTGGCAAATAGTTATTGACAACACTCTGGTATGGTACGGGGACTGCAATTTATAATTAGTAACCTTAACAATAATGTCCTTTCTATAATTATAATAATGTCCTTAGTAAAATAAACTACGACAAAAACGTTCTGAAAAGAAATGGCAATTGGTGCCAAAACGTATCCCAAACGGCTTAGATTATATTAATATTATACTTTATTGCACAAAAAACATAACTTAAGTGCCATTTCAGATTTATTGTACAATTTTCAAGTTTATGCAATATTTATACCTATAGGTACATATTGCATCTTTGATCATGGAAACCTTAGATACAGCGAGAACGAAAGAGCACAATTTGGCATTTTCGAAATTTAAAACCAATTTCTATAGGTAGGTTAAGGTTGAAATTACAATATTTCACGTTTCAATAAGTATGGAGTTGTGTATCTAGAGACTTTATGATCCAAAATATACCCACATGCATCTATATTATGATACCTAATATACAGGGTGTATCTGTGAACATTTACATCCCTTTAACCACGTGTTCTACCAACCATTCTAAACAAATGAACACGTGGTTAAAGGGATGTAAATGTTTACAGATACACCCTGTAGATGTTGTCAATATAAAAACAAAAAATATATTTAACTTTACTTTACCCGACACAATAAATGAAATTCAAGTAAGTAATAAAACAATAACACAAAATTAATATTGCATCTTCCTATTGAAACAAATACCGCGGCGCGAACTCTGCACTGATGTTATTAATTAAAATTGCCAGTCTGTGAGTTAAATTCAGGTACAAAACACTAATTGTAATTAAATTTTGTTGCTGAATAACGACATATTTAACAATACTCGACACAACTCGGCTCGGTTCGCAATTAGGTGCAAATTGTAAATTATAAAACCATAATATCCTGTTAATAAATAGGCTTTTGAAGGAAATCAGCATGTGGGCCAACTGTGATAATCAGGGACTACGCGGTTAAGGTATGGGTAAAAAAAGTAAAGTAGGTAAAGTATCAGCCTATACATATAAGTACTGTCCCACTGCAGGGCAAAGGCGTCCATCATAGAAATCAAGTCATCGCTACTGTGATGGGATTAGGCTTAATCACCACACTTGCCTAAAGTGACGACGACCCATTTGGCGTAGTGGTTTGAGCGCCGGTTGAGACGCAAGGGTTGCGGGTTCGATTCCCGCACCAAGACAAATGTTTGTTGATGAAACATATATTTGTCTTGGGTCTGGGTGTTTGTCGTTCCTTCGTTGTTTCTGGTTTCCATAGTACAAGGGAAAACCTTAGTTTGGGATCAGGACAATGTATGTGATGTTGTCTCAATTTATTTATTTTATTATTTAAGTGGATTGGTGATCACGCACCCGGGTTAAGTTTGAAAAATTATCAAGACGCGCCTAGAACTAATTGGAATGTTAGTATTCTTGCACGAAAATGCGATCAATAATGTATTACATAGATGAAAAATCAGTTGCCATTATTAAATTGGGTCAGGAGGACCAAGGTTTAAATAAATACTTTTTATATATTTTTTTCGAACCCCTCCGTAAAACAACGGCCAGTATCAAGTGGTATCAATGAAATACGTCCGCGGGCGTGCATTTTTTAAAACTATGCAAATTAACCGCTAGCGAAACTCGCTCGAACATTATCGCGAAACATAGGGTTGTCACTATTAAGATTTCTTATTATGATGTTATCACAATAGAAAAAGTTGTGGAGATAGGGCAAGCAGATCATTGTTGTCAAATGACAAATGACTGCCACCGCTTATGGATACCCGAAACATCAATGAAGTCACAGGTGCAGAGCCAACCGTTTTCCCCTTCCCGTGAAATGGACCTTCGGTATCCTCACTCACTCGGCAAAAGTGCAGGCGCTGTTTTACGATGGTTTTCAGTGAGGCCATAAGTGCCTAATCTCTGGAAAGTAGCTGTAAAGTTAATTTGTAGACGGTGCATTTATGACGTACTAGCGGCCGCCCGCGACTTCATACGCGTGGAGTTAATTATTGACACTTACCGTCATATTTTGGACAATCCACACAATATATTTTTATAAATTGTAGTCCATGTGTTATTCTGATGTATAAGCTATATTGTGGTACAGTTTTATTCAAATCCATTCAGTAGTTTTTACGTGAAAGAGTAACAAACATCCATACATCAATACAAACTTTCGCCTTTATAATAGTAGTAGGATTTAATGCCACCAAGACGCCTGGCGTGTCCATCTATCTTTTTAGAGTTGCATTGATTGAGACTTCAAGAAAATTGTAACCTACCATTGAAATAAGACTTCAAGAAAAGTGTGGTAGCATGGAACAGGTTCAAAAACACTAAACCTTTGCTCTGTATACAGGCGAAAAAACAGACGCATAGAAAGATATCAATCAGCGCGTTTCCGTCCTTTAATTGAAATGTTCAGTTTTTTTAACAATGACAACCTTATCAATAAAGCGGAGTACAGGAATTAACCGCAACGTCATGTTTACGGGTTGTTTATAGCGCTCACGGCGAGCGTCACGCTCAGACCTACGTGGTCTACGCATTGTTGCGATTACGCACGTAGCGGTATAAATGCTAATAGAAAAGCTTTTATATGACAGTTATTTAAGAGAAAAAAATATTGTCTATGTTTTGTTATCTGTGGTAGATCCGTTTCCGATGTAAAGTGTGTGTGTGTGTGTGTGTGTGGGTGTGTGTGTGTATTGCAGCGCGCTTATACTCGTAGCTTGCGTTAACCGATAACTGTAATTTAGGGATACCCCTAATCGCTCTTAAAATGGGTAATCAAAATTGTCCCTTTTGTACAGTCAACAAAAACTCTATACTCACTATTGAGCGGTGTTCACGTCAGGGATGTATGAATAACTTTGTGGCTGTAAGTTCTGCATTTTTTGCGTCAGAACTGCATGAAAATGACACCGTAATGTTCTGGCGCGAACTCTGCCGAACAGTAAGTATAGAGATTTGATTTTGATCATCTACTTTTGCTGTTGACTATACCTTTAATAAAAAAAAAATCATAACCCTCTTTTTGCTTTGCCGTAGTCGGGTAACTAGTGGCCCACCTTCCTCTCTTCGTTTTGGGAACTTGGTTTTAACATTAGTTCCAATATATGCTAATAGATAGCGCTGGGTGACGCTTACATCGCGGAAGTGTTTTTTTTTTTTGTGTTCGAGTAACATAATAGTCACTCTTCCGCTTGTCTATACATGTAGGTATTTTTATAACTATTATAGTACCTACCAAGCTCCTATATTTGATGTTACTTATCAGGTAACCCATTCAGAGTACAGTACAGCACAGGGTACAAGCGAATGTGGTAAACAAGAAATATTACTTTATTTTTTTATGTCTGCTTTTTCATCCTAAAAGTAATTCAAACAAAAATAAATATCCGATTTACGAAACAGCACTTTATTGTTTATTCAGTATTCGTTTCATCTGAACTTTGTTGTACAAATAAATCAACATCGGCAGTTTTTATTTAAATACTCATCTAAAAACCGATGCTGACTGAATAATGAAATAACTTTTAGTATCTTCTAAAAGCCACACATCAAAAGAGGAATATTTTTCTAAAATGTACGCATATTTTTATATGATTCGGTTAAGTAAATAAACGTCACATTTTTTTTTCAATCAAATCACATTGTGGGTATTGAGCGAACGAAAGGTAATGTCAAAAGCGGGGAGTAGTAGAACAAGTTGTGGTAGTAGGTAGGTATTTATTTACTTATTAGCTGCGTTAAATTAAATTAAACATACAACTTGTCCAAATGACGATTTGTAGTTATTTGCTGTTCACGATGAATGAATGAATGCGAAAGTAACTCTGTCTGTCTGTCTGTCTGTTTGCTACTCTTTCACGCCAAAACTACTCAACGGATTTAAATGAAATTTGGTATAAAGATAATCTAGACCCTGTGAAAGGACATAGGCTACTTTTTATTGCAAAAAGGGGTATAAGGGGTTGAAAGGGGGGTAAAAAGTTACTTTTCCACGCGGACGGAGTCGCGGGCGGCCGCTAATGACTAAATAAGTAATATGCTTTTTATTGCACACAAAACAGAGGTATAAAACTTAAAACTAGTTATAACAGGAGTGTTGTACAACAAAGGCGGCCTTATCACTATGAGCGATCTCTTCCAGGCAATCTATGATATACGATACGATAACGGGTTGGTCTAGCTTTTGTGTTTGACGTTAGGAGCACACTGTCCATGTGTGCTCGTAACGTCAAAAATAAATTTACACCAGACAACCCACAACACCAGAGAAGTCAACATTGCACTACCGACCTTTTAAAAAGGAATACTCTCGCTTTATAATTTAAATAGTCTCTAACAGTAAAATTGTCTCATATTTATTAATTATCCAGTAAATAGTGTCAACAATTAAGATATGTTTTTAAACTTTTGTGTTGCATTATACAAATACATTATAATACAGTGAAGTTCAAAATACACTTTAGGACCTTGTCACAGTATTGTGACAAGGTCCTAAAGTGTATATTTTTAAACTTGTATATATTTATAATATATTATTTTGAATATGTATATATTTATAATATATTATTTTGAATATGTATATATTTATAATATATTATTTTGAATATGTATATATTTATAAGAATATGTATATTATATATTTATAAGAATATGTATATTATATATTTATAATATATTATTTTGAATATGTATATATTTATAAGAAAGTGGAAGTCGTTTTCTTATTTATGTACCTACATATGTACTGTGACAAGGTCCTAAAGTGTATATTTTTAAACTTGTATATATTTATAAGAAAGTGGAAGTCGTTTTCTTATTTATGTACCTAAGGTCCTAAAGTGTATACATATTTATTGAACTGACATGTACTTATATTTAACATCCTCGCATTTAATTTGAACGATTGGGTAATACCTACTAGATTGGTACAGTGAGTTGTTACTACTACTACTACGTTAGTGATATTAGTTCAATGGGTTAGTAGGTACATTTGAAAAAGTTTTAAATTATCACAAATTATCACTCCACAATTTAACCAAATACTAAGCAAATGCTTAATGTAATATTACTAGCAATAAATCCGTGAAGAATAATCACCAAGTCGCGTATAATGGGGTAGCTACTCGCGTTGTGGTCACATTAACTCTTCGCGCCACTAAATAGTTCCTATGCGGCAGTTCAGCAGTACCACAGTGTACTAGTTACCCTTTCGGGTGTAGTTTTACAGTGTTATACAGCCGGTGGATCGAGCGTCTATCACCAGTGTAGATTTTTGGTGTCGCTTTTGTCTAACCTGAATCAAATGCCTCTTTAAAGGCCGGCAACGCATCAGCGACCTTTCTGATCTCGCAGATGTTCATGGGCAGCGGTGATTACTTACCAGCAGGTGACCCGCTTGCTCGTTTGCCGCCTCTAGTAAAAAAAAATGCCTTTGTGATGCAAAGTTCGGCTCCTGAAGGGTTCGAATCCAGCGTGCACGTCTGTACATTTCAAAATATACAGGTTGTAACAAAAAGGGGGTATCATCCCAAAGTGAACCGATTCTGACAAACTTTACAAATAAGAGTTCTTAACCTGCCAAATTAATATTACGATTATTAATATTTAATTGAAATCCGATTCTTCGTGAAATCCATTTCAATTCGCACATCACTAATGAGCAATCAGCTGATTGGGATATTAACCTTTGGCCGCTCCTTTTTGAATTCCTGACAATTGTTTGCATACAAAACTTTGCATATAGAATCTACACAAGGTATAAATTATTTCCCTTTATGGTTGATACCCCCTTTTTGTACACCCTTTAAACAGTAAAAAAAAACAATATTATATCAAATTTCGATCGGAAACCACTAATCTGCAAAGTTATACTAGCGTTAAATTGTTCTAATTTTGTTTATACAAATACAAGATTTCAGATTAAGGCTTTTATGTGAGAGTACTTACTCAACTTTTTCGTTCAAAAGAGTCGCAATGGCCGTCTAGGTCTTTTTTTTGATAAAAAGTAGATGAACATATGGGTCTCTTTATGGTAATGGTCCGTCCATGGAACACCAGTTGATTCAAAACTTACCTGAAACAAAATATAACAATAACATTATGACATTGGTAAATAATTAGATGATTTATAACATCGAATGCTATCAGAACTCAACCTGCTATGGATAGTGTAAAACTATGAATGGTTTTTGCTTGATTCTGTGACTGTCAGAAATCACAATACTATCAATAGTATTGGAGTCATCAATGTATAGCTCAAATTTCCCTATCAATACTATTGACACATGGCAATACTATTAACAGATTATCGATACTACTGTTTTTTTTTACCGTCGATAGCCTATCGATAACCTTACGATAGTGGATTATAGATAGCCAACGCCAACGCTAGTTTAAAGTCCACATAGGGTCAAAAAATAATAAAACCATGTTGTACATACAGTCCATCAACAATGTCATCCTGCATATTACCCAATTCCACGTCACTTTCAACCGCTAGTTAAAAAGACATATTCCCAAATAGTCACGTCGTAAATTTCGTTCATGTCAACAGCTGTCGTGTGATGCTTTGAAACATCGTTCAACATTTTTCAGTTTCAGTGGCGACGATGACCGATGTCCAGTATTGTTGTCGTAAAACATTGCACTGTGTGGATAAGGGTGTCCATGGTTTGAGACTAAACCGGACTAAGTCACGGAAGGGGTGAAACGGGACGGCTGCAGGGTAGAACGTTCCTTAAGTTATAGTTACATAATATTATATTAGTAGGCCTTTGCATCTTCAATTTTTGACAAGTGATTTAAGTAGCATTCTTCACTAAGGTAGGATCACAATTAAAAAAGGCCCGACCAGGACTCGAACCTGGAAATGCATTTGAGCACTGCAACTTAGCTACTTCAATGAGGTCGTCAAATAGCCTTATAAGAATAAAAAGAAGTCAGTCCCATTAGTTCAAATTTTAAACGAAATCCGACACTCTAAAGTAATTGTGGGAGCCAGCCCCACGCTTCGGCCCTGAATGGGCAGGCTCGACCGGAGTGATAACCACTGCACTCACATGAAAACCTGGCGTGAATCAGCCCCTGTGCTGTGTTTGCGCCGAGTGAGTGAGTCGGTACCGGAGGCCCACCCGGGGGGAAGGGGAGGTTTAACGGTATGCAGCGCACGTGTCACTCCACTGGTGTTGCCAAGTGTCCATGGGCGGCCGGCCAATTGCTTACCCATCAAGGTTGATCCCGCCTGCTCGTTTGCCTACCTATCACATAAAAAAAGTTATACAAATACTCCAGTGTGAAACTTCAAGCTTGATAATTCAGTTTCATGAAAATTTTGCTAGTATTCCATACACGGAAGTTAATGGTTGGCCACCATACTGCCTTGGGAACATGCCAAGTGTGGCCACATAATATTTACAGCGGAGTATGTAGACGCTCTTCGAGGCCCACTCCACTCACAGTTTAGTAAAAATACAGTGATACATTTTTTTAGTTAGCCTGTAGAGTCCCTAACTAGTGGACAAAGGCTTCCCCTAAGTTCCTCTATTGATCCCTATCCAATGCCCTTGCTTGCAAATCTCGGACAAACTTATAAAAATCGTCACTCCATTTTTTCTGGACCTGCCCCGTTCGTCAACCCAATGGCGGCTGATCGATGGATACCATCGATCGGGTGACGATTTTTGTCCAACTTTCGGGGCCCATTCTACACACATGACCCGCCCAGTCCCATTTCTACACAGATGATCCGCCCATTCTTATTTTAGTTTAGCAAGTCTTTGACTAACATCTACCATTCCAGTTTTCCAGCGTTTATCAGAATCCATAGTTAATCCCCAAATACTCGTAAATGCGCCATTTCTAACTGTGCCTAAAAAAAATAATGTAAAAGTGTTTGATTCCCACCCTACACAAGTATTCGTGTGAGGAACACTTGTGTTCGTTCAGTGTCTGTGTTCTATTTGTAAGCCTTGCAGGCGCGTCTCTTTCTGTTTCTGAATTGCCCCTGCGAATCTCATAAAATGTAAACCTTAGGTGAAAGAAGCTTACTGTTCTTTGAACAGACTGTGTCTCGGCTTCGGCGGCCAATCTCGCCTATTGTTTTCTGCCGGGTTTTACGTTCTTCCCAAAATTGTATGCAATGTTGTTTAAGTTTATTTAGCTTCCTAGAAAATTTGAGTGAACCTTAGGGAAAAGCTAGCAAAAACTAGTATCTATTCTTAAAGATTATACCATAGTTTCTAGTCCATAGTGTCAATTTATTAATTCCACATACTATTCTAAACATCGTGTCTTATATGCCTTTTGTAAATTCGTTAATATTTTTTCCAAGTCCTACAAATTAAAAAAAACGACTTCGTATGAAAAGTATACCTACTTTTTTAATGTAAATTAATTATTCTAAAACAATATTGTTAGGAAAACGTGGGAGTCCTCTACTCCCACGATTAAAGGTAGGATTAACCGATATACCTATCCTGTACCGCCGTGGGCCGGCCACTTTTGTACTGTGCACCCAGAGAGGTGGACCAATATCATTGGCAGCAAGCAGGACATCGTCCTAGAGGCAGGCCCAAAAAGAGATGGCGTGATGACGTGGATCACTTCTCTAACTATTAGCAAACCACCGCTACAAACAGAGTGCAATGGCGGCATTTAGGGGAGGCCGCAGCAGTGGAACAACTTAGACTAACCAAAAAAATACCCTGTGTAGGTAAGTACTGTGTGGTTCTGTTATAGAATGAGTAGTTGATATTCATTAATTTTCAATAATATCAACATTGGTTGTTGAATAACAGCATTTAGCAGCGGTTTGGAAATGTGGAATTAATGCAATTCAAGTTTTCAAAAATGATATTTCTACTTTAAATATAATATATTTCTATAATTTTTAAAAGCACTATGTGTATGTAACAATTTAGCTGTCAAATGCATGTTTTGTGTTCGTTATTATTAAACAGGTAATAAAATATCAATTTAAATAATAAACTTTCTTTGTTAATTGGGTGGGAAATAGTTTTAAAAACCATTTAAAACTATTACTCTAAATCTACCTACCTATAAGCCAATAGTTTCGTCAACTGTACAAGGTGGATAGCCTAGCCTGCATACAATTTGGGACATCGTCCTACATATCTATTATAGGTTATCACATTGTAACAAACTATTATAATATGAAGACCTGGTAACCACATGTGATATGCAATAAAAAAATAAATATGTCCTACGTCGAACTGAGGTTGGGTTAGGGCTGATCGTTGAGGTTGGCCGCCATAACCGAATTATCGGTTAAGAGGACATTATTATTAAGTATGTAACATGGGTACAGTCGAGGTCAAAAATATGTTTACACTTTAGGACCTTGTCACAATACATATTTATAAGAAAGTGGGAGTCGTTTTTATACATCTGTACTGTGACAAGGTCCTAAGTGTCAACATATTTTTGACCTCGACTGTACATGCGTGAAATACCAGCGATATCTACAGTACGCATTCATTTGTCCCCTTAATTTTTCTCAGGCATTTCTGCACTGGACCAAAGGGATTTGTCCGGGATCTGCACGGGCTGGTAATTTAACTTTGAATGCCCGAGGATTTCGTTGGACAACCGACCCGTAAAAGTAGTCTAATGAAAATCATGCTGATCCTTTTTAATACTCGTTGAAATTATTGTTTAGCATCTAAAATTGGAAATAGCATTAAGGTTTCGTATCGCATTCGTATGAGTAATTAATTAAAGGACTTAATAAATAAATAAATTCACACAACATCTCATACATTGACCTGACTCCGTACTAAGTAGCTAATGCACTTGTGTTACAGATATCAGACAACAGAGGAACACAAATAATAATACTTAAATACATATATAACACCCAGAGATAATGAGAGATAACAGGGATTTTATAGTGTCTTTTGAAAAGTTCAGAAAATATAAGATTATTTTTTGTTTTTTTTATGAGATAGGTGGCACATGAGCAGACGGATCACTTGATGGTAAGCGGAGTAAGTGGAGTCACGGTACCCTGAATCACTCCCATATCGACTGGCCAGAAGGTGCAAATGGTGGTAACCCTGCCTATGTCAAAAGTCATAGATGACCTCACCCTGGACGAACATTCGTGTGATGAACACTTGTGTTTTTTCAGTGTCTGGGTATAATGTATGTATTAAAGTATTATATTTGTAGTTCCTCTGTTGTCTGACATTTGTAACACAAATGTTTAATAGCTACTTAATTAGTATGGAGTCCGGACAATGTATGACATTTTGTGTGGAATTTATAACTTACAAAATGCATTATGTACCTATGTACCTATGGAAAGATTTGTTTAAAAGAGTTAAATGTTGAATTTTTCTTTCGCTAAAAAAATTACTTCACCTGCCTCAACTTTATAAGTAGAACAATAATTATTTCAATATTTAAAATCATAACTGGTCAGTATTTCTTTCCTTGGTTACAGATAATTATACAAAATGAACATCCCAACTGAAAGAGAGAATATTCTATTAGCAATATAAAAGCCGTATTTGAGAACTTAAATCCCTTTGAGATTTAAGAGGCATCACATTTACGTAATTTATTTATGTAAATAAGTATTATTTCTTCTACCAACCATATCTACTGAACACATTTGTTCTACGATTTGTGAAAATTCGTCATGAACATTTTATTGACTCATCATACAAAACTACCGAATCACGTGACCGATTTAGTATAAAAATCTTTTTTTAAATGTGAATTTCCAAAAGTCATAGAACAGATGTTATTTTGAATGATCGGTAGAGGAGGGATGCGTATGTTCACAATAAATGTTGTAAATAATACCCTGTGGTATTTACAACATGTATTGTACTTTATCCATTGATGAATTCCCGGAAATTGATGAAAGCTGTACATTTACATACATGTGATCATGTTTAAATTTCCAATTCATTATTATTACAAAGCGAAATTTTGATTAAGTCAATATCACTGCAGTATTTCACAGCACAAAAAATCCAAAGACACACACACATACCTATAATATGTAGGATAGATCAATAACATGCAGTAGATAATAGGGCGGTTTGATTGCTTGTAGAAATATCTTACAGACTAAGTACCTTTGGGTAGAAACAGAGTATTAGCCAATGGGTAAGAAAAGGAGTGTAAAACAGTAAATAAATGTATTTATTTAACTTAAAAAAACAATTTCTTCTAGTAAAGAATGGACCCCCCATGCACGATATCAGTTGAACAGAACAACAAGTGAGATTACAATCGTAATCGCATGACATACGGCGATCAAACCCGTCACGCTGTACACCGGACACTGAGCCCATGTCGAAGCTTGGATTGTCGGAAGTGTGGAGTAATGGCGTTGTTTGTATCACTGCAAGCGCGTGGGTGGTGTGCCCTTGCGAGAAAAAATGCATAAAAACAACACGCATAAGTATAAGTAAGGAGAGTAAGTATCAACCTATATACTGTTCCACTGCAGGCCATCGTAAAAATCAATTCAACGCTACTATGATAGTATTAGGCTTAATCACCACGCTTGCCTAATACGGATTAGTGATCACAAACCCGAGCTAAAGTAAAAAGTATCAGCCTATATACTGTCCCACTGCAGGGCAAAGAAATCCATCATAGAAATCAAGTCATCGCTACTATGATAGTATTAGGCTTAATCACCACGCTTGCCTAATACGGATTAGTGATCACAAACCCGAGCTAAAGTAAAAAGTATCAGCCTAATACTGTCCCACTGCAGGGCAAAGAAATCCATCATAGAAATCAAGTCATCGCTACTATGATAGTATTAGGCTTAATCACCACGCCTAATACGGATTGGTGATCACAAACCCGAGCTAAAGTAAAGAGTACCAGCCTATATACTGTCCCACTGCAGGGCAAAGAAATCCATCATAGAAATCAAGTCATCGCTACTATGATGGGATTAGGCTTAATCACCACGCTTGCCTAATACGGATTAGTGATCACAAACCCGAGCTAAAGTAAAAAGTATCAGCCTAATACTGTCCCACTGCAGGGCAAAGGAATCCATCATAGAAATCAAGTCATCGCTACTATGATGGGATTAGGCTTTAATACCACGTTTACCTACTACGGATTGGTGATCAGAAACCCGAGCTAATTATCTAAAAAATCGAAACTTTTGCTCAACCCGAATTTTGACCACAAAAAAAATAAAACACAAAATCTAATTTTCACTTTTGTTAGTGTATGTAAAAACAGTCTATTAGCTGTTCTTCTCGCATCGCATGGTGCATCTGGAAGGCAATATCTCCACCACTTTGCCTTCAAGATGAGCCATAAAAGAATAATTTGGTATTTTCCATTAACTCCATGAGGTTGGTAAATAGACGAGCAGGGCTAGCCAGCTCTATAATGTGGCTGTCTCAGATAATCCTCCTTTTGATTGTGTAACATACGTCTTTTGCTCAATTTTTTTTCTTAGTTTTGTAATATTTGTTATGTTTGGTGCTTAATTAATAATTTCTTATTATATTTTTTTGCATAAGTCAATCATTGTACTGAAAAATCTCTCCATTTAATTAAAAACGTTATTCAGTTCATAAGTCTATCGACACCAAAGGTGATTTTCATCCATGTAATTTTCATATTACAGAGAAAATTAATCATTGGCTTTTCAGCACGTCGTTCAGCGATTTCAGGTAAAGTACGTATTTATTAATTCAACGTCAATATCATGCTCGTACCGTCAGCATCAAAATTATCCTAGCGTTCAAACCTACGAAAATATTTAAGCATTTGACAAAAGACAACAGTATGCAGTAATACATTTTCATTTGTTGATCGAAATCGTTATCACAAACAAATGAAAGTACACAAATGAGTTTATCTACAATATCCTATTATCATTGAATATTCCTATTACAATGCGAATTTTAATCTCCCTTTACACTTTTACACATCACTAGTCTATGTGACTAGTGGTGTACTAGTACATCAAAATGAGCTGAGCGCTCGAACCTACCAAAACACATGTACCTTAGTGTAAATAAACATACCTACTGCTCAGATATTTTTGTGCATTTGTACGTTAATATAATTTTGATGCTGACGCTACGAGCTTGATATTGACGTTGAAATTCTTATTTTCTTATTAGTTTGGTAACACTCTAAGTCAAAATTAAATTCTCAAACGCAACACAATTCACTTGCAGAACCAAACATACGGTTTACAGCTAAGTTTGAACGTGACACACGCCTAACACAAATACCTACGAACTCACGAATGTTGTGAGCTGTTGGACGCAGACGGATCAAACTTTCCGCTTTGACATTCTGTTAAGCATAGGAACTATTTATTACTAAAGTATGAATATATTATATTACTAGTGGCCCGCCCTCACTTCGCTTCGGGACCGTAATTCAGAAATGAACCAATAGATGGCGCTGTGTGCAATTACATCGCGCAAGCGTTTCGTGTTTTCGGTTTACCTATGAGGCTTGTCGTTGTCCATTGAAGTTATCTCTTTATAAATAGTATAGAAGATACTAATAACTAGACCAGATGGAGCAGATGGAGTGACGATCTGCGCAAGAGGGCTGGCTGGAGCTGGATGCGAGTAGCCGAAGATCGATCAAAGTGGCGAGCATTTGGAGAGGCCTATGTCTAGCAGAGGACTGCAACAGGCTGATGAGACAACATACATTGTCCTAGTCCCAAAATAAGGTTTTTCCTTTGTATGACACCACAAACACCCAGACCCAACACAAATATGTATATGTTTCATCAAATAACATTTGTGTTGGTGAAACAGATATTTGTGGATAACGATGATGATGATGATGAAGTATAACTAGTTGTAGGTGACCGGCGTGAAGCAGCGCCTGCGCGGTGGTTCGCCGAGTGAGTAAGGTTACCGGAGACCCATCGGAGGAAAGAGTGTTACAGGCTATCAGCGCAAATGTGACTCTACTGGTGTTGCAGGTGTCTATGGGCGGCGGCAATCTCTTACCATCAGCTGATCTGCCTGCTCGTCTGCCACCTAGCACATGAAAAAGGTAGGGTGCTATGGAAGATCATTGGAGACCGTGCATATATCGAACATGAGGTCGTTGGTTCGAATCTACCACTCTTCTAGATTGTTCCAACCAACCAATACTTTTCATCGCAGGTTGATAGCACGGCCTCACAGAAAATCAACGAGAAGCAGTGCCTTCGCTTCAAGCCAATTTTCCGTGAGTTTTTTCACCGAGTGAATGTGGTTACCTAACTTTCCCCCGATTTGGCTAATCGGGCTAAGCCAAATCGGGGGTAAAGGTAGGATACTTCAATAGTATAAATGCATGGGCGGCAGGAATCGTTCATCATCACGTAATTTCTCAGTTCTTCCACTACTTTCCCCAGACAAAAAAAAACATCCACGAATAAACACGGGTAAATATTGCAGCAATCAGTTACCTCAAAATATCACCGCTAAATAATCTACAAACAGACAAACAGCATAAACCGTTTAACATCAATATAAACGCTGGAAACTAATTACTGAATTCCACCTGCCGTGATTAAAACCTGTGACTAAATTGAAATAATAGTCAAGCTTCAAGTCTATACAAATAGATCCACCAACTCCAATACTGCAATTTGATATTACGGGTTTAAATAAATTAGTTTAAAATGTTTTAATCATAATTTGAGGAAGAGTGAACTCCTTTATAATAAGGCAAGGAAAGTATCAGCAATCTTTCTGATCTCGCTGATGTTCATGGGCGACGGTGATTACTTACCATCAGTTGTCGCTGAATCGTTTGTCACCTGCAGCATAAAACAATTGCATTACAATAGTTTTTTTTTGCCAAAACGGGCAGTGAAACTGACAGCTCCATGTAGGTACTTGCTTCCATTTTAATTGTATTGTGCAATATTACCGTAACAACTATCGAAATAAGAAAAAAAAAGAATACGAAGAGAATTTTCGCGGACCAGATTTCAACGCTTCATGGGCCGGAAATGGCCCGCGAGCCGTAATTTCCCCATCCCTGAACAAAATCATAAACAGCCAAAGGCTGAAGTCTGAAATGGCAATGTCATTATTGGTTTTGTTACAAATCTCAAAGACAGCCTCATTCAAAGTAAAACAAAGAAACAAACGTATTATTCTTTATTACAAAGTGATTCCTAAGAGTTGTCGAGAAGTTTTGACGGGCTCCATTAAAACTATCGTCGAGCCGAAATACCTCGGGCGAAGTAAAATGGCGGCGAGAAGGAAGTTTTAGAGTCGTGGAGGCGCAAAAACTGGCGCCTAATTGACTGCCCAACGCGAACTGGAGAGCTGTTGTTTTGTGTGCGATGGGGTAGGGTTGGCACGTAAGAAAAAACTACGGCAACTTATGAAAACACTTACCACTACATACAGGTTGTATCTGTAAACATTTACATCCCTTTAACCACGTGTTACACCAACCGTTTTAACATTTGTTCAACGTCTGTAAGACATCATAGGTCACCTGGTTAAAGAGATGTCCCTGATGATGTTGCCCTAAATGTTCACTGATGCACCCTGTAATATGATGCGCCTTCCTAGAATAAATGTTCATAGAGTGACGAGGCGAAACAACCACAATCCCAAGGGATAGCCCAAAGACTTATAGAATGTGTAAGATGCTCAAGAAAATATCGGGAGGAGAGCTGGCCTAGAATCCTGAAGGAAAATGGAAATTATCTGCCCGGATTTCCAAAAAAGATAAAGAAAGAAAAAAGGATGTCACAACTTCCTTATAAAATTCTGTTACTGATTAGAACTTTATAATTAGAATACTTTCATTTCTTTTCAGAAACATGTTCATGTATTCAATTTTAGAAAATAGACGGTATACCTACCAATAAATACTTGACCTTACAACGTTTAGGTTATAACGAAAAAAACAAACGTCGAGAGTATCACATAAAAAAAAGTCATAATTATTATCGTCACATCATTGTAACTGTCAAACGTACGGTTAACTTCTTGGTCATTGAGGCAATTGAGCAGTCTGAGTCTGACATTGTTCTCTATAGGGATGTGAAACATGTTGTAATTACTTATATATTAAGTATTGCTAGAAAGCTGTGTGACTTTTATGATTTGCAATTTTATGTTTTATGCAATCAGATGCCGCTATTTCCCAAACAAATGATTTCATTACTTGAGTTACATTATAACTCAAATCAATCTCCAATGCAGTGCAGCTGGTTCAGCCAGCCCTAGTGAATCTCAAGTTGCAAATAATGAAGCTGGCCTGTAAATCGAAGCCGTGCAAAACCAAAACGAGTTCTGTTTGTGAAGCCAGGTGCAAAGGTTGGCTTTGGGAAAACTTATGGCTAGATCCTGCACCACCTGAAAATGGAAGGAGCAAAACCAGGGGTTAATTAATAACTGATCATTAATTGAACGAAATCCTGGTCGTCCAGCAGCACGATGGGTCGATGATGATGATATCACCAAAATAGGAGGTCCTGCTTGGATCCGAACAGCTCAGGACCAGGAACTTTGGCGGAAAAGAAAGGAGGCTAGTACTCAACAGTGGGTACTGCCGGGCTGATGATGATGATCATTAATTAATAAAGTGGTTGAACTTGCTTAGTTTTTGTTTTTATTCCTTCCTTTTTGAACTGACCTATAATTGGTTTCGAGATTTAAAAATAACCTTAAAATACGTATTTCTCTTCTAAAATTGCCGAAAGCAGACAGATCACCTCACGGTAAGCAATTACCGCCGCCCATAGACACCTGCAAAACCAGTAGAGAGTCACAATTGCGCTGCCAATCTTTAACCCCCGTTCCCCCCAATTGGGCCTCCGGTACCCTCACTCACTCGGCGAAACACAGCGCAGGCGCTGCTTCACGCCGGTCTTCTGTGATGCAGGGTTATCACTCCGGTCGGTATGGTCCCACTGCGATTTTGCGCAATTCATTGTAAAAACATGTCGGTTTGAGATCCCAGCAACTTTGAAACTACTAAGTCTAAAGAGAAATTTTAGTCTACTTTAAAAATTAATGATTTGAGGTATTCCCAAAAATATTCCTTCAGAGTTGTACAATCACCAATACTCAAAAGTTAAGGGTTGTTTTCTCAGTTTTTTAAATAGGTTGGTTAAAGTCGCGTTCGGCCACGTTCGGCGCTCGAGGCACCTAGGATTATTCATTAGGCCAACATCGTAAACAAGTCTGCAAAAAATCAAAACTACTGACCGGACAAAATTTGACGCATACGTGATTTATTAAAACTGGACAAATATATATATCATGAGTGACTAAACCTTTATTGTTATTAATGTATTATTCGAAATTGAAACCTGTTGGAGTATTAATTACACTTTATAATGAAAAAAGACCGGTTCACTGAGTAAGGCTTTTTCTTTTGGCCATTAGGGAATTTTTGCTCGTCCGTATCGGAGCCGTGCCGTGAGTAAGCATATTTACTCTCAGCTAATTAAGTTCCGTAATTGCTGTGTAATAATAGCACATCGAGATTCTATTAAGAAAACGTTTACTATGCTTTTACGTCCGTCATCAGCCTGTTGCTGTCCACCGCTGGACATAAGCCATATCACATACTACATAAAATATTTTTTATGTGTTAGGTAGCAGACGAACAGGCGGATCATCTGATGGTAAGTATAGGAGAAACATTCACTAATTTTATAGATACAGTAGCAACTGTATCCATAAAAGGCAGATGAAGATATCGTGTTCTGTATCTCAATACAGACTACTTTTTATGCAAATAGAGCCACTTATTTTACTGCGGTCTTTCTAATCGATTCGATTTTATGATCGAAGGGTTATACGTATGAAAGTCAGTATTTTTCTTCGATTATACTTATACATCGTAAATCTCTTACGGAAATAAGACGTGCCAAACGCCATAATTGCCCTTCTATAAGTATAGCTCCTCTTGTTTTGAGTCAAGTGAAGTGAAATGAAGCTGATATAATGAGCCGCTAGAATGTTATTTTTCAGAGTAAAACAAGGAAAATTTGTTATTTTCCTGTTAAAAGATGTCTGATAAAAGAACGAAGGAAGATATCCTGTATAATTTAAAGGTACATAGGTACTTGTGCATTTTGTAGGCCAAGTTTTTACATTTTAATACTCAAGATATAGAGCTATTTAGGCTGCCTGTCCACCGAAGCGGAGAAAGGCGGAGCGGAGTGAAATCCACCAATAGAATGGCATAAAAACTCCGCTACTCAACAAACTTCTGAGGCTGATACTTTACCTTTATATTATGAAGCACGAATAGATTTACTGCAGGCGACAGCCCTACTGTATGTTGACGTGCCGCGCTTTGACATTGATTAACAAATAGGAGGAACCACACTACTAAAATACTATTAACTTGCTGTAGGGACCCCTAAAATAATGTTATTAACAATTCTTAGCCATTTTTTTTTCACAATCAAAACCTTTTTCGCGTTCAGCCAAGCGGTAATCCCCAAAATCTAAGATCATGCAATTATCTTCGGCTAACTTTTTATCCGAAGATAGTTGTAAGAAATACTATAATATTTTTTTTATGTCATAGGTAGCAGACGAGCAGGCGGATCACCTGATGGTAAGCAATTACCGCCGCCCATGGACACATGCAACACCAGTGGAGTCACAAGTGCGCTGCTAACCTTTTATCCCCTTCCCCCCCGATGGGCCTCCGGTACCCTCACTCACTCGGCGAAACACAGCACAGGAGCTGCTTCACGCCGGTTTTCTGTGAGGCAGTGGTATCACTCCGGTCGAGCCGGCCCATTCATGCCGAAGCATGACTCTCCCACAAAAAAATAATAATGTAGCTACAGAAATATTTGCGCAGCTGCGCAACGCAAAAGCAAAGTCTTATAAGATATCTTATATAGATATTTAGATAGAATGCATTATTAAACCGGACAAGAAGCACCCATAAATCAGCCTTAACAAAAGGGTATACGACATACATTAGGATGCAGATCTCGAGTACAGACGTAGGCCGTGTTTACACGAGTGGGCGCAGTCAATCATTGATGTTCGGATCCGATAAATACAGTTGCGTCCCGAAATGTTTGAGCGGTAGTAGCTTAGTGTGTAAGAACGCGTCTTCTATACGAGGGCACAGAATAGATAATAGTACAGTCGAGGTCAAAAATATGTTTACACTTTAGGACCTTGTCACAGTACATATGTATAAGAAAACGACTTCCACTTTCTTATAAATATGTATTGTGACAAGGTCCTAAAGTGTAAACATATTTTTGACCTCGACTGTACACGAGGGTCTTGGTTCAAATCCGAGCGTGCATTTCTAGGTTTTTTCTAATTTATGTGCGTATGTATAATATCTGTATCATCCCGCAGAATGGAAATCTTACCTCCGTGGCTTGCAAAATCATTGAGCTGTTGTTTTTGCGTTTGGTCTTTCTTCTTCGGTCATGGCACACCTAGTATCCCATCGAGGTAGGTATGTAAGGGAATAGAAGTGCACTTGTGTTTGCACACACGCTTGTGCACATGGCTGATCGTTAAGTCTAGCTGCCATAGCTGAAATATCGGTCAGGAGGACTTTTTTATGTGGTAGGTGGCAGAATAACAGACAGATCACCAGGAGACCTATTTTTGAATTTTCGCTTCGACCAAACAAAACTACTCGTTTTGCAAGTCACGTCGTCTCGTGAGTCGCATGATTCATAATTTTCCCTATTTTTGAAATCACTCGCTTAGTGTGTCGCCAACTTGTCAGAGTATAGTGTTAACTCGTTAATATTTGACGTGTGATTTGACGTAAATGCGTCCACTCGCCTCACGGAAACGAGTGGATTACACCACTCGTTGCAAATATCTCGTTTTCGAATGATTCAAAAATGCGGATGTCAAAAATCATGCGAGTCACACATTTTTTAGTGAGACGACAATTCAAAAATAGGTCTCCTGGTTGTAAGCGCACAAGTAGAATCACAATTGCGCTGCCACCCTTTAACACCCTTTTCCCCCAATTGGACCTCCAGTATCCTCACTCACGCGGCGAAATACAGCGCAGGCGCTGCTTTACGCCGATCTTTTGAGAGGCTGCGGCACCCGGAGTTCATGCCGAAGCACGGCTCTCCCACGGTTTCCCAAAAATTTATAAATTAGAATGCAGCTCTCGAGCACAGACATAGGCCGTGTTTACACGAGTAGCCGCAGTTAATGCTGGTTGTTCGGACCCCAATGACTTTCCACCTACAATGGACTTCGCATCTGCGCCTTGTAAATGGAACCTGAAAATTGTGCTTAAGCACACTTTGTTTGACACGTGTTGTCAATCGTCTAGCAGAACGATGCCAAAGTGTGTCGTGAAAAATTGCCGAAATAATACCCTTACGACGACAAAAAAAAATGGTGTGACCTACCACCGGTAAATAAATAAAATTTATATAAGTTAATAGTGAAAAAATAGTAAATCATTGAATTTTCAAAAATATGCCTAATTTTCAACAAATGTTTCTATTCCTTTCTCTCACTTGCGTAAGAAAGAGAAAGAGATAAGAGTGCAGCAAGAACATAGTCATAAATGATAACTATGGAGTCGCTCTTTTATTTAGTTTTTATCACCCGAGCGAGAATATGGCAGGTCACTAACCAATTTACAATAACTGTTTTTTTTAGCTTTCCACTATATGAGATTATGAGACAGAAGTGGCGCAAGTTAGTTGCAATCGAAAGATGCGATGAGTGTTGGAAACCAAATAAGTCCAGCGTCATTTGCTCTAATCATTTTCTTGAATCGGATGTATATTGGACCGCTAAAGGATATAAACGTTTAAAAAAGACGCAAATTGAGGTTGGTAATAATATTTATGGATAATAATAATATAATATAAAAGATATTAGAAATAGCAGTCATATTCTAGAATGTACGTTAAACAACTATTAGAAATTATTTAAATTTTGCCCGCGATTTTGTATGCGTTAATATATCATAGTACGATTCATTCAATGTTTAAGGTTGTCAACGATCCTGGACCGACTCAATTAAGAAAAAGAAGTGTAGAAGAAATAGAATCATCTTCATTCAATAACTCTGGATTATCTACATCTTCGGGATTAGACTCTATCTTTAACTCGCCAAAAACATCACATTTTAAAAAAGAGCTTAAAAAATGTCAACAAAAGTTACAGCTTAAAAATCGACAAGTTAGAAATTTGGAAAAACAAAATAAAAGACTCATCAAAGCAAAGTTATCTATGAAAGAAATCATTCGGGAACTTAAAAAGAGAAGATTAATTTTCGACTCCCTGTAACTTCGTTGTGGATAAAACTAGAAGACTTAATTTTCAGTAACCATGCAGGCATTGTAAAGACACGGTGTATTTCTAATTTGAACCACTGGATCTCACCACTTTTTACGGTAGTTGCGAGACTTGGTTTTTTGACAAGTATAGTTTTTGATGGGATTGATATACTTACTAATATTACTTAACTAACCATGTGATGCAAATTTAGTTTTATTTAGAGAAAACTGATACACATTGCAAGTTGAGAAAGAATTAAATAATAATAAGTTTTGCGACTCCGTGTATTCCTTGCTCTGAACTGTTCCGTAAAATCACCTTAGGCAGCTTCTATTGACACGTAGTTATACATTACTGCTGTAACTGTCAAGATGTTTACACATTCAGGTTTGTAAACAGCAGTGTATACAAGATCAGTTGAAGCAAAATAGGTGAAATTTGGTAGCATGTGCCATCTTCGCGCTTGGTTATTGTATGGCGCGCTATGTCCATTGTAGGTGAAATGTCATTGTCGGACCCGATAAATACGGTTGCGTTCCGAAATGTTTTCGTAATGTGTTTGCAGTAAAGCTGGATTCACATTACTGTCCTCCGATAACGTTAATATTATATTGCAAACATTTAACACGCTTTAGTCACAAAGTTTACACGCAGAGTAAACAAGGATTCATGTTGATGGAAAACAAACAGATATAATTTAAAAGAGGTTTGTAAGTGTAGGTATATTAAAAGGGAAACGTAGTGGGATACAATTTATTTATACCATTTATAAAGAGTTCTATAGACATCGACAAACTTTATATAGAAACCGAAAATCGAAACACTAGCGCGATGCAATCAACGCCAAGCGCCATCTATTGGTTCAGATTGGAACGAATGTCCCGAAACGAAGTGTTGCATATAAAACGAGTCAATGATAGTGGAGGATTAGATGGATACTGAAAATGTCACGAAGCAAGGGTGTTTAATTTTTGCATCTTAAAAGTTTTTACAGTTCCTCCTACACTTTGTAAGACTAACATGGATAATTACATCTCTTTGTAGTTGATTCATTTTCATGTCTCTCTCTTAACTTAGCGTGTTCCGCGCTGGACATTTTTTTTCTTTCTTATTGGAAAACAAACAGCATCTTATTGACATGAATGGTTACAGTATTTTAAAAACAAATGTGCTTTATAATAGTTTTCGCAAATAACATTCGTGAGTAAAACGCATTCACATGCACTATACAGGAAGATTACAGATAAGAAGGAATTTAATTTCCTACTTAAGGGGAAAATACCTTAAAAAAGTGTAGTTGGTTCAATACCATTTGAATATAAACAGATTATACATTTAGAATTTAGAAGCCATATCACAAACATATAGGTAACAAAAGAGTACCTAATTAACTAAGTCAAAATCAACATTAAAAAATAATTGTGCATAATTATAATTTTGTACACTATAGGTACCTATCTATAGTGTACAAAATTATAAATATGCATAATACGTGCACCACTGGGTTCCGTAATTATACAATTAAATGGGACGGAACCCACTGGTGAAAAAGAAGCAAGAAAAAATCACATTTTTGTCATTAACTTTTTTTCTTTTATCCTTAAGGGTCTTAAAGCCCTTGACAACAGTATCAATCTTCAGAGCGTTAAATGACAATTTTAATTATGAATCACTTTCGTATTCAATTACGTCGGAAACAGTCGATCGGATAAGTTTTTTTTTATTAAATTCTCGGGGCTATAAATAGAAGCATTGATATTATCCATCGAGATTCGTATCGTATTCCTTGTTCTATCGTGTATTTTTTTTGAGATCCGGGATCCATAAAACGGAGCCTTTATAAGATCACTTCGCTTTTTGTTTGCCTGCCAGTCTGTTTCATAAAAATCCTTTAAACTAGGTAGTTTAAAGGAGAAGGAGAGTAGGTACTCTATTGTCATTTGATGAGTATGAAATACGGCGTTGACGTAGAACATAATGTTTTAGTGCACAAGTGTGTACCCAAGAACAAAATACACTCTATTCCCTTACCCACTTATCTTCTATATCTATATCTTCTATATCTATATTTTTGATTTATAAAAAGGTAACTTCTATACACAACGAAAAGGCTTATAGGTAAACCAAAAAAAAAAGTATATTCATTCATTCATTCATTCAAAAACACGAAACGCTAGCGCGATGTAATTGAGCACAGCGCCACCTATTGGTTCATTTCTGAATAACGTTCCCGAAGCGAAGTGAGGGCGGGCCAAACAAACAAACAAACAAATATTTTATTTGCATAAATACATTTTGGTACAATGTGAAGGTCTTAAAAATAAGGTACCCCAGTTATTGTATCTAGTCTGTTCTTATCAGACGTGCAAATAGAAGAGTTACATAAAGTAAATGTTCTAGCCAATAGGTGGCGCTCTTTTTTTCTTAAATGCTAAAACTAACAATGCTTAAAAGTTACACAACTATTATCTTATTTAACATTAATTAATTAAAAATAGAGTTAGATAAAGAGATGTAACTCAAATAACCTATTTTATACTACATCATGTTCCATATATTCTTTTATATTATAGAAACATTTTTGTGTCAACCATGATGATAAAGATTTCCTAAAAGCATTACCTTCTAAAATTTTAATAGAGGTTGGTAGTTTATTATATATAACTATAGACATATTATATACATTTTGTTTATAAATATAAGCTATACTAGGAGGTTTATGTATTATGTACTTGAATTTGTTTCTGAGATTTCTGGAGGATGTTTCTGTGTAATTTTTGTAATATTCAGGATGAGATTTAACGAAATAGCAGACATCTCTTATGTATATACAGGGCAGAGGGAGTATATTATATTTTTGAAAGAGAGGCTTACAACTGTCTCGAAACCGCGCGTTGCTAATAGCTCTTAAACATTTTTTTTGTATTTTGAAGGCTCTATCTATGTCCACTGAGTTTCCCCATATAATTAAACCATAGCTGAGAACAGACGCTACGTATCCGTGGTATGCAGCTAGGGCAGCTTCAGTAGATATAGTCTGTCTCAGCCGTTTTAGTGCATAGACATATCGGTTTAATTTGTTACAGATGTGGTCTATATGTCCTTTCCAGTTAAGGTTTTGGTCAATGATTAGTCCCAGGAATTTGAATGTGTTGACTTTATCTATAGTATTCTGATTGTATGTTATTTGGAGTGGTAGTTCATAGCTGTTGTGAGAACGATATTGCATAAATTTAGTTTTAGAGATGTTTATGTTGAGATTATTTGATTCTAACCACTGTACAACTGTTGTAAAAGCCTTATTAGTAATATCCTGAATCTGATCATTTCTGTCACATTTTATTATTAAAGTAGTGTCATCAGCAAATAATATAGATTTGTGTTTGATAACGTTGGGTAAGTCGTTGATGTATGACAAAAATAAAATAGGTGCAAGAATACTGCCCTGTGGGACACCGGAACTGTTTAACATAAAGGAGGATCTGTAGTTTTACTGCCACTATCGATTACTATAAGGATAAAAAAGGGAATAGAGAATGCACCTGTATTTGCGCCTACATTTGATAACTTTAGTATAACCTGCGTACGTGGGTGATCATTAACATTGCAATTGGCCGCCGTAGCATATACGTTTGAGGTTTTATTTATTTATCGACTAGTGGCCCGCCCTTACTTCGATTCGGCGCCGTAATTCAAAAGGAAACAATAGATGGCGCTGAGCGCCGATTACATCGCGCTAGCGTTTCGTGTTTTCGGTTTACCTATAAACCCTGTCGTTGTATATAGAAGTTATCTCTTTATAAATAGTATAGATTACACTTCCAATTGCTAGCATACCGACTGTACACATACGTGACATTATGTAACTAGGTTAAGTAATTACTAATTAAGTATATACGAGAGCAATAAACGTTTTTTATTTTCACACACCAGTGTAACGCGACCGAAGGACAAGGCGTAGGCGTACTTTCCAAGGCAGAAATAATTCCGTTAAATTAACAGAAAAACTCACTATACTGGCATCAATATACCTATTATTTTTTTCAATTAAGTAAGTACTCCTCAGCACATCCGTATCAATGCGAGAGCGAAACGTCAAGATAAAATAGGAAACGTTAAAATTCCGCTTGTTCAGGAAGCTTTGAATAAAACGGATATATAAAATGCTAATTTGTTTTGTTTCATTTGTGCAAAAAAATCCATAATTAGCTACGAAACGAGTATAAAAAGCGTTTGTTAATTACGTTGAATGACTTGCGAAAAAGCGTACGAAATGGATCTCCAAAAAAAAATATTTGTGTCGACACAGGATTGAATCACCTAATTGACGGAAAAAATAATTCCGTGCTTCAATAAATAAATCCTTCAATCGATATTCGGTTACGGCGGCCAATCTTAACGATCAGCCATATCGTGGGAGAACCACGCTTCGGCATGAATGGGCCGGGCCTCAACAAAAACCGGCGCGCGTGAAGCAGCGCCTGCGCTGTTTCGTCGAGTGAGTGAGGGCACCGGAGGCCCAAATGCCAGCGCGACTCTACTGGTGTTGCAGGTGTCTATGGGCGGCGGCCATCGCTTACCATCAGGTGATCCGTCGGCTCGTCTGTCCTCCATCACATTACAAAAAACCTACAGTTGTGTACCTAGTCTATTGATACGGAACTCTATGCGCTTTCGACTTGCACTTGGCCGTTTTTTTCTTTTCTTTTCGAAGCCCCAAAAACAATGAGCAATTCCCAATCAAACGAATTCTAGGATTAGCCTGGCCATCGTTTGATTTGAAATCGATCAGCAACTCGTTGGCTATGAGTCACGGGCTCGGACGGCGCCAAATCCGAGATCGACCTAATTCAGTTATGGAATGCCGCAGTAATCGTCCCAAGGATTATTCGCTGCCACTGTATTGTTTTACATGTTTGCGCAGTTCGGTGCGGGATTGGGGAGGTCAATCGGACTTAGGCGTCTTGGCTCGTTGGACAATGCATGGCTGATCGACTCAATGGTATTGTCGAGGAGGTAGGGTCCTACGATAAATTGACATTACGGTAGGGTTTTTAGCTTTGTGTATTTATTAATTATGTAGTTTTTTAGGTACATAATATGTAATAAGATATGTAATAATAATAAGTCATGGAATGCGCTTCCAGTACAAGTTTTTCCACCTTCTTACAATCCAGGATTTTTTGGTGGGGCGTGAAACGGCATCCCAGCAGGCCTTCAAGGTGAGGAGACTACGGTGCGGCGACCTCCTCGTGTGACCTCTCCGGTAGTATTTTCTTTCTGTTTGGAACTGCTACCGGAGGGGTCCTGGTGTCCCTGGGCAACGGCGGGTAGCAATTGGCTTATCGCCATATTGCTACCCGACGGCTGACAGCTGCACTTTGAGGCCCAGCTCTGTCTAGGCCGGGGCCCTGTCCGGCGCCCTGTGAGGATCTCCTCCACTTTGGGCACACCTTGACGTGGGCCCCATCGAGTGGGGCGCCTTCGGGCGCCACCCCCCTCATCTTTTGTGGGGGTCTTTAGTTGCTGGTCTGCGCTGCGTCTCACAGCCAGTGGGAAGCGACAAAGGCTGGCAAACCCCACCTCTCCGCCCAGCGACCGACTGCGCAATCCAGCGTTGCCCGCCGTGGGGCTGTCTGGTGGGGCAGTTTTTTGGAACTCTCCCCCACCTAGCCCTGCAGCCAGCAGGGTGTGGGTTTGTGGAGAGTTCTGCAGGAGCCCATGCCCGCGACGCCCGTATCGCAATCTAGCGATGCGGGCGCCGCCCGGTTAGGGCTGACCTAACCTAACCTAACCTAACCGGGCGGAGAGCAGTGGGAGCTGCTCTGGGGGCTTTAAGCCCCGGGCGTTGGAAAGAGGCTGTGCTGGCGTGCCTCGCTGTCCATGGGTGGGACGCGGCGTCAAGGTTTGTTTAGCCCGTATCCCACCCCGTAGCCCTGGATAAGCCGGGAACAGTCCCAGGTGTTTTAGTTGGTATGCCTATTGACCGGCCTCAGAACAGCTGAGGCCCCATTCATGGGAGAGCCCAACACTACCCGTCGGTCTCCTAGCCGAGGGTGTGCATAAGGCGCCGCCGAAAGGTGGCGACGTCGGGTCATTGCACTACGAGCCGGCGGCATTTCACCTGGGTCATCAAAAAAAAAAAAAAAGGCCTTCAAGGTGTAAGTGACAGACTCAATAGACACTTTGTCTGTTCGTTTGTGCCTGTCAATCTTATATTTGGATCTCACGGCCGCTTACCATCAGGCGGAGTGGGGTCATCTTGATTGTCTTCAATATAAAAAAATGTAGCTAAAACTGTATACTTATATATGAGCGACGATCTGCGCAGGATAGCAGGCAAGACCTTGATGCAGGTAGCAAAAAAATCGATCGGAGTGGCGAATATTAGGAGGTCCAGCAATGGACTGCAACAGGCTGATGATGATGACCTAATATGTAAAGTTTTTATGTGATAGGTGACACACGAGCACACAGATCACCTGATGGTAAGCGATTTCCGCCGCCCATAGACATCCACACAACTGTGCAAGTGCGCTCCCAACCTTATAATCGAGGTCACTCAGGTCAAGCCAGCCCATTCATACTGAAGCTTGGCTCTTTCTCAGTAAGATATTATAATATAATAATAATATAATATACAATAATATAATATAATTTATTAATATAATATATTTTATTATTGTATATAATATGTATATGTACCTAGTATTATAATAAAATATATTATTATTATTTTACACTGTTACTCTTTTCGCCGCACCACTGTCTTTTCTGCATGACCCATAGGTTAACTGATAGAGAATGCCCCCGGGCATTAGGTTCGCATATTGTTACAAATTTTTGGGCAATAAAGTTTAAATAAATAAATAAATAAGATATTTTTACCTACACATCAAAAATGGATGGTGCAGTCATGATCACGTTCCGGCTTGTTAAATATATTTACCCTCACAAAGCATTGATACGTTAGTTAGGTTAGAATAAATAAACTGAGTTTTTCAAGACCAATCCAATTTATTTCTGTTCATAATAGGAGGTTATTGACCTGCCCTTCGATGGCGTGTAGTTTTTGCATAGATGTACCTACACAATTTGATGTTTTTTTTCTCTCAAATGCTCCTCGAGCTAGCATTTCACATACATTACGATACAATCATTACGTGATCGTGCCAAGCAATATAAAAAAGGAAATCAATTTTGAACATAAAACCCCGTCAAATGGTAATGTTGCACAAAAAAGTATCAAAAACGAGCAAATACCTACTCTTTTTGCGGAACCATTTAAGCTCATTCCTTTTTTTACTTCTCAGACAATCAAAGTTTGGTACGGGTCCACCGAAGTGTAATATCGAACTCGTTTAGTCTAAGAAATAAAAAGTATGGCGAATAGATATAGTAAAAAATAACTAATCTAAGTATGATTTGCGTTAAGCTTGAATAAATACGGTAATCATTTTGGTAATTAGTAGCAGCTACTGAGATAAAAAATCGGTTTAAGTGCGAATTAGAATCACGCACTGAGAAATCCGTACCAAATTAGTCAGTTAATAAATAAATGCACACAACATCTCATACATTGACTGGGCTCCGAAGTACCTATGTACAAACAACCACACATCAGGCTACCACAACCGGTCAAATTTCCTCGATTGATATTCAACCTAATGTTTTTGACAGTAAGATGAGAGTCGATTGAAGAAAATTGATAGTTTTGTATACTTTGATGTGTGGCTGTACGTACTTAGCATTACAGACAACAATAAATCAATGCAATAGTCAATAGCCTACGTACAGTCAACTCCAAAAATATGTATACACTTCAGGACCTTGTCACAATACATATTTATAAGAACGACTTTTACTTTCTTATACATTATGTATTGTGACAAGGTCCTAAGGTGTACCTATACATATTTTTGGAGTTGACCGGGAATCGAACCCAAGACGTATCGCGTTTTGGGCGAACCTTAGCCACTGCGCAATCAAGGCCGTCATTTGAAAGTAGTGGCTAGTTTAAGTAGCCAAACAATTAAGACTTCCATTATAAATGAGCGCTGAAAACCACGCAATTTGCTAAGTGAAAACGTAGTTTCTCACTAAGCCGGGTCCAGTCGCGTAAATAAATAAAATAAAATCTTTTAACGCCAAAATATCCGGCTAAATTCCAGGCTAGGTACCGTTCATAACAACGTAGCTTAATGTTCAATGCATAATTTATTAGCTGGCCGCAAACCTTCGGTCTGCCGAGTAATCTCCAGGTTTCAACGCAAATATACATTATACATACAGGTATACCTAGAACACACTACTTTGGCATATGTCGTAGACTAATCTTAGAATTGTTCATCTAAGGACGTGGCTAGAAAATTTCACAAAAACAAACCTTGTCAGGCTACTAGACGTTATTCGAATATCTCGTGCCCGTGCTTGTGATATTTCTCAAAAATAGAGATGAATGAATGAATATGCTTTTTATTGCACACAAAACAGAGGTATAAAACTTTAAACTAGTTATAACAGGAGTAATGTACAACAAAGGCGGCCTTATCACTATGAGCGATCTCTTCCAGGCAACCTTTGGAGATATACCTATATCAAAAACATATTGAGTATTCGTGCGATATTTATTCTTGGGACAGCCACGCTTCGTTATAAAAAAGCCGGCCCGACCGGAGTGATACCACGGCCTCAGAAAAAACCGGCGTGAATCAGCGCCTGCGCTATGTTTCGTCGAGTGACTGAAGGTACCGGAGGCCCAATCGTGGAGAAAGGGGTTAAAAGGTTGAAAGCGCACTTGTGATTCTAATGATGTTGCAGCTGTCTATGGGCGGCGGCAACCGCTTACTATCAGGTGATCCGTCTGCTCGTCTGCCATCTATCACATAAAATAGACATCCACCATGTTTTTCATCATAAGAATTGGGAGTCTGTTTAAGTTTTGAACAGCTGTACCTATTACCAAAAGTCGGTGAACTATAATATTTACATGAATCCGCCTTAACGTCAAAGGATATTTTCCATGAATAATTTCGCTATCTTGAACAAGCATACGCGTGTTGAACACTTCGCTTACCAATTAATATGTACCATGAGACGCAGTGTGCTTGTCATAAATACAATAGGGTATTTGACTAATCTCGATATAGTAAAAAATATTGATACTGTACCAAAATATTGGTAAATAAGAACCAATAGCCTAAATTTTCAGTTAAAAATATAACGTCTAGCTGGTTTTGTGAGCATTCAAAGTTTCATGGGCAAGTCCATTTTAAAGTTTATCCTATTATAAAAATAATTATATCATTGAACTACCCATACATTATACTCATACTTTTATTATAAAACCATGTACATAAACGAAACATTTGATATAGCTACCAAACAAAATTTACTTGACGCGCATACAAGGTACTTGCGTGTGACGTCACACGCTAGTAGCCATATCTCAGGTAATTCAAATCAGAATCAAATAATTCTTTCAACAATGTTTCTTAAATATTCTTTTGATTGAACACATAAAAAAAAATTGTCAAATACTAGACATATCATAAAATGACAACTTCTCAAATCTCCCCCCAACACAGGTACATAGGTTACGCTGACACGGCACCAAGTTATGTGATTACTAAGATCATACTGGACTAAATCGAGTTCATTCCCAACTGTGAGTTGGGAAATTGAAGTACTTTCACAGGTGGATATACTCCCAGATACGCTCTTTGATTACGACTACCTTACGCTTAAGTAAATGTTATAAATTTGTAGTAGTTATTTTGCTTATACTCACTAATTAAGACTGTGAGAGATAAGTGAGATCTCCCACTACATTCATTAGCGAATAATCTGCAACATTGAAATGAAATGAAATGAAAAATATTTATTGCTAGAAAAATATTTACATTTATACATGATACTGACCCCCACACTAGGCAAATCCTGTCCCGTGAAGGCTGGATACGATTTCAGACAGCAAAATAAATTATGTGCGGCTAACAAAACGCAATAATAAAGACAAAACAAAAACTGAATACTTATCTTGGAGTACTACTTAATTAGAAAAATATAATAAACTTAAATATTTATGCGTGTGTTTATGTTTCATTAACCTCATTAGCGGATGGACTCTATCAGTGAAATCCCATACTAGTCTTCTTAGCGGATGGTCTCCACCCGAGATCTCAATCTCTTACTGTGAGATCGTCAGTCGACCCCGGGCTAAGTACAAAGCGATGGCTTGGGATGCAACGGGGACAAATTGCCAACACGATGAGTAAGAACCTTATTGGATCCTACGCCACCTCTTGCAAGTCATCATGCCCACGCAAATCTATTTTAGGAAGATTTCAATGTCGCATCGGTGAGCCATTCCCGTGCAGCCGACATTGAAGTCGAATTAGTGATGTATGAAACTGCAATGTATGAAATCTCTTTATTCAACTTCAATGTCGAGTGCACGAGAATATCTCCCCATGTACTGAAATAGCGCTGCGGGAAACTAAATGTAGGTACAGTAGACCTCCTCTTCACGTAACATCAGGTGTGATTGACGTCAACAAAACCGTACTGGTCGTACCTAACACAAACAAAAAGATTTTTTGTTTTATAAATTTTTGGTAACTATTAAGTATTAGGGTGTTTGCTCATTACAAGTGACTCACAAAATCTACAATTTTACGAAGGAACCTGTGACCATAGATAAAAAAATATAGGGGAACCTGTTGTACCTTGACACCCTTTGTACCTAGAGCCCCCTACGTTTTTGAAATGTTTGCGCTCTTTTTTATGTCTCTTTGTCTATGATATAGTGAACTTTCACAAGACTAATCAACATGAAATTAGTTGCAGGCGGCCATTGTATCGAGTTTGCATGGGAGATCACTTTAACGTTTTCGCGGCATAAAAGTAAAATATGAAATATTTTTTATTTCTTTCATTACTTCTGTTATTTCCAACATATTTTTTCAAAACCATTTGATTGAAACAAGTACTTTATCTAAGTTTAAAATGTAGTATGCTTATTTGAGTTCGTCATAACCCCCAAATTTTTATGTGCGAATAAACATGAAAGGGTAGGGGTGTTGTACCTTGATCATAGGAAAACAGTTGTACCTTGATCATATGGTCAAGGTACAAATGTACTATGTTAATTCTGTTTAGGAACGCACATATTTATAATTTTGTTGTTTTTTGTACAGGTAAAATGTCTCGTAGCAAAAACAACATCAAACGAACCCCTGTTCCAAAAAGAGCACTTTCTAGTGCTATTAAATTAGTTAAAGAAAAAAAATTATCATTAAGAGGGGCTGCCAAACATTTTAACTTGTCAAGATGTACTTTAAAGAGGCATTATGTACTTTCCAGTTTTTTAAAGACATGTTGAATCTGAAAATAATAAAAATATTTGCTATTTGTCGAGAAATATGGATTTTATTTGATGAGTTCTAGCTATGATCTAGGTACATCACCCCCGTTGTACCTTGATCCACATTCCAATTTTTTTTCAGATTATGTAAAACCTATCAAAACGATGATCTATGCTTGTATATAATTTATATTGTGATCCACATTAGTTCTTCTAACAGCTAAAGTTGTTTTAATTGCTATAGTTACAACTGTTTTTTTTTTTAAAATCGTTGAATGAAAAAGTGACCGAGGTACAACATTACAGGTTCCCTTACATACGTTCGAATTGAGAATCTTCTCCTTTTTTATGAAGTCGGTTAAAGTCCAAGTTTTGAAAATTTTTGACAGTGTGCCAAAACTTACCTGAAACAAAATATACAACAACGATTAATATACACTGATATTGATATGTAAGAAAAATTGAACTAAGATTAAACTGTAGGTAATCGTTTGTTAAGCCATATATATTTCCTAATTGACCGCCTCATGGCGCCGTTGGTAGTTGCACTTTAAACCGACGGTTGATCTTGGGGTCCCGGGTTCAATCCCCGGGTCGAGCCAAAAATGTGTACCTGAGTTTTTCTGTTCAGACATTCTCAGTGTCAGCTCAAAATCTGGAAGTTGGGGGACTTGTACCCTGCGTCGGAAAGCACGTTAAACCGTAGGTCCTGCGCCCAATCACACTGGTGTCCCATCGAATTATGAGGGTAAGGGAATAGAGAGTTCACCTGTGTTTGCGCACACACTTGAGCACTATTATTTATCCTGCGTACGTGGCCAATCTTTAAGATTGGGCGCCATACCCGTCGGCTGGAGGATTTATTTAAATTTTCCCAATAAAAGTAATGGTTTCATTAATTTAATCCATCAATCACCCAACTATTTGTTTATTTCCACTACATTTAACACAGTCGAGTGGAAAATCGTATACAGATAATTACATCGCATTAACATACATAATCGATCTTTAATCTTTTGATAGTGATCGTGTCTCGGTTAATGTGTTGAATTGAATGTGTATTTAATAGCCAATGACCGATCAAAGCGATGAGCGAGTTAAGCGAGATTTAAAATGGCGCCTTAACTTTTGAATAAGTATCTAAATTAATTTTGTCTTAGGTAAGAAGCCTTAGTTTTTGCTCTACTATGGTTAAGCAAAAGTTATTTCAAATACCCCAAGCCAACCATCAAGTCATGGAATGCCCTTCCAGTCAAATGTTTCCTCCTTCTTACAACCCTGGGTTTTTAGGCGGGGCGTGAAACGGCATCTCAGCAGGCCTTCAGGGTGGGAGTGACAGACTCAATGGACACTTTGTCTGTTCTTTGTGCCTGTCAATCTCATAGTTTGGATCTCACGGCCGCTTACTCTCCTCCGCTCACTCCGCCTGATGGGAGTGGGGTCATCTTGATTGTCCTCAATATAAAAAAAATGGCAGGCTCCTAAAATCATGGACCGGACGATCTAGTGAAAGTCGCGGGGATTCCTTGGATGCGGGTGGCACTCGCATAACCCCCAAGGCTAAATGATCCTTTAAACTTCACTTTAATTTATTAAGGCGTATCAAGAAGACAAACAGTCCACTAATTACGACGTCAGTGTCCTCTTAATGACGTAAGCACTGTATAATTCATCGCAATTGATTTGTCTGTCAAGACAAGATAGTATCAAAATTAAACGACCCGACATTTGCTAATCTATCTACCTAACTGCAGCGATTAGGATCGCCCATTAAGTATAGGCCTGGCATTAAGTTCACCCTAATAAGTTTGTGCAAATATTAAGTCAATGAAGATAAAGGATTCGCGAATATTAGAGCGAAGTTAAGGGTGCGTGGGTTTTGGCTTTGCGGCAAAAAGTGGGAGATTGTATTGGTTAGTCGAATGACAGATACATAGTACTTACAGCTATGTAAGTATGTGCCTAACTGTTATTTGAAAAAAAAACTGTCACGGCCTAATAGAAGACCGGCGTCAAACAGCGTATGTGCTGTGTTTCTCCAAATGAATAAGGGTACTGTAGGGCCATTCGGAGGAATGGGGAATAATGGATACGTCGCAGTCATCTGGTTGAAATAGCTATTTGATTGAATGACTAGCGCGTTTATTGAATAGCGACGTTTAATTCAATGACTAGACCGAACGTTGAATGAACAAGCCTCACTCAACGTCCAACAAATTAGCTGATTGTAACATAGCTCTTTGAACATAGCAGACGTAAAATCAGTCAGGTCATTGTAATTTAGTTCATTTTTTGTCCACTGCGGCGTTGGTGCTCATCAAAACAAAGATGGCGTCAAAGAGCTGACGTTCAGTCAAGAAGTTGAACGTTGTGTTAAACAACTTGACGAGTTGTCCTTTAGTCATTCAATTAAACGTCGCGATTCAATGAACGCGCTAGTCATCCAATCAAATAGCTGATTAAACCAGATGACTGCGACAGATACATAACCTACTTTGATTATACTTGCGGGTGTCTTATAATTTAATTACACTGGCTCAGCGACCCGTAGTGGATCTTGGCATCCGACACGAGACTTCGCCATTCCAGTCTGTTTTAACCCACCTGTCGCCAGTCAGTGGGTGTCTATGGGCAGCGAGAATCGATTACTATCAGGTGATCCGTCTGCTCGTCTGCTACTAATCACTTAAAAAAATAACGATGATAACATTAGTTATCGTTTGTATTAATAAATTTTAGCAACTTATCATCAAAGAGTACGTTTACCAATATTTATTCGCCCCGGGCGCCATACCCGCTGGAAGCGAGGCGCCAGATTAACTGCCGAACTTAACTCATTATCACACAATGAACGGTTAACGATGTTCAGCATTAATTCCAACTATTAGAATATATCAGATTTCGAGATACACCCATACATCAGTACTTATACTAAAACTCTAGGGATTAAATCAGATTGTGTGGTTTAGTTCATGTTTAGATTTTACTTGTTTGCTGGGGAAAACTTCGCCACCCAATACGAGTACTTATAGTAAAACTATTTTACTACAGGAAACTACATTTTCTAAGTTATCTTGGGTCTGGGTGTTTTGGGTCATAGTACAGGGATTGCCCTAGTTTGAGACCAGGTTGATTGGTGTGATTGTCTGACGTATTATTTATTTTATTTATATAAGTATAATAGGCTGATACTTTGATTTTAAAGGTAGGCCTATTAGTTCCCACTAAGGCAAAGGCCTCATTCATAGTAATCACCACGCTTGTCCAACCCGTTAACTCTAAAAACTTAAAAAAAGTAACATGTTGAAAGTCTCATATTATCAGCGCAATGCATAACTATTTGGATCACCAACAAGTCATCATACTGTATAATGCTGCCTAAGAACATCTACCGTACCGCTGTCCTATTAATAGTGCTATGGATGTTGTATGTAGGATTGTAGGTCTACCACTAATCAAATTGAATATTTATGAATTCAAGTCCCGGGTAAAGACTCCAAGAGAACTTCTCGGAATAAGATCGATGATCCAACAACACTAGGCTAATGAGGCACTTTCACGGAATAATGATCATACAGAATATCTACATCACTTATACAAATGTTATTGCGGAGATCTTGCTAAGCAGCAAGAAACTGTATGAATAGATCGTTCACGTTAGGAGTTTGCCCATCGGAATAAAAGAGTAAGGCGTCGTTATAATTTGCTACAATCGTATGTACGATAGCGCCATGCATTTTTCAAACAAACAGATTTCATCAGTGTCCTAAGTTTTTGAATGCTCTTACGATTCGTTGCGATCTAATAGGAAATTGGTGAAGTCATCGTATAACGTACATACGATACGGCGCCTTACTTTTTCATTCCGGTGGGAAAAAATCAAATGAGAATAATTAACTGACTGTTAAGACCTAATAGCAAATCAGATTTCTTAAGATTGATAAGGAAAAATTGTGTGAAGGATTTGGTCATAGCAGCTGGCTGGAGCTAATATAGCCCATGAAATACTTCAGTATGTTGTTTGTGTCAGGAAATAAATTATTTTCTATTCTATTAATTTCATTCAGCCAATCGGCGCAGATCGTTAATACCTGAAGGCGTCCTACTTACATTACGTTTACCGAGGAACCGAGTAGCTGGATGCGAGTATCCAAAAGTCTGTCCCACTCACACAAAAGAGACGTGTAAAAAAGAGCGAACTCCGATTCTGTCCCATCGTCCGGCTCTCTAAAAACATGCATTCTCACAAATAACATTTTTACAACCGTTCTTTATTTTTTTTATTTTATTTCTGCTTCCATCTCTATTCTCACTATGTTTATCTTCATTTCTTTTTCCTTTTTTACAACCAAATAGTCTTTAACCGATAAATTAATTTAGGAAAAGAGACAAATCAGTTACACAAACCCCAAAACCTAAAAAATAATTTGTAAATGTTTTACAAGGATGGATGTCGGATGCATACATATAAGCATTATTGTGAACATTAATATACAAAAGAAAAAAGCTAAAAGAGATGCTCTACATTTCTTGTCAAAGATACCGAAATCTTAATTAATTTAACGCTTATTAATTTTAATAGGTGTAACCGAACAGAATAATGGGTACTTAAGAGTGATAATGCTATAATAGCCGAGAAGCAAAAATAATGTTAAGGAAAAATGTTGTTAAGAAATTCATACGTTTTAATGCTTACAGCAAAATTATGCTAGAATCGTAGTTTTTATTGGTAAAAAAATACAAAACGGCGATCGTCGTATTTATCAACGTCTACTCGATTTATTGTCTTTAATACAAAGATAAACTATTTTGATGCTTTAAAGAAAAATAGCATCAACACTTTAAACTCAAGGACACTTCATTGAGAAAAATCAACTTAAATAAATGTTGTAGTATGATCTTCTGCTGCTGACTATGTGTAGGTGGTATATGTACCTACACATAGTCAGTCAAGTCCTCCACGTTTTAACGTAAACGTTAAAACGTGGAGGGACTTGACTGACTAAAAAACTTTCAAAAAGTTGCACTGTCTTACTTGATAGTAAATTATATTATTTACTTACGAGCGCTCAACGTCTTAATATTCGATATTCATTTATTTTAACTTACAACATTGCTGATAGTGTATGTGTTAAAGAACATTCAGATGTTAATATTTTTGTGCCCATCGGTAAATGTATTATAGGCCACCTTGCCCACTCAGGTATATCTGATGTTGACTGTGCACAGTTGATATAATAGGACACGTACCTACTCATTTTAATATCACTCTTCTTGGAGTAACTTTTGAAACACATGTTTAACTTGACAGCTTGAATGCCGATGAGATGTTGTCAAATCAGGTTGTTTAGTTAAACAGCTACGTAGAAAGTCCGTGAACTCCATCCTTAGACGAATCTACAATTCGTTCAGAGTCGCACAAATTCAACCCCAAAAAAGAAATATAGTAAGGCTCTTATCTCTAACCCGCAAATAGTTCGTTCAACACGGACCCTCCGCCCCTACTTGATCTATGACAAAGGTTCTGTACGCATAAATATTATATGAAGCGCAAAATCCACGGCGCAGTAGCCAGGGCTAGAGGCAGCTGGGCCCGAGTTAGTGTTGCCAATTTAGCACTTCCGGTGCTAGAGATCTTTTATGCGATTGGTGTTAAGCAGACGGATCACCAATATGTTAAACGATTGCCATGCTCATGGACGGGTGGCCGGCATCATCAGTGGAGTCAGATACAAAATAATGCTGCCTACTTTTAAATTCCCCTCCAGCTGCCTTCTGGACTGGGATTTCGCTATCGTATTTTTTTTATATTAGAGGCGGCAAACGAGCAAGCGATTCACCTGCTGATAAGTGCCAATGAACATTTGCATGATCAGAGAGGTCGCTGATGCGTTGCTGGCTTTTTAAGAAGGAGTAAGCTCTTCTCTTAAAGGTTCCTAAGTCATAGCCGTCAGGAAACTATTCCACACAACTCGTACATTACTCACTCGTGGAAACAACGCAGGTGCTTACCAAAGATTTAAATCTGTGTTTACGTATTTTCATAAGTCGTACAGCCGTTCCATTTAACAACTAGCACTACTCTGGTATCCTGGACTAAACAACAACATGAGCTACTTTTATAAAAAAAAACAATTAAATGGCTTTCTTAAAAGTTACAAATGGAGAACTGATCTATTTTACATGAAATTCTAATGAATAAAATGGTAATGCGTATAAAGAGTAGTTACTTATATCTACGATTTCTAATCTAGGAGACCTGGTATTTATACTCTGATATTTAATCATGTCCACATGAAACTAAAATAAACTGACAGACATTTTGCATCTGTCAAATTGAGTCATAATGTATGGGGATGACACAATGACATCTGTCAGTTTACTCCACACGATAAAAAATCAGAGTATAGTTAGCACTTTTTCACCTTGCACCCAGCTCCATTTCGTATTATCCAGTTGGCAGCACTGAGCCGCGTTCAACCGTAACCCGCCGCCTATTGACTATTCTTAAATTAACTGCGGAAACGTATTTTGTGGAATTTTAATTCACGAAAGCCGGAGAACAATGGCTGGATTCATTATGCACGACGTTCTTGGATTTTGGGCGGGTTTTTTGGGTCTGAGCACCTGTATTTTCCTAATCTTTTTGTTAAACCAAAGTCGGTGGGTAGAGAATTTTGAAACAAGGGGCTTTGCTGGTCCTCGCGGTAGGTGTAAGATTATTAATGTTGAATTTTTTATATTTTTCTCATTATTCATTGTTCAAAACGTCGTGGTTATTGTGATTGTTTTGGCAATCTTGCAATAATGAAATGAGTACACACAAGGTCATATCTAGGGAGCTTACATTATACGACTTTATACAGCGACAAGCACATGTCTAGAAAGCTTACTGTATATTGCTACTTTATACAGCGATATATATTTTCGCGCGTTTGATACCCGTGTGCACCCAGACATAAAATTGATTTTTTATCGATTCATCAACGAATAAGCACGTTTTAATCGATAGAAATCCTCGATCGCGCTAGTATAATGATACTATATCACAGCAGCGACACAGTACTATATCTCGTGATTTCGTGATGATACGATCGTTTGTATCGCTGTCTTTAGTATCACGATATGTTGAGACTGTATCGATGTTACATTAGGATTGCTACATTGGATGAGTGCTTTTGGAAGAGGTCTTTAATTTTATAATGTTACTCAGGTCCTATCTTTGGTACCTAGTTTATTTTATCTAACTGACGTAAAATGCATAAGTAATAAGCTACCTTTACATATTACTTGTAAAATTAGGATGTGAACAGTGAAAGAACAAGTGTATCGCTTACCGCTGATACATCAGAAAATTTGTCGTCCGTACCTACGTTGCCCTCGAATTCGCAAAATTAAACCTAATCCAACACGAAAGTAATGTTAAGTTATGGTACAGTACCTATACAGGGTGTATCTGTGAACATTTACATCCCTTTAACCACGTGTTCTACCAACCATTCTGAACAACATTTGTTCTATGACTTTTGAAAATTCGCCAAAAAAAAATTTCATCTTTCCATACAAAGTCGTTCACGTGACCTGGTCATTTTGTATGGGGAGTGCAAAATTTTTTTGAAGAATTTAGAAAAGTTGTTGAACAAATGTTATTCAGAATGGTTGATAGAACACGTGGTTAAAGGGATGTAAATGTTTACAGATACACCCTGTATTGCTTACACTGTTATTTTGATAGGCTCAGAGTCCCACACAGCACCTTGTTTGACATGTGGAGATAATTTCCCCGGAGACATCAAAAATACTTTTCAAATGTGGTGAGTTTTCATATTATTATAGTATTTTAATATTAAAATAACGATAAAATATAGTACGTAAAATGAATGGTAATAGGCAAAGTAGTAACAGTAGGTATCTGAGAGGCCACCAAATACTTAGTCTACTTAGGTACGTTTCAACTAACCTTATTTGAAAGTAAATCTATCAGTAATGGTTGGTGAGTGTGTGAGCTGAAGTGGAGATGGGCAAGACACCTGGCAAGGCGCAAGGATGATATGTGGACTATAAAGCATACCGAATGGCAGCCAAGATTGGGGCGACATCCTATGGGTAAACCAACCTGCCTTTGGTCCGACGATATTGTAAGGGTAGCGGGGAACCATGGATGAGGCTGGCTGGTGACCGTAGGGAGTGGCGTAATAAAAAAGAGGCCTAAACTCAGCAGTGGGTGGACGTGGGCTGACATGATGATGATGAGGTCGACCAGGAGTCCATTCAAATTTTAACCTACAGATGGCGCTGGGCGTCGATTACATCGAGTATTTCGCTTATTCGGTTTCCATATCGCCTTGTCAATATAACTACCTCTTTATAAATACTATAGAAGACTATAGAAAGAAAAAAGGAACATTTATGTGTACAATAGTGGCAACTTTGAAATCTTTTGTTACCTACTAGGAGTATTCATACTATTTTTAAGCATACTCGACTTGTAATTGTATATTATACCAAGCTTACTAGTAAGAAATAAGGGCAGACAACTCCAATAGTAACTAGTTATTGTAGCCGATATTAATTTCAAAGTACGGTTTGACCCCGTTAAAACTGGGGTAAACTTTAATCTTAACAGCACAGCTAATAGTTTAATATCAATCTGAAAGTTGTCAGAAACATATTCCTAAAATGGTCGGACTATAGACTAATAAATACACTTTATGTCCAATTTCTTTATAATGGCTTCGTTCAAAGCAAAAATCGTCCAGACTCGCAGACGCATTATAATAATGTATTCCGGAATAATAAACAGGCTATATCCGGACTACGGGGTTCAGCCTTGTAGGATTCCACAGTGTATTTTTTTTTTATTATTTAGGGAGGGAAACGAGCAAGCGGGTCAGTGGTAAGTGATCACAGCCGCTCTTGAATGATGATGATAGGGGGTGAGTACATGGTTGAGTATGGGTCGACCAGGAGTCCATTCAAATTTTAACCTACAGATGGCGCTGGGCATCGATTACATCGAGTATTTCGCTTATTCGGTTTCCATATCGCCTTTGTCGATATAACTACTCTTTATATATACTATAGAAGCCTATAGAAAGAAAAAAGGAACATTTTTGTGTACTATAGTGGCAATGTTTAAATCATTTGTTACTAGGAATATCCATTCTATGTTTAAGCATACTCGACTTGTAATTGTAATATTATACTAAGCTTAATAACAAGAAATAAGGGCAGACAACTCCAATAGTAACTAGTTATTGTCGATATTAATTTCAAAGTACGGTTTGACCCCGTTAAAACTGGGGTAAACTTTAATCTTAACAACACAGCTAATAGTTTAATATCAATCTGAAAGTTGTCAGAAACATATTCCTAAAATAGTCGAAGAGAGAACCCATCTATACTATTTATAAAGAGATAACTTCTATAGTCAACGATAAGGCTTATACGTAAACTGAAAACACGAAACGCTTGCGCGAAGTAATTAGACACAGCGCCATCTATTAGTTTATTTCTGAATTACGGTCCCGAAGCGAAGTGAGGGCGGGCTACTAGTTGGAAATAAAGGACACGTCAAAAATTATATGGCATTTCGGTATTTCTCTTAAATAAGTATAGACTAATAAATACACTTATGTCCAATTTCTTTATAATGGCTTCGTTCAAAGCAAAGATCGTCATGGAGGAGATTAAATTTTAATGCCATCTGTCAGCTGTCAAGCTTGACACTAAAACCAAATTGACAGCAGCTGTCATTTACAGTAATTGTCAATGTCATTTTTCCTCGGACGCCATTAATGTTTTATTGTAAGTAGATTTTTTTTTCCAATGGTACTAAAGTTACGTAATTATACTTACGTTTACTGTTTTTTCTTGTGCTGTCCTAGGAATCAGTTTTTTTTTTATTTTATGAAATACCTACCGTACATTATTTCGGCCAATTATGGGTCATGTCCTTTATCATTCGTCGCCGTTTGTAATTTTGTCTTAATGTAGAACCAATCTCAATTTAAAAGGATTTTTTTTTTATTTGGCACAAGTAAATATCCTGAAGACGTTGAAACAAAGAAAATAAATACATTTGTCGACCACAAAAACTTCGCACAACAGAAACAATATAGCATGAAGTTCCCAGTAACACTGAACAGACAAAACAATACAACAGAAGAAACATATTAGTAAATTACACACCACGGCCTCAGCATTTGCTAGTATGTTTATTACTCCATCATTCTTCCCACTCTGACCTGATTTTTATGGTAATCTTATTACCTACATGCTCCCGTATCCTGCTCACATACTACACTTGACATGATGGAAATTCCACTGTTTGTAAACAACTGGAGATGTTGTGAATGCAATCTCTTATTTATTTGATAAATGGTAACTATAAATAGACAGGTATTCTTTATCTTATCCATGGGAACCGATCTTGCGACGAGCTAAATACTTTTACACAATAAAGCACCTGTGAAGCCCCTGGAGTTGCAGGTGCTCATGGGCGACGGTAATCGCTTAACATCAGGTGATCCGTATGCTCGTCTGTCCCCTATCCTATGGAAAAAAAAACATTATTATATGTAATTAACTTTAAAATTTCGCGTTGCATTATCACTATTATTATTAGGTATAGAGGGGAATTAACGCGACGTAATTTTTTAAGCACATAATTATGAACTTACCTACTGCTTGACGTTTCGGCTGCGTTACAACAGCCGTGGTCACAAGCGAACTGGCTAGGGCCCGGCTGTGGATCTTTCGATACCCTCACAGTTTCACTTATAAAATCACCACTGGATACAATGTCAGTGAAGCCATAATTATGTGCTTAAAAATTACGTCGCGTTAATTCCCGTCTATAATATTAATTATTATTATGTTTTATGTTTAACATACCAATTACTCATAGCAATAACCAATATCGGTCCGCAATACTACCCGTCGCCAAAACGTGCGAATAATTCGAAATAATCTAATTTACAAAGTTCATACAGGTGCCAACGGCGCGCGACGCTCTCCGTTTAGCTCTATTTAATTAATACACGTTAGAGAATTGCCCTCATTACCGGCCATGCAATAATGGCGCTTGTAACCAGCTTGTTAACGACCAGAGTCGTGTACACGAGGACATTTCAACGGGTGCTTTTGTTTCACTCCAGGTTAATTTGTATTTATTGTAAAAGCAACTACCGTGGAAGTGGAGTTTCAACAGTTAGAAGTTTAGAACGATTGCAGACTAGCGTTTATTGCACTAGTAATAAGTTTGATTTTCGGTGCGTTTATGTACGTATAGGCGCGTGTTTTGCTACTTACGCAACTCATCATCGTCACAATGTCATTCTGTTGCATACAATGTCATTTTGGAGCCTATCTTTGTACCATGATCCAGTTCATCATCATCATCTTTCTCCTGTCCCGTCTGTTCTCCTCGCCATGTGCCCTTTTTTTGCGTTGGGGAAATGCTGCCGGCCCGATGTGCAATGGGCCGACGTCCATATGCATAACCGTCTGCCAGGGGGCGGACGGGTTATGTCAGGCTCTCCTCCAGTAGACTGAAGGCCTACCGACTAAACCCCCAACGACGCTCCCTGCTTCGCCAGAGTGGGATGGCAACATGTGTACTAGTTAATGAACTTTGACTACACGTGCCTTCCCAGGCGGTCGCCATGTGCCCTGCCCATTGCCACTTGAGCCGTGCAATTCTTTGTGCTGTTCCGCGACCTTAGATCTCCCATCGTTTCTGACACGATCACGCAAGGAGATTCCGAGCATAGCCCTATCCATTGCCCTCTGAGTGACTTTGAGCTTTCTTAACGGCCTATTGTAAGCGGTCGCGTTTCAGTTCCGTATGTCATCACTGGCAACACACCGCATTTAAGTCCATGGACATGATGATAGTTGGGACGACATAATGCGGTCTGCACCAGACATGCTTCGTAACCGCAGACGGTTACGGACTGGTTATAGTCTGCAGTACCAATCGGAAACGTAGTTTAAGGTCTTGAGCCGTAATAAATAAAGATTTACAGCTTAAAATTCTAATTGGTTCGCTGCAGAGCGCAAGTCCTAGTTCTGTGGCACCTCATGGGTTATTCTCATCGACATGTCCTTAACTTAGTTGTTTTTAAATCCATAATACTCGGAAATGACATCGAACCTAAAAGTAATAGATTTTAAATAGAGAAACCCTAAGTTTCCCTATACGAGTGATCGGTAAATATCAATTTCGGAAGTACTTGGGTTTGAAGACTCCCACGGTAATGGCATTTTTATAAGACGGAGCTCCTTAGTTCTAGTTCGTCAGACACCGAATCAGTTGTATATATAATATACGTGAAAAAAAACGCTATTCTGTAAGCGATACTACAATGCTTGTGGGTGTTTTTACAGTCCCAATGACCTCCCTATGATTAAACGTTTCATTCATAACAGCAGACGAGATTTCACTCCAAGGTAATACAGACTTGAATATTAAACTTGAAAAATACAATTCAAATGCGTCGGTACAAATTTTCTTTTCATAGAAAGAAATTAAAAGTCTTCTTATGAAAGACTATATCTTAAAAACCTCCGAAAATTGTTCGTGGGATAGGCCCCAGGCGTTTGAAGCTCCTTTGGTAGAGGGCCCCGATTGTTAATTTAGTTATAAAAAGTTATTTCGTCTTATTAAAAGTAGCTTGTATGTACCAGGTACAATCGGCTACAAAATTATTGTTAGCTAAAATAAGGCTGCGTAAAAAACTAGGCAATGTAGCAAGCTAGGCAGCGTAGCAAGCTACACTGCGTACCAAACTAAGCTGCGTAGCAAGCTAAATTGCGTAGCACGCTAGGCTGCGTAGCACGCTAAGCTTCGTAGCACACTAGGCTTCGTAGCACGCTATTAGGCGGCGAAGCACGTTTACCAAGGTAGATCGTGTAGCGCAATAGGCTACGTAGCATGCTAGGCTACGTAGCACGCTAGGCTATATAGATCCTCTAGGCTGCCTAAGTCATCATAATGACTTCTGTTCTAGCACTTAATTGTTTCTTCACGAGATTTTGATGAATGTATTTGCTCTATTGCGGGTGCTTGCCACACCAAAAGCAGACAGAGACGTGCGGTGTGTCGGGAAGATAATATTTCCCGGATTAGATGCTGCGCTTAATTGTGTGATGCTAAGCCGGAGCGCTCGCTCGCAAGTTCCGCAACTTGTTGCGGCTGCGGCCTGCGGCGGAGTCTACACGTGATATGAAACACAATAGATTAATTCCTACTTGCGATTACTTTTGCTTGTTAAATGTTTGAGATTAGGGCATTGGAAGTTTAATGTCTTTATAGCTTGATTATTGGCCCGTGCTTACTTCGCTATTACTAATTTTGCTATTACTTATATCCAAACTCTACCAAAGAATGGCGTTAGTGTGTTGATACCTGTAAGCCTGTAAAGATTTCACATTTTTACTAGTATATTATGGCCTTATTTGGTTAGTGTCGACTAAAGCTGTGTGCTGGTTTTTTTATTTGAACTGTGTATTTATCAGCATTTCATTATTTATTTCCGTTCAATGTCAAATAAATATAATATCCTTAATTCGTTCATTCATTCAACAAGCTACCTACATAGTGCACACACGCAAACACACAAGCACACTCGGAGGTCAAGGGTGTTATACCTATATGTATTTAAGTATTATATTTGTGATCCTCTGTTGTCTGATATCTGTAGCACAAGTGCTTAAGCTACTTAGTACGGAGTCAGGTCAATGTATGAGATGTAGTGTGAATTTGTTTAATATATTTAAAAAATCCAAAGATGCATGCTCGGATTCGACCCTACGACAAAGGCACGTTGATCCACTAAGCTATCCATCGCTCTCATCTGATTATTTTCCTAACATAACTTTGTGATTTAATGGTTCCTTTATCCGAATATCTTAATTTAAGTGTCACAGATTTATGAGTGAGTGACCTCCGAAGATATTCCTATTAAATTTGCAGGCTTACCTTATGTGACTGACGGATGAGAAAGATAACTTTGTACTTCAGAAGGTATGATAGAATCGGTCCTAGACGTAGTTATCTTAATCCTCTCGAACCATTCTGTAGTCACAATAAGGGCATGATTAAACTAACAATTGTCTGGAAGCTGTAAATCTTCGAAGGATACTGAGTCTTTAGTACATAATAAAACGACGAAAACGAAGAAAGAGATAGAAGAAGATACATAGATATTCGCTGGTCACATTAGCCGCAGAACTGACAACCGTTGGAGCCGTAATGTCCTTGAGTAGAGACCGCGACTCGGTATGCGTAGTGTTGGACGCCCTGCGACGAAATGGGATGATGACATTTAAAGGCTCGCTGGAGTGGGCTGGATAAGAGTGGCCGTTATTCGGGAGCAGTGGCGTACATTAGGGGAGACCTATGTCCAACAGTAGACGAGTGTGATGATGATGATGATTACATAGATATAGAAGAAAAGTTTTATCGTTGAGTGAAGAAGATAATGTTTGGCATTTGGTTATATCACTGAAAACAGGCATAATGCCGTACAAGGAGCTTAGGTCTACGTGTTGCGGTTTCAGAACCTCTGCTTACCATTGCTTGTTGCTATTGGATTGAGTGGTCACGATCTGATTTTAGCAGCGTTGTGATTCATACTATCTGGTTTTATAATAATACGAGTACCAATCGTAAATTCATTCATTATAATTTGTCATCATAACTCATAAATTATTGATTTATTAGGATTAAATTATAGTGATGATTTTTTTGCTTTTGAAGATTAGTATATTGGTGGAAGCTTGTTAGAATAGGTAGGTACGTTTTTTTGATATAATGTACCTCTTTGATAGTTTCTTAATATCGCAGGCTTATTCGTGATTTTTATTTTTCGCTCGATGGTGAGGGACAACATCGGAGAAACTCCACGTTTCAGATATTCGTTGAACGTGTAACCCCAGTTGTTCGACAATAGGTGTCCAAATAATTTGCGAGGTCAACCGGCAGTTTTCATGTAGTAACCAACTCCCCAAAGTACTGCTAAAAATAGCAACCATTGTTCTAAGGCCCGGATTCGAATTTCTAGATCAAGACGTATTACACCTTTTTTTGTGTTAGGTGCCGCGACTAGACACCGCAAACGCCAGTCGATCCAAGTGCGCTGCCAACTTTTTCACCCCTTTACCTCCAATTAGGCCTTCACTCGACGAACACTACGTCGGTCTTCTGTGAGGCCGTGGTATCATTCCGATTCAACCGGCCCATTCATACCGAAGCGTGGCTCTCCCACGGTTAAACGCTAAGATGAGAGAAAATTATTGTTAATTTCGTAGGCAGCTTTACGTAGAGCTACGCATCAAGCATTCAAGAGCATACGCAAGTATTTACACAAATTACTCGTTCCTAAGTTGGGTGAAGTCATGCATAAATATTATTGTTTCATTAGAGTCTCCATTAGAGGCTTCGGGGTAATAAGCCGTCTGTTTGTTTAGGAGTTCCTCTGACGTAATCTGTACTACTGTTTCATTAATAGCTCACAGGTCCTTTTGTTCAGGATTTGTGGAAATTTCATTTTATATTTTGAGCGTAAATAAAATAAAGCATATAATACAGAAAGCGGGATATAGCTGATATTTGATTTGAGATTTGATTGTGGGAGAGGCATGCTTCGACATGAATGGGCCGGTTCGATCGGAGTGATAACACGACGTGAATCAGTGCCTGCGTTATGTTACGCAGAGTGAGGCGGCATGGGTAAAGGGGATCCCATCAAAAACAATACTTGTCAAAAAAACCAAGTCTCGCAACTACCGTAAAAAGTGGTGAGATCCATGTTTTGCCAAGTTGGTTATTCATTTATGGACTTGGCAATCACACAATATCTCACAAGTAATGCATTAAATTGATTCGGTTGTTTAATGGGCATGGTTACTGAAAATTCAGTCTTCTAGTTTTATCCACAACGAAGTTACAGGGGGTCGAAAATGGCCTGAATTGCTTCGAGAAAAGGATGGTACGGCCGTGCCGCTTTTTTGCTCGACTTGGTGGGGGCACCGCCGTGCCCCCAGATTAAAATGTTGGCAACGCACTTGTGCAGTGGCGTCACTCCTAATAATGCAATCGCATACCGTAAGGTGATTACCGTCTGCTTGTCTGCCTCCTATCACATAAAAAAATAAGATATTCACGTATCAAAACTGCTATTTTAAGCCATAATCACGGATCAATTTTCCAATATGTACCAGTTAGGCATTTACCCCCTACCCAATCGGTCCCCTCCCCTCCCCTTGGAGTCGCATGGCGCCAGAAGATAATTGGATTTGAGAATCGGAGAATATTTCATTTCTGATGCGACTTGCGTGCGAGTTTGTCCGTCAAATGCAATTTCGCGAGCTCGTATCCAAACTTCCCTATTTGGTTTCTTTTGGAATTTTAGTAATAAATGTCGACAAAGTCTTAAATTAAAAGTAAGCGACCAAGTTACAATATTAGGTTAATTTATATTTGAGATAGAGATCGCCCTATGAGCCATAAAAACGTGGTCCCATGGTTTTTAGGTGCTTTATCATGCTTAAGAGTGGTTTTAAATGAAATATACGTTGGTAAAATTAAACCTGGCATCCAATGGGGTTAAGAGGATGAAATGAAATGGGAATCAAATCAATGAACATTCCTTATAGCATTCTAAGAGAATGAAATTGGGCCGGCCATGTCTTTGGCTGATGGACAATAAAGTAACGATACATAGACCGTAGGAGCTATGCTTCGGCATGCATAAATTGAAGTGATACCACGCCCTTACAAAAAACCGGCGTGTAGTAGCCTCGTTATGCTTAGCGCGTGGCGTAAAAGTGATCAGCTGGTTGATGCGATTTTATAGGAAAGCGAATTTATCATTTAATTAGTGGCCCGCCCTCACTTCGTTACGGGACATTAGTTTCACTCTTTACCAATAGATGGCGTTAGTTGTCGATTGTATCGCAATAGTGTTCGTATTTTTAGATTTCTCTTTTTGGATTAAGTCTGTAGAATTTACCTCTTTATAAATAGTATAGATATTGCGTCAGATGTTTCTTAGAGAAAAAAACTGAGCAATTGTAAGTTGCACGTTTCCGGTCATGATTCGTTATCGAAGTAGGCCCCCAAGACATTTAATCTACTAGCCTATACTATTGTTTTTGTGTGCGTTTGTCTATAATTACAGTTCCAACTTGATCATTATCTTAACGATAAAGACAAATTGAATAATCGTGGTTGTCTGCTTGCCTTTGAATTATAGATGGTATTCATTTCAAGATTAAAATCTAAGTATTACATTTGAAGTTGCTAATCTCTTCTCAGATCTCGATGTAAAGTTTTGGGCCATCGCTAGATTAACCATGTCGGCAATAGGGTTGCTAGATGGAATATTTCTACTGTCAGAAGCAATTATAATTTTTTCGAGATTTTGCTACTTTTGTCTGGAGAAATCAAATCAGCGAAAGATAATTTTACCTATTCGTCTCGCTCGGTTTCTTAATCCGTCGGGAGTTTACACAAAAAGTCGGGAGAATTCCGCCATTAAGGCTTGTACATGCGCGGATTAGGCACTTTTCTGTATGTTTAAACTCGGTAAATCGTTAAGAACGATACCTAAAAAAAATACATGTTATAGACTGGATTTCGATCTTGAATTTCTGACGAGGATTTTTATTCAATGCTTATAGTTCATTAGGAAAAAAATAAAACGTAAACATCGATTATATGCAAAATATTGGATAAACTACGAAACTAAACAGTTCAGATGACTGTTTTTTTTATATACAATACAATACAATGTACACTACAATCCCTGACGAGGAATTCTTGTTTCTTTAGTTTATAATTTTTTTATTACTAATATTCTGTTTGTCGATATACGCGAGCGCGAGTACTCTCTACATCCTCAATGCCGTTAGCGCATTACAAGCCAAAGCATAGCACTATAATATATATGCCGCTATTACATATAAAAATGTAAACAGGGACTGTGAATTATAGTCGTAAAAAAAGTTTACATTGATTCTTACATGTTATTTACCAAGCTAGATTTAATAAACATTTCGTAATGACTAGTCCTCGCCAATTAACGTGCCTGTTTTATTTAATTGTAGCACAATTTTGTATTTTCCTTTCCTTTGTGCGCTATGAAACTAGTTTGCTTACAGCAAACAATGAATCTTTGCTTTAAAGGACAAGGGTGCTTATTTGGTACGCTAGCGCAGCCATTTAACCTTTAATATTTTAATTAAAACAATATATCAGCTTATTTACTGTAGGATACAGACCTCCAAAGAATTAAGCTTCGCTACTATCATGGGATTAGATACGCTCGCCTTAAGCAGATAAGTGAACAAACTTAAATGATGTTCAATAAATTCTAAACATACTTTAACGCAGCCAAAACATCACGCATTATTGTACCTACATACCTACATAATATCTAATATGTGCTTAAAAATTACCGTCGGTTGAATTCCCTTCTATGATAGTAATAGTTATCTATAATGTAACGCGAAAGCTTGAAGAACCATTTAAATTTAATCATGATCACCCCTCGTTTTTAATGCTTGCGAGCACATTATTTCTCATCTACAATTATGTAACCTATAGATACAATAAAGATATTGAATACAGCATAAGATGAATAAGTAAGCTAAATACTGTTTTGGAAACACCACGCTTTACAAGGTCGAAGCGACGCTATTCTGACGTCATAATGAATGCAGATAGTAAAATTATTATGAATGAAGTGGCATTGGCCTTAATGCAATCCATGCAATATGGTACACAGACCGACCAGCTATTTAAGATGCATACATCAAGGTTGCAAGATGACGTCACAGCGTTTGGCACGCGCACACAAAAGTTAGGGAGACAGGGCCTGAGTTACCACACCGCTCCCGATTTTCGGCCACTCTCATCCAGCCCATACCAGCCAGCCTTCGAAATGTCATCTTCCCATTTGTCGCATGGCAGGGTAAGTAGGTACTTATAGGTATACCTACATAATAATATATGTTATTGTATTAGAGATATCCCATTCTATCTTATCAAAATCCGACACTGATGACCCATTTAGCTCAATGTTTCGTGGGTTCGATTCCGGCACCAACACAAAATGTTTGATGTGGAAACTGATATTTGTGTTGGTTGTGGATAACTCGTTATTGGTGGTAACTTCGCAGTTACTGGTATGCGTTTGTCTAAAGGAAAACCTTAGTTTGGAACCAGACAATGTATGTGAAAATGTCTCTTACTATCTACTTGTTTCAATATTTTGTTTTTAGACAGATTTTTTTTGAAACGTGTGTGAACCCTTGTTTGTAAGTTGCAATAAGTATTATTTTTGTTGCAAGGACAATTTTCCCTAACCCTCTCAATAATTCGATTTCGGAGCTTAAGCAGATACGCGGCACAATATTTGTATATTTTATATTATGTATGCGGTATTTACAAAGTGCTCATAAGCGATATTGAAGTATTGAATATTTGACAGTAGCTATGTATATGTGGGTATAGATAGATTGATGTAATGCCTATCCGTCTTTTATCATTATAATGTCTGGATACACAATTCCATACATTTGAAAAAGTGATCCCAACAGCTGCTGTCATTAGGTACTAGTACAGTCGAGTTCAAAAATATGTATACAATTTAGGACCTTGGTCAACAGGTACCTATGTATAAGAGCAAACACTTCCCACTTTCTTATAAAATTGTATGTAACCAAAGTAGTAACAACTAGACTAGATATTTTTTGCCATCACTACATTTTGCTTTCGACCTAAATCCATAGTCATTGGTTTTAAACTTCAAAATTTACGAATGGATATATCATGGGCGGCGACACTTTCAGCGCGTTCACCACAAAATAATTACACACAGAAGTTAGACTTTGACCTGATTTTGAATTTAGAAGTGTTCGTTGACATATGCTAGGGTTCTTGCCCGGCATGAGTACATAAACGCGCGGCCTCTACCATAGACCTCGACAGTTTGACAATCTTATATCATAAGTTAGGATTAATGTGGTCGAAAAAGCGTTTTTGCCCGTTAGTGCGCATGCGTGAGTACATGACATATTTTTAGCTCTTAGTGGGCAGTCGCCTTCTGTGTCAATATGTATTTGTGCGTTCACGCTGTTGTATTCATATGATCAGAAGCTGTCCTCACATAAAAAAGTCTATAGCCCTGACAGTGAACGGACGAAGGACCAGCTTTTCAACTCGGCTCCGGGTCACGTGGCCGTTAATTAATCGCCGGGGAACTAAAAGGACGCGTTATTGCAAAACAAAAGTTCGGACGGCGAGTACTTCGAAACTCGGCTCATTAGCACGAGATCGGGAAACAAATACATATATCGGGTAGAGATGCGCAGCAACCGTGACTTTACGCTGACCAGCAGATATAATGAGCAGCAGATAAACTGAGCTAGCCTAATCCACCAGTTCAAAGTCGCTCAAAGAGCCATGGAAAGGGCTATGCTCGGAGTATCTTGAAGGACCGCATCAGAAATTATGTAATCCGACAGAGAACCAGAGTCACCTGACATAGCCCACCGAATTAGCAAACTGAAGTGGCAGTGGGTTGGTCACATTAACCGCAGAACCGACAACCGTTGGAGCCGTTAAAGTCCTTGAGTGGAGACCGCGACTCGGTAAGCGTAGTGTTGGACGCCCTGCGACAAGATGGGATGATGACATTCGAAGGCTGGCTGGTGTGGGCTGGATGAGAGTGGCCGAAAATCGGGAGCGGTGGCGTGCATTAGGGGAAACCTATGTCCAGCAGTGGACGAGTGTGGGTTGCTGATGAGATAAACTGAGCAGCAGATAAACCGAGCAGCAAATAAACTGAGCAGCAGATATATCGAGCGGCAGCGATGGTAGCTGAGTGTACTCTTTGCGTCAAATAAACATAACCCTCTTAGCAACATCCTAAGCGAATGATTTCAAAAATAAGGAAAATTATGAATCATGCGGCTCATGAGACGACGTGACTTGCAAAATGAGTAGTTTTGTTTGGTCGAAGCGAAAATTTAAAATAGGGTCTCCTGGGTAGCAATTCCCGTGCACTTGACATTGAAGTCGAATTAAAAATTTGTATCTAAGTGTCTAGTGCACAAGAATTTCCCCCCTGATCGTCGGCCTGTATGATTATGCTGTCCAAGATATGTCTTCTTGTCTTGACGCCCCGATCTGATACCTAATATAGTTACGCCCGATTTTATTCAAGCCCTCTTATTAGGAGCACTTTCCTTTCCTAATTTTTTTAATTAAATCTGAAATGTTTAATGAGGATCACGAAAAGGGATGCTAATTTAAACAGACTCGACTTGGTTTTTTAATGGCGGAATATTCACGGGTACTTTTTTGTCGTCTTCTTTTAGGCAAACGGCTCATTATATATTTAATGGCTTTTCAAATACGAAATCGTTTCACTCTAAATTCTTGCATATTTAATTTTTACAGATTTTTTTTTTATGTGTTAGCATATGAGCAGACGGGTCACCTGATGGTAAGCGACCCCCGCCGCCCATAACAGATGCAAGAGCAGTAGAGTTCACAAGTATCCTGCAAACCGTTTACCCCCCTTGCCTCCCAATTGGGCCTCCAGTATCCTCACTCACACGACGAAACACAGCGCAGGCGCTGCTTTACGCCGGTCTTCTGTGACACCGTGGTGTCACTTCGGTCGAGCCAGTCCATTCATGCCGCGGGGCGCAGTCAACGCAAAATAAAAAGTCGATCCTGCTCGACACATCACTAGTCGATACTAGGATGCTACGCCGATGCGTGACCAAGTTTTCGCCAGAGAACTTATTAACATCTAAAATATATTTGAAATTCTATCACCTCGCTAGTGAAACCACGGAGCGCAGTTAGTGACAGATTAAAGTCGCAAAAGAGTCGATCATGTACGATACATCACTAGTATCGGCGAGACCAAGTTTTCGCCGGGGAACTTTGATCAAATAACCTTTTTCTTTGGAAGATTAAGTGGAGAAAACAAAGAAATCGAGGTTGCGGCCCAACGCACTGGGTCCTTGATACAAACAACGTATGTTTATTTTATTAGGGCCGAACGAGATCCAATGTAATTTTTATCACAGCCTTTTGTCTGAATTTCGAAGGACATAAACTTCTTTTTAAGGCCCTTATTTTCCCCACCATAAGCCTTCGTTATAATGTCTTTTTTTTACACAGCACCTTATCATATTGACCTGACTCCATACTAAGTAGCACATTATGTTACGATAAATGGCAGCAGCACAATCAGGAAAGTTCGCGATGGGAGCGAGAATCAAGATAGAATGAATGCGTTGAGATATACCAGATTACAATGATGGTTGCGAAGTGTTTCGTAGTGGACAAAATACTCTACCTACTTCACTTCCGGTAAAAATTTTAGCCTTTGAATTAGATATTTTTTCCGTGGGAGAGCCACACTTCGGCATGAATCCCATTCATGCGGCTCGACTGGAGTGTTACCACGGCCTCAGAGAAGATTGGCGTGAAGCAGCGCCTGCGCTGTGCTTCGTCCAGTGAGTGAGGGTACCGGAGGCTCAATTCGGGGAAAGGGGGTAAAAGGTTGGCAACGCACTTGTGACTCTACTGGTGTTGCAAATGTCTAGGGGCGGCGGCAATCGCTTACCGTCAGGGCATCATAGGTGACAGACGAGCAGACGATGATTCGTCTCGTATCACATAAGAAAAGCTCTAAATGAAAGCAAATTTTGGTCAGCTGTCCTATATTTCAGCAATAAAAGAAGCATGGACTTTAACAAATTCATATCTTTATTTATACTATTTGTAAAGAGACAAACTCCATTAGACATCGAGAAATCTTATATACAAACCGAAAATATATAATACTAGCGCGTTACAATAGGCTTGTTTCCAAGGTTAGAGATTGGAAGATTTTTTGTATAAAATGGAGAAATAACGGTAAAAAAAAACTATATACAAGAATTTAATTTGATATTTTTTGTCATCAGTCAATTAAAGTTAGATCTAAATTTGATACGTAACTTGATTTTAAAAGTATTACATTTACTAAATAATTATATACAATTAGATATTCATGCAATTTTGAGCAACTTTTCTTTTGAAACCATTTTCATAAACGCATTATATAATATAGCTATCGAACAAAGGTCTCCGTGATGAACACAAACTAGCACCGTGTGGCGTCACAGCGTGGCAGGGCCGTTGTATGGAGCGTTTTGACAAGGTTTATTTTATGTGATCTTTGAATGGTGATATCTCGGAGAATATTCATGCTAACAGAGTAATCTTTTGCCGATGTTTCTACTCTGGAGAGCTTCTTTGATTACTAATCAGAAAAAAAAAATTGGAAACAGGCCTAATCACCGCTATCTTATCGGTAGACACTGGAACTACTGCTTCGAAACGAAGTGATAAACACATACTTAACATATCAACTAAAATAAAGAAAGAAGATAATTACCTATGTTTATAAATACAGATCCGAGTACTGACACAAATAGGAGGAAACGTTACATGGGATTATAGGCGATACTACACGTTACTGGTATTAGATCCAACAAATAAGTAGATAATTAGCCACATTCACGCCATGAATACTAATGTTGGACTCTTTCAGAAGCAACCAGGGTCGCAGGATATTATTTTATCGTATAACTAGTAGCCCACCCTCACTTCGCTTCGGGACCGTAATTCAGAAATGAACCAATAGATGACGCTGTATCCCAATTACGTCGCGCAAGCGTTTCGTGTTTTTGGTTTACCTATAAGCCTTGTCGTTGTCTATAGAAGTTATCTCTTTATAAATAGTATAGAAGATTACATTATGAGAGAAAGTATCCGATTCTTGAATTTCTTACAGACAAAGGATAGGCTTAGTATTGTTTTATTTAGTAGAATGTCCTTTGTTATTTGTTTGTCGTTGTATTTTGTTTGTAATAATTTAGTCTTTGATTTTTTTCTTACCGTATTTTAAGTGGGATTCTCAGCCAACGCTGCTGTTACAAATGCTAAAGTTGCGCTTTGTTGGTCATAAAATGTAACAGAAAATTATTTTTGTTCTGTTTACCCGATTACGGCGAAGCCTCCTTTTTGCTTCGCAGTGGATATGACGTTTAAAAGTACCTACATTAAAATATACCTACTGTAACGATAGTAAACTCCTTTGATACTGGCCGCCGCTTATGGCTGATTTTATAATGGGAATCTGTCATGCATTGAAAAATAAACAGACACGCTCTCGGGAACGCATTCCGAACTGAGTGACGATATCGCGAGGAGCTAGAGTAAGGAGGGTCCAGACCTCACGTTATCCTAGGCTCGGGAGGAAGTGTCCTCCCAGATTGTGGTAGTTAGTACGTGAAATAACCTATTATTTTCAGAAAAGCAATAAAAGATATTTCAAAACAATACCGCCTCCACCTCATTGTAACACTACCACCACCTACCTGTAATAGCCCTAATTTAAGCGAAGACTTTATACTTATTTCATAGTTTTCAGAATGTGTGCTTAGTAGTACGGTTTTAGTGATTAAACTGTGTTTTTATTGTCCTATTTGTATTATCTTTGGTACTTGTGTTTTTCGTGTGTTTGCCAATAAATGTATCTATCTAATTGATGTTGTGAACAAATACACTTTAACAAATAAACTTGCTGCTAACCCGATAAAGTTAGACATCCAATAAAGGCAGGCACAGTTATTAATCTAACCTACATCGACCTAATCCTAAAGTAAGAACTTACTGTAAATGAACTTGTATTATGGGTATTGGTATTATATAACGAAGCTGATTGATTTTCTACGGTTGTTGCAAATCTAACTTACTTTTTCCCATGAAAGTTTTTTTTTATGTGATAGGTAGCAGGCGAGCAGGCGGATCACCTGATGGTAAGCAATTGCCGCCGCCCATGGACACTTGCAACACCAGTGGAGTTACAAGTGCGCTGCTAACCTTTTATCCCCTTCCCCCCCAAGTGGGCCTCCGGTACCCTCACTCACTCGGCGAAATACAGCACAGGGGCTGCTTCACGCCGGTTTTCTGTGAGGCAGTGGTATCATTTCGGTCGAGCCGGCCCATTCATGCCGAAGCGTGGCTCTCCCACAGTTAAATTTATTAAGGCTTCGTCATTAAAATGACCGAAATTTGACTATACACAAACCCTGTTCTGTTTCACAACTTAACACCACGGTAGCCTCCAAACACCGAATGTACCTAATATTTTGTCCCACCCAAACTTTGCTCCATGAATACTAAATACAAGCCTTCACACTTTTCAAGAGCCCCAAACTTGGCGTCAAGTTCATTCCGAGAGTTTCCCTAAAAACTGTTTACCCCACTTAATTACATTGTTTGGATCCGGAGAGTTCCATCGTTTCTTATTTAAATTGTTTTATCATAACGCTTAACCCTCCTTACAAGGCTACTGTTTTTATTAGTTCATTCCCTTCTATTTAAATAAATAAAATTAATAATAAATAAATGCGCCAGACCTTGTGAGAGCTTGTGGCCGAACCAAATATATAATGGCGAGACAAAGTCAGCAAGGCTGCGCTGGCTCGGTCACTTAGAGAGAATGGAGTCAGATCGTGCTGCCAAGCGAGCTTACCTGGGTCGATCTACCCGGAAGCGCCCAGTGGGGCGCCCCAGATACCGCTGGATGGACCAGGTCAAGAAGGATCTTGGTCACCTTCAAAGGAAGGATTGGCAAGAGGTGGCTGAGAATAGAGCGGAGTGGCGAATTCTCGTGTCGGAAGCGAAGATCCACTTCGGGTCGCTGAGCCAGCGTAGTAAGTAAATGCGCCAGACAATCACACCAACCAACCTGATCTCAATGTAGGACAACCCGTGTACTATGAGTAACAGATGACGATAACTAACTGGGGGCCTCAACCCAGGACACCCAGACCCAAGAAAACTTAGAAAATGTCGTTTCCTAAATTTACTTGATCGGGAATCAAACACGGGTCGTTACGCGCTTTTTTGTCGTGGGTAATAGCGTATTTTATTGTTATCCAAATTTTTCGTAACGTAAGTTTGAACCTCGTCTTTACTCGGGTAGCGTCAGCGACTCCTCTGATCTCACAGATGTTTCAAACCAGCCATAATCATTTACTATATCAGGCCCCTATTTCACCACGCTGACAATTATCAGTCATATGTAGAGTGACAATTGTCAAACAGTTACAGATTTCATATTTACAGTTGAAATAATAAAATAATTACTTATTAATTCTAGTCGACATATTTATGGAATTGTAGGTGAATCTTGACATGAGATTGAAGCTATGTCGGATTTGCCTCACCGCTGAGTTGATGGTGAAAATACGCACATAGATTTAAAAAAAATATAGATATAGGTATAGATGGCTGAACTTCTGTATAAAAGGCTGCTATAACTTTCCACTGAGTTTTCATTACTTAAAGTAAATAAACGTATTTTATTTTGTTCTATTTCGCATTTTACAGGCATTCCACGTAGATAAGTAGTAGTAGAGTAGGTACACTGCGCTTTAAAAATGAAAGTATCACCAAAGCATCGCCACATTAATCAATTTAAAATTTAACGAACATCCCATTCCTCGTTGCGTCTGTAGTCTGTAGCACACTTCATCATAAAATTTTCACAATCTCCAAAGATCCGGGTCCCCGAGCCCTCGGCAGCTCCATCGCATTTTTCCCAGTAAATTATTGATTGCCACTAGAGACAAGTGTTTTGTCCGTTTAATTACTTAGTAAATGAAGCCTTAGGACACTTTTTAAACAAAGGGCTTTCAACGCGTCTCGATAAATTTTCCTTGCCGGCAACTTTTGAGTGCCCTTCATAAAGCATTACCCGAGCTGAGACGCCGGTAGGGATGGGTACTTTGATCAGATTTTTATCGACCTTTTGGCAAATATTCTGGTTTTTTTTTCATGTTGCGTCAAACAAGCATTTAACCTCGATCACACCTAATGTTAAGTGAAGATTAGGTCAATAATACCTAAGATACATAGCGCAGTAAATCAGCCATCAGTTCTATAATGTCCGGTACTCCTCATCACTAAGCGAAATACAGCGCAAGCGCTTCTTTACGCACATCCACTCTGATTCAAAGCCTCCGTTCTAGCGGCCCATTCATGCCAAGGCTTGGCTCTCCTTCGCCAAAAAAAACTAAAAAAGTTTGAATAGAAATGGATGAATATTTTTACAAGGTGAGCCTTAAAAACGTAGATGAAATATATTAATTCGATACTTTTCATGTAAGTTAACGACAACTCTAATGCATACCTACTATTATGTTTAAAACTCGGCACGACTGGCCAAGCTTTGCTAAGAAATAAATGAAACCACTACAAGCTTATGAATCCCAGGTAAGGGTCACATACTTTGCCCTATTTCTGCCCTTTGTCCGTTTTGAAAGAGAAAACGCTTTGAATGGCAAATATTTTGCACAGGCCTTACGCGGAATTTTGTTCATTTAAATTTTGTTACTTAAAAAATATCATGAATGGAATTGAGAGTTTCATTTAAACCTCGTCTTCACAAGTGACAGCAATTTTAGTTCATAAAAAGAAAAGGCATTTTGACATACATAAAATTTAGGATCAAAATCCAACGTCATGTTTTAATAAAATTTTATAGCCTAATGCGAGGGAATGCGGGTCACAATATTATGTTGAACGGTAAGATGAATCTCAGAAAGATGAGAGGAAATTTCCAGTTAATAAATTTACTCTGACGAGTGATGCCAACAATAAATCTGAAAAAAAAAACACGAATCAATTTCTACCAAAAAAAAATTTTGTATTTTCGCGGTGAACATGTTGTTGAAGTAAGTGTACTTAGTTCAAAAAATTACCATTTTAAGTCATCAGTTGCTAGCGGTCGCTTTTATTATATTATAATATCTTTTATTCCCGAATATGTAAACATTTTTTGCGAGTAGGTAGGTATATACTGCAATGAATTAGCATACCTATAATATTATTTCCTGGCCAGCCGAGAAAAACGTACAATAAAACTATGCAAAATTAATAGCCCTGCCCCTTCATGGATGTCTTGAGAGCAGTGGCAAATTTCTCGAATGTCTTTAAAGATTTTTATAACTTATATAAATCGTACGTATGTACAGCCACTCTCTCATCATAGGTACTATGAAACAAAATATATTGTGTTGAAAATCATTTGATCAAAATTTTACAGGTTGTAGTCACCTGATGCACAAGTACAAAGTGATGTGTACAAGTACAAACTTCGTATTTTTTTTTAATTAAGAATGAACTTGGTGCAACAACTCCGTGTCAAAACAAACATTATGAAACAAACTATAGCGCAACGGCCAGCAGGACAGATCTATTTTTAAAAGTCAGATCCTATTTTTATCTTGCTACCATTAGTGCAGCAAGAAAAGAAACTAGACTCGTGCTCCTGAATAGCAAAAACTTAATCCAAACACTCATTTATTCACTTTAGACTTCAAATCCAACTCAATATTATTCAAAAGAATAAGTTTTTCTTTTATTCCTCAAACTACTCTAAAGCACGTTAACTGAAGAAAGCGTGCTACAGTAACTGATTTCAACTATTCTGGAGCTTAATATTATCACAACAAGGTCTTTAATTGAATATTTACGGCAGGTGGCAACAGACAGTCTACAGATACAGGAGCCATAATGTTGGAGGCTTATGTCAAGGGAGCAAGGTTGATTTTCCTTTCTGTGTTGGGTAGTGGATCAAGTCTAACAAAACAAAGCTATTAAAAGATAAAATAGTATTTAACTAATGGTTTTCAATTTATACATATCGTTTTTTTTGTGCAGATAAGTGTCGCAAAGTGATAATAAAGGCAAGAGCACAGAATACTTAATAAAGAGTAAACAGGTATCTTCTAGGCAAACGCGTGTCATCCTAGACCTCATCGTCACTTTCCATCAGGTGCGATTGTGGTCATGCATTAGCCTATAGTTTAATAACAAAAATAGATTGAATTGTACTTGAAGTCTTGAAGTCTTGACAGAGTCGCTGTGACTTTGACTGACTTGACACTTGACATTGGTGAAGATGATTTTAAATTTTTAATATAATGGCTCTACACCCATATTTAAAATGACGTATATCTACCGCAGGAAATGCAATATTTAATTTGTTCTGTATTGGCCCTAGTAACATAGTACCTAAAAATAATCCCAATCTAGCAATTCATAGTTCGTTTTCAAGGTCATCTCCAATGACCTCTTAAACGGTACGTCAAGGTTGCTAGACGCACAGTAAACTTAGTATAGTGACTGCGCAGTAGCTAGTGCGTCGTACTTTTTATCTGGATCAAAAATCTGTATCTAAATCGGCAATATGCGCTCTCTTCGTTCGTCTCACATGGTACTTTGAATTTTTACTTAAATAATACTCTTACTACAATATGGTTAAGATAAGCCGTCTTACCGAAAGTATCAGTTAATAGTAAAAGGCCGATTCTTTAATCAATTAAAAAAGGACACAAAATTTCTTATTTTGTACTTAATGCTTGACGTTTCGGATTCGTTACAGCAACGTGGTCACATGCTGACTGGCGGTGCACGCGTCGTCTGCTGAATCTTCCCGTTCTTAACTAATTATACTTCTAATGCAACACCAAAATCCAAAAAGCTAAAGAATGTTGCGTCGGTTGATCCAATTACCTTACAAACATAAGTAGCTTAGCACTTGTTGCATGTGTTCTTGGGCGGCGGCAATTGCTTACCATCAGGTGATCCGCCTGCTCGTCTGCTATCTATCACATAAAAAAAAACTAGGCTGGTACCTGGCAAAACTACGGTACCGTTATAATGTACGTAATTACCCCTGGATCTTAAAGTAAAGCGTAAATAACGACCGAGTTTTTTGTATCAGTGAACTCAAGAGTAAGAAACCGCTCTATAAATTATCTCGAGGTACTGGTTTCACTGTGCAAGAAGATACTTCAACTGTGATGCAGCCAGTAATCATCGTGTGGCTGTTTTGTTTGTGGACGGCTAAGTTTGCCAAGCTTCGCGTTGCGCGTCGAATTGCTTCCAAGTTTCGACGGAGAAATGTTAGATGTGCTAAGTTTTAGAACTATTTAGCCTTTCGACTCTTTGCCGTTTATTTTTGTTCTATTTTAAACTCTATCACAAAAACACAAAGATCCATTTTGATAATTGGTTTTGCTGTCTAAAACAACGGATAAAGACATAAGCATTTCTCTATTTTCTTTTTCAACTTTGTAAATTTGGTTCCTCTCTAACCAAAAATAACATATCCACAAAGGACATTATCTTAAACAGTAAGTATACAAAAATCATGCTTAGTTTCTTTCTTCAGTTTCACACACTTGTTTCTCAAGCTGTTAACTAATTCATTAGCATTAACACCTATGTATTATCATTCCCAGTACTAAACCACAGGTCTTCAATCACAAGGAGATCAAACTAATTAGGTTTAGGATATACTAGTATCTGCATGGACATAGTGATGTTTGTACAAACCAATGGGTAGTTAAAGAAAAAGGTCTCTATTAATCGTCGTAAGGCCTATAAGCCTTTTAAAAGGCATAAAACAATTGATTTTCCATTGTGTCTGCTGTCTGGGCGTTACGACATTATAATAATATACCCGTCCTCACTTCGTATTAGGACATTAGTACTACTCTGTACCGATAGATAGCGCTGTATGTGGATTGCCTCACGCAAGTGTTTCGCCTTTTCAGTTTGTGTACAAGAGCAAAAGTTGATGATCAAAATCAAAAACTCTATACTCATTACTGAGGGGAGTTCGCTATTTTTGCTGTTGACTGTACTTTGACTCTTAGTATGAACATTTTAGGCTTATCCAAAGATAACGTTGGTGTGTGTATCTGTTTGACTGACCTGATTAAACATTTTGTAGTTATCCTCACGTTCCAAGAAGTTCTAGGTCCGATTTCCGCTCTAGACAAACATTTGTCTAATGAATACATATGTTTGTTCAGTGTCAGTGAGTAATTTATCCATTTAAGTAAATACATATAGCTATAAAAGTGCTATAGTAATAACCTTTAGAGAGATTAGGTCAATTGTATGTGACTAAGAAAAGTAGCAAAGAAATTGCTAAATAAAATAAAATGTGACGCTATCCGATAATCTAAATAAATCCCGAGAAATGTGTTACTAAACCGTTAATTTAATGCGCGTCATCCGGCAGTAAAACCCAAAGTTACCCCTTTAAGTTACCCCGTCACCATACATTACCGACGTCTTCAACTAGTTAAGAGGTTAGTGGAACCCTTAAAGCGTAATGCACATTAATCTGCCAGCTCCCAGTACCTAATGGAGCGCTCCAACGGGATTTGAACAAGAGCTGGCATACGGCAATACCTTAGGGAGAACCGGCTTTGGCATGAGATTTTCAACCGTGTCTGACTACGTGGAATTAGCAAAACATATTACATGATCTTTAACTTAAATGAAATAAATCCTCCAACCTATATTCGGCAGCGATCAATCTAAACGATCAGCCACGTACGCAGGATATACAGGGTGTATCTGTGAACATTTGCATCCCTTAAACCACGTGTTTTACCAACCATTCTGAACAACATTTGTTCTATGACTTTTGTAAATTCGCATAAAAAAATTTCATCCTTCTATACAAAGTCGATCACGTGACTTGGCCATTTTGTATGGGGAGTCGAAATTTTTTTCGAAGAATTTAGAAAAATTATTCAACAAATGTTGTTTAGAATGGTTGATAGAACACGTGGTTAAACGAATGTAAATGTTTACTGATACACCCTGTATTATAGCGCTCAAGTGTGTGCGCAAACACAGGTGCACTCTCTATTAGGAGGACATAGAACACCACCGAAGAGAGATTGGGCACAGGACCAACGGTTTAACGTGCTTTCCGAGGCACGGAAGTACAAGACCACCAACTTCCAGACCCGGGGATCGATCGCGGGCCCCAGGCGTAGGCCGTCCCTTTACAATTCGACCCACTAGCTTCTGCGCCACCGAAGGAATCGAGATTTTTAACTTATCAAAGGACTGAGGAATGAAGCAAGGTATTTTAAACTGTAACCCAAGATATTAAAGTTTGATTCTTTGTGATTCGTAGCTGTATTGGTGATGGCAATTAAGTGGAGAAAAAAACGATAAGCCAGTAAATTGATGATTGATTGCCTACGTGTATCGAACAGCATACCTACTTATTTACTCATTGAAAAATTCGATGCAAAAAAACGTAATGATAGCAATAACACTCGTACTGGTTAAAATAAGCCTTCTTTTGTTCTAAGCTTAACCCATATTTTTTGTACAATATAGATAAGCCTTCCCCAATTATTTTAAAATGGACTCGTGTTGTACCGAACCCAGGAAAATCCAAATGGGTTTTCCAAATCATAGGTTCGACTTTCAAATACAGTCAGTTACAAAAGTTTAACCTAGTATTTATAAATAGGTATTTTGTAGCAGTGGCTTGCCGCTAGATATCTAGCTTAATCATGTAAAGTAAACTGACAGATGAAAATGACAAGTTTCTATGCATTTTGACATATTGCATGTGTCAAATTGAGTGATAATGTATGGGGATGACACATTGACATCTGACAGTTTACTTTACATGATTATGAATCAGAGTAAAGTTTATTGTACGCGCTTAGAAGTGACGGCTTAAACAGTGGTTCCAGCGTACCGGAATAAAACATTGCCGTCGATAATTGTCTAACTTTCGTTTTTTTTTATGTATTCCGCCGGTAATAAGCCATTCCGGCGGCCATAGACACCATAGTGGAGTCACAAGTTCGCCGCCAACCTTGTAACACAAAATAATTACACACAGAAAGTAGGCTGCCCACTAAGAGCTAAAAACGTGTCATGTACTCACGCATGCGCTCTAACGGGGAAATACGCCTTATCGACCACATTAATCCTAGCCTATGACATAAAGTTGTCGAACTGTCGAGGTCTGTGGTAGAGGCCGCGCGCTTATGTACTCATGCCGGGCAACAACCCTAGCATATGCCAACGGACTCTTCTAAATTGAAAATCAGGCTGAGTCTACCTTCTGTGTGTAATTATTTTGTGCTTGTAATCTCTTTTACCCCCAATTGAGTCTCCGTTTGCAGAATAGGTACGAGTACGAATCAAAGGAAGAAATTATTACTTATCTAATAGTAAGTAACAATTTTATAAATTGTACCTAGTTATTTGTACTTAATTTCCTTGGCCGAATTTTCTCAATTTATTTGGTAAGATTGTTACCTTTTACAACGTTTCTTTCCGACAAAGAACATTCAATTATATCAAATCCAGGTATTATTAATAAGATTTACAAAGCACTTATTTTACTGGCTATTAAGTAATATGGAAAATTTGTATATTTATTTTTTCTATTAAGATGTCCCTGTTTTTAAATGAGTAGGGATTTTCTGTGGAACTGTTTTTTTTGTTTAAAAAAGTATATTTTGTTATTGATACATACTGGTACGAGTAGTTAAAGAATCATTATACTGGTAGTGTTAATGTTAACGATTTTTTTTTTCCTGGAAAAAGAATGTTTGAATAAGAAAAGAGAGAAGAGAAGAACGGTTTTCGAATATGCTGTCAAGGTCGAAAACAAATTGTAGTATTCAACAATTATAAATTATTAATCTATCTACTTTATTTTCAAACCTAATCCATTTTGAATTCTGAAAATGCCAAATAGTGCTCTTTGCGATTAGAACCTTCATTGGCGATGACACTTTTCCGCGTTCACGCTGTATCTAAGGTTCATCATCATCATCAGCAACCCACACTCGTCCACTGCTGGACATACTCGTAGGTCTCCCCTTATACACGCCAACGCTCCCGAATTTTGGCCACTCTCATCCAGCCCACACCAGCCGGCCTTCGAATGTCATCATCCCATCTTGTCGCAGGGCGTCCAACACTACGCTAACCGAGTATCTAGGGTTGTATAGATAGATAAATAGTTGCAATCAAAGATAAATGTTTAGAGCGTGAAATTATTCTGCTGTGAGTTCAACTTATCGGTCCTAGAGGCACAAAATAAATATTGACACAGAAGGCTGACTGCCCACTAAGAGCTAAAAATATGTCATGTACTCACGCATGCGCACTAATGGCCTTTTCGACCACATTAATCCTAACTTATGACATAAGATTGTCGAACTGTCGAGGTCTGTGGTCATGTCAACGAACTCTTCTAAATTCAAAATCAAGGCTAAGTCAAACTTCTGTGTCAGTCTTTATTTTGTGCTAGAGGTCTGCAGTGAAATAAAAAATACCTAAATTTCAAAGCGTTAACCGTTTTAATAAAATTCAGACAAAGGCTCTTTTAGATAAAATTCGGAGCTAAGCAAAAACCTCTTGAGCGCTATAAAATGTTTGCAACTTTCCTTTGGCTAAGTTGCTGGGCACTAAGGTTTATTTACAAAAATACTTTGTTGTGAAGTTTAATTAAACCGATTTTGCTTAAAGGAAAGTGTTTGTATTCATAGAATGTACCACGGATAGGTACACAAAATACCTACATTATACTTTTATAATTCCGGATTTGAGGAGTCTGATTATTACTACTGTATGACCACAGTGCGTTTTGCCCGTCACTTTTTACCGCGCACAGTGCAACCACAAAATAATTACACACAGAAGGTAGACTCAGCCTGATTTTGAATTTAGAAGAGTTCGTTGACATATGCTAGGGTTGTTGCCCGGCATGATTACATAAGCGCGCGGCCTCTACCATAGACCTCGACAGTTTGACAATCTTATGTCATAAGTTAGATAATGTGGTCAAAAAGGCGTTTTTGCCCGTTAGTGCGCATGCGTGAGTACATGACATATTTTTAGCTCTTAGTGGGGAGTCAGCCTTCTGTGTCAATATGTATTTTGTGGTGCAACTGTGGAATCAGCTGCCAACGATGGTATTACCGAGCAAATACGACTTAGTGATCATCAAGAAAAGGGCTTATTCTTTCTTTAAGAGCCGGCAACGCATTTGTGAAGCCTCAGGTGTTGCAGATGTCCATGGGCGGCGGTGATTAATTACCATCAGCTGAGCTATCTGCTTGTTTGTCCGCTATAATCTAAAAAAAGAGCAATAATTTACTAAAATCCAGAAATTATAAGAGATGCCTATGTTTGGATCGGTCGCCGTAAAATAGCCTGAATCGATAGAGTCGAATAATATCCGGATGTTTTTTTTTCCAAAATTGATTAGGTTAGAACTGGAGACCGTAAAGCCAGCCCAGCCAATGTGGGGTGGTAACCTGCAGTTCTGAACAAACTTACCTATTTTCGAAAAATATATTTTTTAACTGCATTGTATTTTTTATTTTCCAAACTTCCTGGTAAATTTATCAACTAACGTTTCAGATTATTTTACGGTCATATTATATTAATTTAAGACTTAAAATTATAAACAACGTAAAGAATGGTATCAGATCGAGGCGCCAAGAGGGCATATCTTGGGCAACCTACTGGTCGTCGGCCAGTGGGGCGCCCACGCTACCGCTGGCGGGATGTAGTGGACGCGGACCTGCAGGAATTGCAAGCAGGAGATTGGCGACAAGCTGCACAGGACCGAGACAAATGGCGACATCTCGTATCGGAGGCCAAGACTCATTTTGGATCGTTGAGCCATCGAAGTAAGTAAGTTAAAATTATAAACAGTAATTTCAAATTCAAGAGAAGCTATGAGTATGATTCAATGCTATTACTCGTAATCTACAAATGGGAAGCCATGCCAAGTCCTACATTATGTGTTGCATACTCAATTTGGCAGAAGCACCCGAATCTTACGCCTTTCTTTGAACATACAACCCGCACAATATGTAGTGTCGCTGATAAATTAACTGGTTCACATGAACTATTATTTGTAATTTTTACTATTAAACTGGGTTAAACATTCTCCCATTAGTTCCTACCACGTAAACCGCACGCTGCCGTATTGGTTGATTTTGTATTTTCAATCTTATAGGTACATAGTAATTAAAGTTGAAAACTCAAAATCAACCAACTGCAGTTAACGCCCTTTTAGATATAACACGTCAGCACGGCATGAAGCGCTTTTTTTTCTTTGGCTGTATAATATTAATCAAAGTAACTAGTATGATATAATCAGGCGCGTATCCAGACCTTAAAATGTCGATCTTCGTGCTCGATCGATGCCTTCGACCGACTCTCGATCAAATGATCTGTTAATATTTGCTATAAATATCTCTATATCGTTGAGGGTAATAGTGAGTAATTCATACCTACTCTGTGATGGCCTTTGTAACATGGTCATAAGTACAAAAAACTAGTAAAGTGCGTACCGGACTCGCGCATCGAAGGTTCCGTACAAACTCGAATTTTCAGCAATATGTGTACTTACTCCTTTTTTATGTATTTAGCAGACGGATCACATGGTAAGCGATTGCCGCCGCTCATAGACAACTTTCTAATCTTTTACCCCCTGTCCCCCAAATTGGGTCCGGTACACACACCTTCTTCAAAGCACAATGCAATACATACAACAAACAAAAATACAAATAGCGTTTAAAGCGCGCGAGTAACATCTTACGCCTGACGTATGACACATTTGTCATCTGGTCAAGGTCAAGGGTTTTGTTTCTAGTTTTTTCCTTAGCCCGGAACCCTAAACTGGTTGCGGTACCTACTTAGTCCATATGGCTGTACTGCATTACAATTAAGAGAATGACCTACCTCAACTACCTATACTTAACTGTTAGTCTTTTCAAGTACGAGTAAAAATAAACTGCGCAATTACAATACAATGACTTGGTTTGAAATATACTGTTCTTGTCAATAGATTATGTTACATCTATTAAAATTTCCAATTTTTATTTTAAATTAGGTAATATTCCAAAGGAATTGATTTCAGTCGTACAGTCGTCTGCAAAAAGGTATTTTTTATACACTTTAGTACCTACCTTGTCAATATTGCCTTTACCTAACCTTCTGAGTCAGAAACATACTTTAATCTATGGTCAGGGTCAGCAAGTAAAAGTTAGATCTGTAGCTCGTATGACAAGTTCTAACTAATCTGAGTAGTTAGACCTTTGTGTAGCCGACTAAACAGTCAGTGAAACTGTTAAAAACATAGCCAAAAAAAGTTGGAGATGGTATACAGACTGATGCAGTATTACTGCAGCAGTAATAGTTTCCAGGTAAAGACTTGACGTGATCTATGGCAATGGCCTTGGTACCTACCTACCTACATTTTATAGAAGAGCTATTTATCTCAAAGTAAACAATACTACGTAATGTTTGCAAAACACTTCCCAATCAGGTGGGCCGTAGAGTTATTTCACTCTTGAATATTAAGTAGTATGTAGATATTAATATAGATTTAACGGACATGTCACTAGGCTAGGGCATCGTACGGGAATTATAAAAAAAACAAGAGAAATCTACTAGTTTAGGGTTACCAAAAACAAATTATTCAACTTACATTGTATGATACAAATATGAAAACAATAGATGTTAATTAAACCTTAATTGTCACTTAAGCAAAAATATTGACCCTTGTTTCAAACAAAATTTTTAGTAAAAAGTTTGCATGTTAATGTATGTTAGCAGGATAGAGCACTTATTTTAAACTAGGTATAATATCATGTACTGTACCTATTCTATGCAAATAAATTCTGTGAATCTTTGAAACGACGTAAAGATAATCCATAATGCTAATTAGCATTATGGTTAAATCACGATTCTGAGTGCGGAAGCTAATCAAACATTGCAATACAATGCATTCAGCGGAAGACAGTGAATGACCTTAACTGAGCTGAAACTGATATATTTTCAATGCAATATCTTATAATAAATCTTGCAGCTTTCTAATTTGGTCAGGTTAAATTAGCAGTTGAATTTTGATGGAGTTCACAGGCTGTGGGCAGTGCAAACTCGTTATGAGCAAGGCCGGAATGAATCATCCTTATTTATTCTACTATTTTTTTCTTATAATATTACCTACTAGTGACCCACCTCCACTTCTTTCAATAGATGGCGCTGGTATTCGATTCCATCGTGCTATTGTGACACCTTTTCAGTTTACCTATAAGTCTATAGATTTAATCTTTTAAAAATCTCGCAGATGTTCATGGGCGGCGGTGATTACTTACCAGCACGTGACCCGCTTGCTCGCTTGCCGCCTCTAGTATAAAAAAATAAATAAATAGTATCGGAGGTCCAAACGGGAGGAAAGGGGGTCAAAATATTGCACTGATATTGCAGGTGATCCGTCTGCTCATCTGCCACCTATCATTATAAAAAACATAAAGTATAGTATCTTCTAGTCTATTTATAAAGAGGTAATTTCTGTAAACAACAACAAGGCTAATAGGTAATCGTCGCTTAGAGCTATCCATTGGTACCCCTCTTTTTATCAACAAGAAATTTAGAATGAAATTTCCTTCTCTGCACCTAATTAGGTACAAAAAAAATTAAGTAGGTACATACTTAGGTACTCATCAAAGGTTTTGAAGAAGATAAATCGATGTATTTAGTATGAAATTTTTTCCTTCTCTGTAATGATGAGTTCTTCAAATTAGGATTTGAACATGATACATATTGGGGTGAATTGTACATTACATTTATTTATTCGAGGTATATTCAACGCTGCGGTGTTGACTTGTAACTAACCCGATCCGTTTGATTATATTAGTTTTTTTAAATATTTTTTACAAACCAGACACTCGTGGCTCAAACAAATTATTTTGATGGACTTTTTCGGAATAAATTTTTGGCTTACGCTGGAGTTTTGGATCGCTGCAGATCGAAACATTTCGTTTTTTTAACTAAATAGTTAAATTTATGGAACACAAGTCTTTAAGTACAGATTTTATTTTCTGACCGTACCCACTGCAAAAAGTGCTGATAAAGTATCCACAAATAGTAAGTAGCATACAATGAGGGCTTCGCCATTTTCGAACTACTATAATGTATGGATGTATCTGTGATCACTCACTGATACATACGAGGATATCCTCGTCTAGCACTGATAATTTTGAACAACATTTGTTCTTTGCCTTTTCCTTATGAAAAAATTCGACATTTCATAAAGAGTCGGTCACGTGACTTTTTCATTTTGTATGGGAAGTCGTTTTCAAGTCATAGAACAATAAATGTTGTTCAGAATAGTTGACAGAAGATGTGGTTAAAGAGATCTTTCTGGCTGAATGGGCTATGTTCATACCTATTATGGGGCCGACTTAAAAATAACGATATGTATCTATCTATTACTGCATGCTGCATAAGAATATGTCGTACGACGAGGTGCCCTACTTCGTGACAGAGACATACTAAGATCGCGTGCCAAGTGATCTCTGCCGTACCTGTCTACTCGTAATTACATTGTTGCAGAGTCGTAGATTTTCTGTCACAGAACTTCTGAAGCCTACATTAGTCTTTTCTTAAATCAAACTTAGATAAGTCCTTACTTAAGCCTTGTTACAACAATATTAAACAATGGGTTTTCTGTGACGTTTTGTCATTATTTTCTTATGCCTAAAACAGGGATTCTAAAACTACATACATTGCCTAGGCATTGTATACAATGCCAGATTACACAAGTCATCGGTAGTGATGATGAGAAGAGACCACTGCTAGTGTTTAGTGGATATACCTCAGGCCTGAGAGGCCTGTGCCCTGTGGCTAGGGGCGTTAAGAATACTGCCAAGGTATTCCCGGCCTGTCGTAAGAAGCGACTAAACGGGCTTCGGAGTACGTGAGCATGCCACTACTGGGGAGTGGCTTGCTCAGTATCACGACTCCGCGAGGGAAAAAATCCTACTGGGTGTCCTGGTAGGGCGCGCATTTGGGAAGGGCTGCATTGCGCCAAACATTTTGGCTCAAAGTGGCGAGCGCGATTTGCGGCACGGTCCAGTCCCGGCTGTGGGGTATCCGACCGCGATTGCGCTGAGATGGACACCCCAGGGGTTTTGGTTAGGGTTAGAGTCCCACACACCACCTTGTCCCCCACATGTGGCAAGGTGAAGGCCATGATGGTTTCCCCTGGAAAAAAAAAGGCCTGAGAGGCCTGCATAACCCGTCCGCCCCCAGCTACGAGTATGCTAAAGGAGGCCGGGCCATAACACCTCGATCCGATAGTATTTCACCACCAGAGCGGAAAAAAAAACAAAGAGTTTTCTGTAAGTGACTCCGGCTATCGTCATCTATTGCAAAGAATGTCCTAATCGTGATTAAAGTTTACTTAGATACATCTACAAATGATTAGTTATAACTTTTGTTGAAGTTCACTTAAAGTAGATACCTAATTAAGTTCAATGAACCATCAAAATTACTGTTGGTTTCCTCCTGCTTTTATTTGTTAATTTACTTATTTATTTCGATTATTAATCTTAGTTCGTCTTAGATTTCGCGTCTCAACCATTCAGATGTCCAAGTTAACTACAATTTTGACCTTTACCGCACAAATTAAATGTTAAATTGACAGTTGTCAGAAAATCATTCTGAGAGCGATCGAAATAAACGCTGTAAATAATTTGGTTTGTTGTGATTTTTATTGTTTAAGCCCTTTATGTGTCCATAAATATATAATATAATATAATATTTCATTACATCACATACATTAGTCTGACTCTGAGATAGGTAGCTCAAGCACCTGTGTTACAGATATCAGAACCAACAATGGAATTACAAACATATACGTATAATACTTTTCTTTTGTAAATACATACTTATACCTAATACATAGAAAACACCCAGACCAATACAAAAACATGTTCATGCACACAAATGTTTGTACTGTGCGGGGATCGAACCCGCAACCCTAGGCCCAAACGCAGCATTCACTACCACTGAACCAAACGGGTCGTCACTATTATCATAACTATAGTAATTTATGGCGCTACCTGTGCCATTCTTTCTTTGCCTTCTGGTGGTGACTGTACATAGCGCGATCCTAACTATATAATATTATAAATGCGAAAGTAACTCTGTCTGTCTGTCTGTCTGTCTGTCTGTCTGTCTGTCTGTTACTCTTTCATGCCAAAACTACTGAACGGATTTAAATGAAATTTGGTATGCAGATAATCTAGACCCTGAGAAAGAACATAGGCTACTTTTTATGCGAAAAAGGGGGTTGTAATAGGTTAAAAGGGGGGTGAAAAGTTACTTTTCCACGCGGACGAAGTCGCGGGCGGCCGCTAGTATTCTAATATTTATGACCTAGCCATAACAAGATAATTGGCGTGAGATCCAACTGCTGATTGTATCTAAGAAGCTAAACCATTATATAAATTGCATTAATTGCGGTCGTGTGCATCGGAACTAGACTAGGGCTTGAGCCATCCATCGGAATAAAAATGGCTCAAGCCCTAGTCTGACGCAAAAGTTCAAAAACATATTTTACACTGTTTGCCAAAGGCTGGTTAAGTGGTCTCAAAAAATAAATTGAGATACAATACAAATGGCCGCTCACGGAAGCGTGAAATCGATGAACGCCGAAGGAGTATCATTCAGTGACATAAAAACACTAGTAATTGTACTCTGTTATTCCTGAGTCACCGCGTATTAATTGCATGGTCACTTGACTGCGATCGCGTCCGTATCTCGTGTTAGGGCTGTCAACACAAGTCATTGTATCCGAGTAATTAGATCAGATAACTGAGCGGAAAGTTAGTGCAAACAGGACCGCCAGTGATTTCCAGTAAATATCGAAGGTTGAAATTAATATAAGATATTTAAATAGTCTTAGCAAAATATGAGAATACTGAGAAGAACTAGCATGAAACTCAGTAGCTTGTTATTTCTAAAAATACTTGTACATACATTTTTAATTTGAATAGACTCTATAGATAAACAAGAAAAATTGTAGGGCCATTATATTAACTGCAGTTTGTTATCTTCAGAAAGTTGATCAAATTCCTAGGAAAATCAACTTATACTTCGGATTATTTAACAGTGATATGCAACTGCAACTGTTAGGTACCGATTTGATTAGCGCCACGGAACCGATTACCGATTTGTTTGTTTTATCAAACAAAGCACTCTTTAGGGGAGGGTATTCAGCAGTGAATGGCGATTGGCTTGATTAGCTGTTTCTACAAACTCCTTAAACTTAAAGCTATTAGGTACCCCTCTAATACCATAATACATGTGACAAATTACTTATACTATTTTAAAAAGACAATGGTCGTAAAGGAAGGTCGGTATAAATTGCGACCAGACGGGCGACAAAAAAAATCAGAATTGCAAAGTAAAGTATCCCACGATGCGTGAGTCACGATCGCTATCCACGCTTAGAACTGGCCGGTTATTTTTGAAAAGTAATTCTGTGCGTTATTTTTTTACGACAGTTTTATTTTAATGAGTAATTAATATCCGTCATTCCGAATTTGAAAAATATTCTAGATTACGTTGGCTGATTTATATCGTAAGATCTTAAGTTCATATTTTTGAAACAAACAATAATACACTGTATTCTAACGGAATAAAAGCAATTTTAAATAGTAGTATTTTTATTTGTCATAATTACCACTCATCTAGTAAAAGCGACATGTCATATTTAAAATTGAAATTGATTCAGTGCTATTTATATTATTTTGAAGATGCTATCTCATTGTAGGGTTGGCAACTTTAGTCTTATCAGATTTGTTGAACTTTTTAGATAAACGTAAATACCCTATTTACGTACTTATGTGTGTCTAGATAAATGGCATATTAATTCTTTTACACTTAGTATTTACCTACGCGTACGCTCCCGCTCGCTAACATCGCAGACGCCGCAACCCTTTTTTTGGTTTCGCTGGTAAAATGCGTCCCTCCCAAAAGTGCAATGGGAGGGCCATACCTTATGCATACCTACCCCCCGGGGGCCGACGAGGACTATGTGGGGCTCTCCCACTGAAAATGAAATCCATAGGCTTACCCGCTAAAACATCAGCCATAGACGCTGCAACCCTAACTCAACTGTAGCAGTAGGTAAATTTTTGGAACAGTGCTAAAAACTCGCCGAACGGTCTCAGTTCGACTATAGGTACCTATATTATACTTCGGTACTTATACCCCAGCCTATTATCACTGAGCAAATAATCACTATGCTATTATTACCTTACTCTATGCCAATTACTGTCGCCCGTTAACCATAACGCCCCGTTGCTTGGCCTAGTGGTTTAAGTACCGAGACGTGATCTCGGGGACCCGGGCTCGATTCCCGGGTCGAGCAAAAGCATGTTTCGCATTTGCGAACATAGCTCGGGTTTGTTATCACCAATCCGAATAGGCAAGAGTGGTGATTAGGCCTAAACCCGTCGTAGTAGCGAAGACTTGATTTCTATGATGGCGGCCTTTGCCCAGCAGTGGGACAGTCTATAGGCTGATGATACGGATGCCAATTACTGTGCTTGAACCTGGAAGGGTTTAGCGGGATCAAGTGCAATTCACTTTTTGTATTTGTAATATTTACATTTTCGCGAATGGAGTCAAAATTATCTGACTGGCATAATTTATCGTAAAAGTACAGGTATCAGATAAGTAAATGAAATTATTCAAATTACCGACCTGAAGCAATGCCGACAAAATTGCCAAATATTCAATATTGTTTATGTTTTGATAATTCTGTATCAGCCAGATACGGTATGTGACGGCACAAATTTTGCGGAACAATGTTAAATTAGTTTCAAAACAATGCTGGCAAGCTTTTCAATAAAGTGGTCATATATTTTTATTCCAATGTTGGTATAAGGTAAGGTATAATATTATGTATGTGCTTTTAGTGCTAAACAGAAAAAGAAACAATAAAACTACCTAAAGGTCGTAAAACCGGCCAGGTGCTGGGTTCATACACTATTAAATTTTAGTCATTTTAATTTTTTAAGCCCCTTTAGTTCCTCATCATCATGTAAGTATATAACATAGGTAAAAGTATACCTATACTATGTATAAATATTTTATATTTTACAACTTAACAGTGAAAATCAAACAGTGCAGTGTAAATGAAATCAGAGAAAAAGGATCAAATCGCGGGCCTTACTACAAACTCTGATCTCTGATCTCGCAGATGTTCATGGGCGGCGGTGATTACTTACCAGCAGGTGACCCGCTTGCTCGTTTGCTGCCTCTAGTATAAAAAAAAAACACAGGAACAAATTACATAGCAAAAAAAATCTTCTGGCAGCCCTAAGTTCATGTATATTCGAGTACACCATATTGTCCGTGAATCACGCTCGCAACGTGCGGAATAACAACTTAGTATCTATACGGGGTGCTAATGACCTCCGCCTCTATTGCGGCTTAGCACTACGCACTAATTGGTGTATTGTTGTAAAGAGGCTTCAAACAAAAAAAAACATAATCGTGGAATTTAAAGATTGACAGCAATAGAAGGCGATTAAAAAGAAATAACACTTCAAAAATAGAATTAAAGACACCGATATTAAAAAAAAGTTTAAAATCACGATTGTCCATTATTCTTCGGGCGTTGAACCAAATTAGATCATATCATAGTTAAGGTATAATATGCTTGTGGGCGTTTATTGATTCGTGATTAAGTATATTTCGTTTGTAGTGTTTTATTAACTGGGGACCTGGGTGGCGCAGTATCTATAGTTTGATACCCAAGCGTGGGAGGTGTCGTGTGTAATTCCTAATCGAATTGTAGAGGACGAAGTATAATTTTTGAATAAAAGCAAAACCGACTTCAAGACTTCATCATAAATATATAATATTGAACATTTTTTTTTATATTGTTGTTTTTTTTTTTTCAAAAACCGCTGAGTAAATTTTGATAAAATTATATGGGACCACCTTTAAATGATGGCCTACCAAACAAAAAAATAATCATAAAAATCCATTCATAATTGGCGGAGAAATCGAGTAACATTATATACAAAAAAAACATACGGCTCGAATTGAGAACCTTCCTCGTTTTTGAAGTCGATTAAAATGATGAGCGATGGTAGGTACTTAGATTAGTAGATAGGTAAGAGTTTGGTTGGAATTAGGTAAAGTTATTTACGCAGGTACTTGCATCGAAATACAGATATTAAAAAAAAAAGTGCTTAAGCTGCTTAGTACGAGTACTTACGGAATCGTGTGAGATGTATGACGGTATAAATTTATTTATAAACTGGATCTCCTAGGCATTTGTAATTTACAAACACAAATATTTATCTCAGTTCTGTAAAATTTATCACGACGTTTGAGGCATATCTTCTTTCTACTTTCGAGGCCAGTTATAAGCAGCTTTCATAAAATGCGTGTCTGTACGACCTATGACCATTTGTAGGATTATCTTGCACATTGTGCACCCACTGTGCGAAATAATGCGACGCAAAGTGTGCACCCACTGTGCAATATAATCCGACCCTGTCTACTTTGGAATTGATTTTGGAACTTATGTCGCAACGGGCCGTTTGCTCTTCGAACTATATGGCCTGCCAACGGCTTGTTCATTTGCTTTATCATGTAATCTTCTACTTACCTACCTACTTATAAATCTGTAGAGAGGTCAATTCTGTAAATGAAATATATTTTCAAAATAATTATCAGGAGGTGATTAGTGACCGATATTGAGCCCAAAAATGCAATCAATATTTTTATTGTCTCTCTGTATGTTCGTTATGGAAACAAAAACTACATCGACGGAACAAAACAAAACTGGGTACAATTATTTTTCACAACACGTGGTTAAATGGATGTAAATGTTCACAGATACACCCTGTATTACCTTCATCGAGTGACTTCACTCCACTCCACTCCACTGTCTTTTCTGTATGACCCAAATTTTAACTGGTAGAGAATGCCCGTGGGCATCAACTGTACCTTTTGTAATAAATTTTTGTGCAATAAAGTTTTAAATAAATAAAATGTTAGCACCAATCAAACATACAGCGTAACCTGATATTACTGCAGTGTATTTACTGACAGTACAATAAATATTTAAGTTACTAAGTATTTAATTAAAATACTTTCAGTCAACTCTTTGTACTGGGCTGTACAATAAGGCGGTAGTAATAGATTTAATTAAAATAAACTCTGGAATAGTAAATCACTAACAAGCCAAAAAGGAACAATAATACTTCGTTATTTATTCATCCTTTATAGGGAACGTTCAATTTAGTTAGGGTATTTTAAGGAAACAGCAGTAAGTAATTTTAAGCGCTGACTTTGTATTTCAAAGAGCTTAGATTAATACTCTGATTCATAATCATGTAAAATAAACTGACAGATGTCAATGTGTCAACTCCATACATTATCACTCAATTTGACACATGCAAAATGTCAAAAAGCATAGAAACTTGTAATTTTCATCTGTCAGTTTACTTTACATGATTATGATTCAGAGTATAGTGATACCACGGCCTCACAGAAGACCGGCGTGAAGCAGCGCCTGCGCTGTATTTCGCTAAGTGACTGAGGTTACCGGAGGCCTAATTAGGGGGATTAAAGGTTGGCAGCGAACTTGTTACTCTACTGGTGTTGCAGGAGTCTATGGTCGGCGGTAATCGCTTACTATCAGGTGTTCACAACTAAAATGTTTTTATTGACTGTACCTTATGTCTACTAACTTGTTTTGGTATTCGTTTAAAAAGTGGTATCCGTTCGGAATAGAAAATAATAAAGATTTGAAACAAATACCATTGGTCATTAGGTCGGAATAGATAGATCCGTCTGCTCGTCTGCCTCCTATCACATAAAAAAGGCAACCAAGCTTTTAACTCTAAGATCTGCTCAGTAATTTTATCCCAGCTCAAAGTTTAGGTACTTCGAAAGAGATAGCATAATTTTTCAGAAGAGCTCCAAAGCGTTTTATTCAGGGGTGAATAACTAACAATGATTATGTTTGTACCCTAATAAACAAAATTAATTAAACCCTCATAAACAAAATTAATAAGGGCGCCATATTGCTGTAACTAAATAAATAACATGATACAGGTATTGTAACTAATTTACTCCACTTTTTATCACAATTATGAAACGCAATACCATCTATACTACTTATAAAGATATAACTTCTATAAACAACGATAAGGCTTATATGGAAACCGAAAACACGAAACGCTTGCGCGATGTAATCGAGGCCCAGCGCCATCTATTGGTTCATTTTTGAACTACGGAGCAAAGTGAGGCCGGCCACTAGTAATAAATAAATTCACACAACATCTCATACATTGACCTGACTCCGTACTAAGTAGTTTAAGCACTTGTATTACAGAATCAGATATCTATCAGACAACAGAGGATCACAAATATAATCTACTAGCGGCCGCCCGCGACTTCGTCCGCGTGGAAAAGTAACTTTTTACCCCCCTATTAACCCCTTACAACCCCCTTTTAGCAATAAAAAGTAGCCTATGTTCTTTCTTAGGGTCTAGATCATCTGTATACCAAATTTCATTTAAATCCGTTCAGTAGTTTTGGCGTGAAAGAGTAACAGACAGACAGACAGACAGACAGACAGAGTTACTTTCGCATTTATAATATTAGTAAAGTATGGATAATATAAAAATGAATCGCAAAATGTGTTGGTAAGCGCATAACTCAACAACGCCTGGACCAATTTGGCCAAATCTTTTTTTTAAATGTTCGTTGAAGTTCAAGGATGGTTTTTACGGCGAGAAAAATTAGAATTACTTTTCCACGCGGACGAAGTCGCGGGCGGCCGCTAGTACTTAAATACATATATAACACCCAGACACTGAACAAACACAAGTGTTCATCACACGAATGTTTCTCCAGGGTGGGGATCGAACCCACGACCTTTGGCGTATGAGGCAGGGTCATTACCAAATGCGCCATCCGGCCAGTCATTGACTTTGTACATATAGGTACTGCAGCTAGTTTAGTTAACCTTAAATCACAAAATCATAACAAATTGTGAATTTAAATAGTCGTAGAATTAAATTACTTTTTAATGAGGATTAAAGAAGACTGTCCGTGGATAAAATTAGATTGCATCAGTTAACAGTTTCATTATAAACAAGCTTTATATTTAACTAAGGTTGTCAACCATACTATTATATTGTATTGTACTATATTTCGTGAGTCCGTAGTTCCGTACACTCTTGAAAAAATAATATACAGAATGTATCTGTGGACATTTACACCCAATTAACTAGATATGTCTTCTACCAACCATTCAGAACAGCATTTGTTCTGCGACTTAAGAAATTCGTCGAAATGTTTTTCAACTCCCCATACAAAATTAACAAGTATGTATGAGCCGACTGAGTTTGTTTGAAAAGTTAAATTTTCCAAAAGTTATTGAACACATTTTGTTCAATAGATACAATCTGCAGATAATATATATATATACTCTTTATAGCACAAAAGTTTACATAATATAGTGCTACGATAACAGGTAAGTACGCGAAAATAGGAAGTAGGTATACTCGTATTTCCATACAATAGACGAATGATCATGTGCTGTCTTACTTAAATGAATAATTAGAAGTTTTTTTACTACTATATTTTCAAGCATTATTATGAAAATACATAAACTGACAACCCTAGGGCAACGCTGTCTATTCCCCGCGTGAACTAAATTACTTATGATTAGCCGTAGGAATGACACATCTTCCCGTAGGAGCATGTAGATGTAGCGTTTTACTCAGTAAAAACAATAAATGGTTAGTATAATTTGGTAACACATTTGCTAAATAAAAAATCTTCACCGTTTATAATATTATAGTGGCCCGCCTTACTTCGCTTCGGGACCGTAATTCAGAAATGAACCAATAGATGGCGCTGTGTCCAATTACATCGCGCAAGCGTTTCGTGTTTTCAGTTTACCTATAAGCCTTATCGTTGTCTATAGAAGTTATCTCTTTATAAATAGTATAGAAGAAGATTAGTACCAGTATCTTATAATATGTCTAGTAGGTACCTATCATAAGACGTATGTTAATTTACTTTTTATATTCGTTTTTTATCACATAAGTATTTTGATTTGATTATAGCTGGCACTTTCAATTTCATTTCGATATAAGAATGTGAGCCTGCCAATTGCAAGTCAGTTGAGATAATAAACAAGTTTGTTTGCGACCATTCTGATTTAAAAGGTCGACTGGTTCTGAGAAAGTGTGGGCTTGTACTCGTTATATGTAAAACAAAACAATACTACTCACGTTACATATGTTTTGTCCGTGGTATTAGATATTACGAGTATTGTGTTGAGGAACACCTAACTAAGCAAAAAGGTCAATGATTGATTCATCAATGTTGTATGTATTCAATGTCATCATTTACTTACTTCTGATTTTAAATCGTTGCTTCTAATGAATAATATAATTCAACGGAGCAATTATTTAATTCGTGAATTAGCATTAGTCAAGTAGTTCTCACCATTGAACTTTGCACCCATTTAGATATCCCTTACTTTTGATGATAAACTCTAAGAATAAAACACAGCGAAAAATTTAACTTGATTGATTGAACTAGATTGTATTTGCTTCCATTTTACATATATGTTTTAGATGCGTTTTATTTATTTAGGTTTACCAACAGCAGTATAATGCTAAGGTATCGAATTTGCAATGACCAGTAGGGGCGGCAAAATATCAATAAGCAACAAGAGGTAGATATTCGTACAGGACAATTTAATCGTTCATAACCAGAAAGTGGGATAATGAACTTATAAAACTTGCCCGTAAATATTCGAAACATGCTACTCGCATCCGAACCAGGGTACCAGTCGGCATACATGTTGATAATAAACGTAATTGAGTTCTCGTAATTATAGGTGCTTTTGTCTTTTATTTGGTTTATGTTCGGAAGGTGGGTATATGCCGTTCGTTAATGATACCTGACTGGACTTTAAAAAAGACATGAGATTTCCGTTCATAAAGATAAAGATATTTTTATTTACCAAAACTTGTGTGATCATAATATTACATTAGGTTATATGAATGATTAATCTTAATTAATTGTTTCAGGGAGTACCAACAAGTTTTGCTATTGCCAATATTGGTGAGTAAAAAGTTGCATACTTAATAGAAGGCAATTTCAATTACTATGTTTCTAAATAACTTATCATTCAATTCAAAATAATTAAAATTAGTCATAATCATGATACAATAGTATCCCTGGATATTCCTAATGGAACCGATGATATAAAAAGATCGATGATAGTAAAAAATTACAAATGTAACAAATAGTTAGAGCATGTTTCCCAAACTTGGTTATGCCATTACCTGTAATTTTTCACACTGACCCTTCGAGATCTCGCACTTCAACTCAGCTTGCTTTAGTCCTATCTGTTATGCGTAGAATGCATTCTCTATTTTTTACTAAGAATCCAGTTAGGTATTAGGATCTTTTTTAAATCAGGCGAAATGTCTCGACCCTGTTTTCATTTTGGTGACCCGCACCGGTCCCAACCCGGTATTGGACGCTGTTGTGAGAACTCTAAAAATATAAATAGTTGTTGCCGTCTAACTCGGGTTTACGAAAGATTCTCTGATTGAATCAAAAAGTTAAACTGGATTTTTCTACAATAAATGTCTTGATTTCAGCACGGGTTCCAAAAGTTGGCGTATTTGAAACCCGAAAAGCATGATGTAGGTAATCATTAAATTGTGTTTCAATCGTGTTGTACTATTCCTTACTAGAATTTGCAGTCATAATTATAGACCTTACAAGACAATCTTCTTCTATCTATACTATTTATAAAGAAATAACTTCTATGGACAACGACAAGGCTTATAGGTAAACCGAAAACACGAAACGCTTGCGCGATGTAATTGGACACATCGCCATCTATTGGTTCATTTCTGAATTACGTTCCCGAAGCGAAGTGAGGGCGGGCCACTAATGATAGATATTTACGTTCCAATCTGGAACACGAACTGCCATCATTGTTCCAGCTGCTGGCAAGCACCTGACCGAGTTGTTCTAATATTATCTTCCATGTTACGACCTTCACCATAACATCGTTTCATCCCACAAGCTATTAAAATAGGGCAACCAGATGTCCCGTATTTCTCGGGTTACCCTTTTTTCATGCTATAAAAATGTAAAAACTCGCAATTTGCAAAATTAAATACGGGATTTGTAAAATAAAAATACTTAAACGCGAGCCTTGTTTGAAGCTTGTGTACGCATTTTTATTTAAAAAATTCGGACATGACTGACTATTTTAATATTGCCATCGGCATTTAGAAAACATGTTCCTATATAAAAATTTGAGCTAAATTCAGCGGTTGTTGGTGAAATTCCTCTTAAAAACCGCGTAGAGCCTATATTTAAAATTAAACTTGAACTTAACATCTCGTACATTAACCAGATTGTTCTTAAGAGCTCTTTTTATGATTTCTTTTATAGGCATATGTTGGTAAATGATAACTGACGCTCATAGATAACGAAATAATTAACAAATAAAAAATAATTTCAAAAGAATAAGATGTAGAGATATAAAACTTAGACTCATTCACACTCACTTGAGCTCCAACAGTGAGGGCATTACTGGTTTTTGTGGGAAACCCTCAAAACTAAACTATTACCACACTATAGTAGTACTTTTTTGTGATAAGAAGCAGAGATACGGATCACTTGGTTGTAAGCGATTACCGCCGCCCGGACACCTGTTATACCAGAGCAGTCACAAGCCGGTCTTTTAAAAAGGAATACGATTGAAGGTCGCTTTGGTCCTTAAATACTGCAAGCGATAGTCCATTCTTGGTCACCCTTACTTATAATTTAACAACATGTTAGTGCTCTGGCCAAATTAATATGTTTATCTTCCGTTTAAACTGTCTACTTATGATGTTAACTGAGAAGCAAATGCTGTAGCAAACAAAGATTATACACAAGATTTGCTTTGATCGAGTTCAGTTCGCTACTTGTCACAAATAATTACATTGATACGAAAGTATGTGCGGCGCTCTCGATAGGTAAAACTTATTACCATTTCCTTTAATTTTGCACTAGGTGTATTCAGAAGACACTTACGACCCTTACAATCAAACAACATAGAGCGACAAATAATTTATTAAAATAATTTTTGTCACTCTATGTCAGGTTATAGGTAATAGCTTCTTCTGGGAAAGCACGCTACATCTTAGACTCATTGTCACTCTCCATCAGATGAGGAGGGGTCAAGTGCAAACCCATTTAATATAAAAAAAAACTCTATGTCAGGTTTTCTTTTGTTCGATCGGATTCAGACTGCAATCAGTCCCAACTGAAACAATGTAGAGCACGGCAACAGTATCTTATTTTTATCAAGGGCATCTAATGGTTGTTCATCACCGCGTCCAATCGACTAGAATAGACTGATATGCAACTGTAAGTGCTCAATCGCAGAAACAAAACATAATGAAAAGCCTGATTCACATGGCTAGCGAGGCAGTGAAATAAAAATACTTATATCTTAAGGTGCGTACGGATTGCGCGTACCCTGGTAGGCGTATTCAGTTTACGCGTACCCGGAACACCTAGCCCATACCTGCAGCTAACGCGTTCTCTCTTGGGGTACGAACTAACTCGCACCGCGAGTTTTTGGCCGCGCGTCAAAGAGGACGCACGCGGCTGGTTACGCTATATTTGGACGGCAAATGAATAAACACGCTTATTCTTCGAGTTTTCTCAAAGTCATGGCGAATGACTAGGGCTCGCGGAGCGCTCTGGGTAGCAATTCTCGTGCACTCGACATTGAAGTCAAACCTAGATATTTCATACATTTGTCTATACAAAATTCACGAGAATTGGTCTTCTGGATTGAATCACCTCGCGTACATCGCGGCGCCGCGTACAGGAGACGTACGCGTGGACAGTGTTTCCCAACTCCTCGTAACACAGGATAGCACAATCCGTACGCACCTTTGAACTAAACGCGATTTTTTTTATGTTGCGTCAGACAAGCATTTGACATCGGTCTCACTTGAGGTTAAGTGAAAATGAGGTCTAAGGTGAGCCCCACCTTCTACTGTAAATAGTTCATACAAGTGAGCATGATTTTTATTATTACCTGCCTTATGTGCCCACTTTTTACAATTATAAAAAAATGGTTGCTTGTAGGAAGACATTTTATAGCTGGAGGCACGAAAGTATGGCTTCTGCGCACTCAAGGTCATAACTACACTTTCTTGCCTCGGACTATATCTAAGTAGGTACGGCATGTATTCACTTTTAAGTATTCTTCAATACTTGGTTCAGTAAAACCTGGTTAATAATAATCTTTAAATTTTCCACACTTTAGTCAAACTGCATTCTTCCTTTCGATGTGTGCCAAGCTTTACTGATCACGTCTTTAGACGTTGATGCATCTACTAACAAGACGCGACCTGTACAATGCACTTTTCAGTGAAGCGCACGTGATGCATTGCCGTATATAACATGCATTGTATACTATACGTAGAGATAGAACCGACAGCAGCAGACGCCAAATCACGTTTGTAATGCAGCGAAAACTGTTTACAAAGTTGCTGCGTGACTTAGGTATTTATTTATACACTAGAATATAGAATTCTGCATGAAGCTGTGGTATATTTCGTCTTCCACGTGTACAAACGTAAATATGTAATGTTGTTTATTGGGTGCATAGTAGGTATTTATATTTGCCAAGCGAACCAGGTAGCCCTGGAGCCAGGTGGCCCCTAATTCTATGCCGTGTCACTTCATGGAACGCATAGACCAATAGGAGAACAAGATAGGAATGTCGACTGTAATCTGTGTTCGCCTATTGGTTGTTCGTTCCATGAGGTCGACTCGACATAAAAGGCGAAAACCGAAAATTGGCCTCTTGGGGGGCAATTTTGTGTGCACTCGACATTGAAGTCGAATTTAGAGGTTTCGTACATTAATTTGTGTATACAAATCTTTAAATTGACTTCAATGTCTAGTCCATGGGAACTGTCCTCTGGGTCTGCTTCTCGCTTACCCCCAGTTTCATCGAAATCTAACCCTTCCTTGATCAGGGTCCGCCTATTTCTTCCACTTTACAGGTTATTTTGTAAGCTGATCGATAAATTCTGTCTCGAAAATAAACTGGCTATTTTTAAACTGTTTGTATTCCGATGCAGACATGCAACAGGTACTTGGTATGCAATTTATTCACTAGAGTTTTTCTTTAAAAGGTTTTCCTTTAAACTGTCAACTTAATATTCATCTGACATTGAAGTGAAGAGTGATTTTTAATAAGTTTTCCTTATATTTTCGAATAATATCTAAGTATGTCTAAACGGTAAAGCGATAGTAACAAAAACAACGGTTTGGATAAGTTTCTCAAAATTGTGTAATATATGTATGGTTCCAGTTACAAAATTTATTTTCTCTTTTGTAATAGTTGCGAAGGTCAGCCGCTTCATGCACCTAGATAACAGTCCTTCCGAAACCTGGACCGTGATTAAAGCGACAAGACTGCTTTATTATGTGATAGGTGGCAATCGAGCAGACGGATCACCTGATGGTAAGCGATCGCCCATAGACACCAACACAACTGGAGTTCCTAATGCGCTGCCAACCTTTAACCCCTTTCCTTCCAAATAGGCTTCCGATACACTGACTCACACGGCGAAACACAGCGCAGGCGCTGCAATCACGCTGCTGCTCGTCTGTGAGGCCGTAGTATCACTCCGGTCCAGCCGGTCCATTTATGCCGTAATGTAGCTCACCCATAGTAAAGTAAACACTTTGGACACAACTAAGAATATTACTCTGAGATGAGGCGTGAGATCTAATGTCTAGATAAATATTTGCTTAGACAAACCTAACGTGACACTAAGACATACCTAATTAACATTAAACACACGTCATCACTTAGTGTTTGCGCAATGTACCCGGCTACAAACAATTAATTGTAGTCTATTGTTAATCTCATGAATTATAAATAGCACGGCCACTCAGACTATGCCCACTAAGAAAGTGTTTAAATTTTAATTAGAATTTAGTGATTTAATATTTATCCCCTGTTTTGTCCTACAAGACCTATCTATTGTGTGTCAATAAGCTTGTTTTTTTATAGATTGTACTTAAATAGTTTATTCAAATTATAACCATACTTAACTTACGAATGTCAATAATGTTATTACTTCGGAATAGTAGTTTCCTGTCGAGAAGACATCAGACTAAATTTTCTGAACTTTGCCAGTGTCAAGTTAAGTGTGACTTATTGAAAAATCTCAGCAACTGTCAATATCAGTCAGACTTTTTATTGTACAATAAATAATAATTTCATTATTTAAATAATATGATATTATTACTATCCTTCACAGATTGCTGTCTTTATCGATTTGGCGTGTCGATCGATCGATTTGACCTACCTAGCCATATTCATTGAAACTATAAATACATTTATTCTAGCGACAGAGACTTTTCTTATCGGGGAAATCCTACTACTATTATAAAAGCGACAGTTTGTTTGGATGTATGGATGTATGGATGTTTGTTACTCTTTCACGTAAAAACTTTACCACAATATAGCTTATACATCAGAATAACACATAGGCTACAATTTATAAAAATATATTGTGTGGATTGTCCAAAATATGACGGTAAGTGTCAATAATTAACTCCACGCGTACGAAGTCGCGGGCGGCCGCTAGTTGAAACTATGTGCGTGGGCATGTAAAGGAATGCTTACAGGATTCCTGGATAATTTTAATACTAAGATATTACTTTGGTAGGTCTTTGTATAAGAATTCTCAATCGATAATCTAAAATACAAGTTTTGACCCGACTCTGTAATCAAACTCGGGACCTAAACAATACGGCTCACTAGCCACTGCTCCACCGAGGCAATCAACTTGAAACTTTGCGCGTAACTAATAAAAGGAATGCTCAAAGCTTGTTTCCAGGAACGAATATTAATAAAAGTTGCGTAAGTATGTAACTATGAGGGAACTCATCCATCATCTAAAACTAATTATATACTAATCGTTCAGTCATTGACCTCAAACTAATGAGTAGTGATGCTCAATAAAAAAGTTCTAATTTAAAAGCTTTTTAATATCGGACATTTCGGTGTACGCACTGCGTTTTTTCACGATAGCTGACGTCACGCGATTCTTTAAAAATAACAAAAAAGCAGAATGCAACATTTTACAAAAACTACTCTTCGCACCATCCAGTGCCTAAACATGGGCTCTACATTATGGGCTCTAAAACTCTACATTATGAAGTACGTATAAGGGTCTCTAGCGGTAGATAAGTATCACTTAACGACTAAAATATACTTTGCACTGGTTTTCCACGGGCAGATGTGGCGATCACCATCAAGAGCGCGATCAATAATATAATAAATACAGTTAACAGTTTTGTTAATTAGAACATCTATATCGTGACGATAAATTACCTACTCCAATTACCTCTACTAAATCCACATTCAAATATAGTAGTTGTAATTATAATAGTATTTAAAACAAAAGGTTTCCATTTCAATGCTTATTGACGGAACAAATTGAAACTATCAAATATGACTATCAATAGGCCTATTTCTACGGTGCCGTACCTCAAAAGAGAAAACCTTCATAAGATCACAGGCTATATATATACTACCGATATCTGATTTCAAAACACTTTTTCAGATTGACTATAAGCGTAATAAAATCCTGAAAAGAGATTCGCCCTACGCGATCGTAAATAATATCTTCCAATTAGATCTAGATACGCGGTAGCGTGTCGAGTCAAGTTCAAGCTTACGCAACCCTGAAACTTGCGAGATACATATTTTTCTACTTTCATGAGCACACCTCAAAAGAATAAATAGTTTTTGACGTCACCAATCATCATTTCTATCACTGACCAATACTCCAATCCAGTTTCAGAGGACCTATAAATTGGCATCCGGATAGGTAATTACTCGTAGTTACAATAGAACCTGGCCGGTTCTAAAGTCAGACCTTAAACTTTCAATGCAAAGTTGACCACCGAACTAACTAAGCACTTTCTATTGTCCTTTAGACTTCAGTCATAATACCCTAAGTACCAACAGCGTGAACGCACTAAAAGTGTCGCTTCTTCATCCGCACTCAAAAACTCTATTCGCAAAGAGCGCTAATTTCGGAACATAAACCAATGACTATGAATTAAAGCCAAGAAAAAAATTCTACAGCTGTACTACCAATGACAGCGCTCTGTTGGGACCACTTGTCCACTCGCTTTTAGTATGGAATTGTGTATGATCCAAGCCTTTAAGGTCAACAGCCATGCTAAGCTTTATATTGAACTTGGCTCTCATTTCACATCTGTTATGGTTAATGGTTATACAATACTATTATCTAATTAGGTGATAAAATGTTCGGGGCATTGACGTGATGTTATTTAAATGATCATATTAAGCCAAATAATAAAATAATATATCTTTAATATTTATGTCAGGTTGAACGCACAGGTACTTATCATTCGTATGTGCATTACACAGTATGTGTGTGCCATTATCGTTAAATATGAAACGGGAATGCTTTATCAAACAACATATTGCTATTGTTCAAATGCAGTCTATTACAGTGACATGATATGAAGTGGGTACTCGGCGACAAGGTTGTTTGGTCGCTGTGTCATTTTCAGTTTTTTTTTTTTTTATGTGATAGGTAGCAGGCGAGCAGGCGGATCACCTGATGGTAAGCAATTGCCGCCGCCCATGGACACTTGCAACACCAGTGGAGTTACAAGTGCGCTGCCAACCTTTTATCCCCTTCCCCCCCAAGTGGGCCTCCGGTACCCTCACTCACTCGGCGAAACACAGCACAGGTGCTGCTTCACGCCGGTTTTCTGTGAGGCAGTGGTATCACTCCGGTCGAGCCGGCCCATTCATGCCGAAGCGTGGCTCTCCCACGGTTAAAGTTTGTTGCGTCCAAAGTCGTTGCTTGCACGCACGCACGATCTGAGGTGCATGGACCTTGTTAAAGAATTTGGAAAGGTAACACTGAAGCGATATCTACTCTGCCAATGTCAAGTATTAGATAAAACAATGAGAGTCAATTTAAAAAAAAAGAGTCTTTCACACGTCAGGTTTCTACAACCTGTCAATCCTGAATTGATATTCAACCTAATGTGTATGACAGTAAGATTAGAGTCGGTTGAAGAAATTATCAGTTTTGTATACTTTGATGAGTGGCTGTTAACTGTTCTAGGTTGCCTTAACCGGAACTAAAAGCTAAGATGATGTAGATGATGACTTTGCTTTATTTCAAATTATATGTTTAGTATAGCTAGTGAGGCAGTGTAAATTACTTAAGACAAAAATGTAAATTTATTTGTGGTCGTGTACCTAACATGTTAACGTCATTTACCATTTCGTTATTTTTGCTTATTTAATTCATCTAAATAGATGGTGAGGATGGATTAACAATAATTATTCCTTATTCTTTCCTTAACGTCGTAACGCCCAGACAGCAGATACAATGGAAAATCAATTGTTTTATGCCTTTTAAAAAAGCCTTACGACGTTAAGAGCCGGCTACGCATACATAATTACACCACTGAACAAACACAAGTGTTCATCATACGAATGTTTGTCCAGGGTGGGGATCAAACCCACGATCTTTAACGCATGAAGCAGGGTCACTACCTAATGCGTCATCCGGCCAGTCAACTATCTACCTATACCATGTTTTTTTTCTTTCTCGAGTAAATTGAGGAAACCAGAGCAAAACAACAACAATCTCGAACAAACTTTATGAATAATATTAGTTTACAAAGAAGACTCTAACACAATACCTATAATAAATAAATAAGCCTCTGATATTAATAGTATAATTTAATCGAAATATAATTAATGTAATCGGTTAAATATGTAAATAAGTAACTATTACGTATGTAGCACCTACCTACATACGATACCTATATAGCTATTTCCATTTTCCTTTTTTTTTATTAATGACTTATCATTTGTCAAGTCACCAAAATGTATCTAATTTGAATAAATAGTTTATAATTATAGTTCGCGTCACGTACAAAAACGCCAGTAGATATTATGAAGAGTGCTTGTCCATTAGTGTCCCCATTTGATTTTATTATTCATTGCGATAAGTTAAACACGTTCAAAGAACAAACTAGGAATAGTTGTTTGAAAAAATATAGTAGTTTACGTGACTGGCACATAATAAGTATCCATAGGATACGCGAGCGTTTTAATAGAGAATTATGTGCAATCTCATACACTTGCTTGACCAATTCTCATGTATTAATCATGATTGAGTAGTACAATGCTATTCGCAACTTTAAGAAACCTCAAAGGACCCTTCTCATCAATGATAACATAGATAGATAGACACTTTTTATTGCACAAAGTTAACAAAATTTTAATTATGGTTATATGCTAGAACAATATACTTAGTAATCATTTTCAAAGAAACGAAATGTAAAGGTGAATTTCACGAAATAAAATAATCTCAATGAACTCATAAATATGGAGTGCCATTAGTTCCACAATGTCCAACCTTGCATTAACCTATTACAGAAAAATATACAGGCGAGGAAAGCACAAAGAGGAGATTCGTAACTTTTAAATTAAATTCTCGCTACCCGCAAAGTATTGTAATTTCCTACGCTTATAATCTAATTAAAAAGTACTGGAAGTTTAGACGGGCCAGGAGTTGCCACTTAGTACTCACATTTTCGCAGTGCGGCGGGGATAAATCAGATGATGAACAGAACACTACAAGCACTCACAGTCACAAACACTTGAAACTGAATGTGGCACATGACATCGTAACATTGGCACTCGCGACGACGATCGGCACAGAGGACACGTCCTCACGCGACGGCTGGCGCCGGGGTACTAAGGTTGGCGCTACGGACTACGAGCTACGAAGGACCCTCGTTACGCAGCTCGTAGGCTGACACTTTCCGCGTTACGGGCTGTGCACACTGCACGTTGGGCCAATGCTTCGGAAAATTGGCCGGGCTGGGCAAGCTTTTATGGCACTAACTGCCGCACTCAGATTCGTTGATTAAATATCGTCGATTAACTTAAGAAAATATGTTGACACTTATTTCAATACGCATAAAGAATACCGATACTTCAGTAATTGAACATTAGCTTAAATGACGTCTCTGACAGCGGCTGTATAACTATTACCTACGCTTAAACACCCAAAACTTCTACGCTTGAGATATATCAGTAATATGAACTATTAAAAATTATAAAATCAAACCATTATTACTGAATTGAAAGTATTTTTTTTTTCTATAAAGAGACAAACAAATAAGGGTAGTATTTCTTATTTAGTGCCAAGAAAACGTGAACTTATATGTTGCTAATCGTACCTAACTGTTATACTTCGCTTCGGGAACCGCTAATTCAGAAATGAAGCCCAAGGAGTGGGCGCTGGTGTCCAATTAAATTCGCGGCAAACGTTTCGTGAAATTTGGTATACAGATAATATAGACCCTGAGAAAGAACATAGGCTACATTTTATTGCGAAAAGGGGGTTTTAAGGGTTTAAAAGGGGGTAAAAAGTTACTTTTCCACGCGGACGAAGTCGCGGGCGGCCGCTAGTACATAATAATATGTATAGTACGTGGTCTTGACATTTTTTTATGCAACAAACGAGCAAGTGGGTCACTAATAAATGATCAATAGGGTATTTGACTAATCTCGATATAGTAAAAATATTTATACTTTTCCAAATACTGGTAATGAGAACCCAATGGCCAACATTTTCAGTTAAAAATATAACGTCTAGCTGGTTTTATGAGCATTCAAAGTTTCGTGGGCAAGTCCATTTCTAAAGTAAAATTAAAAAAATATATATATCATTGAACTACCCGTACATTTTCCATCAACTTTTATTATAAAACCATTTACTTAAACGAAGCATTTGATATAGCTACCAAACAAAATTTACTAGACGCGCATACAAGATACGAGCGTGTGACGTCACTCGCCTGTAGCCATTTGTATAGAGCGTTTTTGGGCTTGCCCAAAATATGTGCTCTTAAAGTTATGATACCTCAGGTGATTCAAATCAGAATCGAGCAATTCTTTCAATAATGTTTCTCTTTTGATTAAACACATAATTTTTTTTTGTCAAATACCCTATTATCGGAAGAAGGGGGGTTAAAGGTTGGCAGTGCATTTGTGACTTTACCGTGTTGCAGGTGTCTATGGGCGGTGGCAATCGTCTACCATCAGGCGATCCGTCTCCTCGTCTGAAACCTATCACATAACAAAATACCACTTTGTAATAAGGGGAGTAGACGTTTTACATCAGCGATCACTGGCAGTGGCCCACTCAGTCCACCCATTGTTCCATTAGGTGACATAGGTGGATACTATAAATTATTAAAACGGGAATTAACGCGACGTTTATTTTTAAGTACATTGTATGTACTTACTGCTTGACGTTTCGGCTACGTTGCAGCAGCCGTGGTCACAAGCGAACTGGCGGTGCACGGCGTCGTCTGCTAGGGCCCGGCAGCGAATCTTCGGACACCCTCACATTTTGTGATATTAATTCGCCACTAGTTGTAATGTCAGTGAAGCTCTTCATCCGCACTCAAAAACTCTATTCGCAAATGAGCGCTAATTTCGGAACATAAACCAATGACTGTGAATTAAAGCCAAGAACAAAATTTCTACTAATAATGGCGCTCTGTTGGGACCACTTGTTCACTCGCTTTTAGTATGGAATTGTGTATGATCCAAGCCTTTAAGGTCAACAGCCATGCTAAGCTTTATATTGAACTTGGCTCTCATTTCACATCTGTTATGGTTAATGGTTATACAATACTAATTATCTAATTAAGAGATAAAATGTTCGGGGCATTGACGTGATGTTATTTAAATGATCATATTAAGCCAAATAATAAATAATAATATCTTTAGTATATTTATGTCAGGTTGAACGCACAGGTACTTATCATTCGTATGTGCATTACACAGTATGTGTGTGCCATTATCGTTAAATATGAAACGGGAATGCTTTATCAAACAACATATTGCTATTGTTCAAATGCAGTCTATTACAGTGACATGATATGAAGTGGGTACTCGGCGACAAGGTTGTTTGGTCGCTGTGTCATTTTCAGTTTTTTTTTTTTATGTGATAGGTAGCAGGCGAGCAGGCGGATCACCTGATGGTAAGCAATTGCCGCCGCCCATGGACACTTGCAACACCAGTGGAGTTACAAGTGCGCTGCCAACCTTTTATCCCCTTCCCCCCCAAGTGGGCCTCCGGTACCCTCACTCACTCGGCGAAACACAGCACAGGTGCTGCTTCACGCCGGTTTTCTGTGAGGCAGTGGTATCACTCCGGTCGAGCCGGCCCATTCATGCCGAAGCGTGGCTCTCCCACGGTTAAAGTTTGTTGCGTCCAAAGTCGTTGCTTGCACGCACGCACGATCTGAGGTGCATGGACCTTGTTACAGAATTTGGAAAGGTAACACTGAAGCGATATCTACTCTGCCAATGTCAAGTATTAGATAAAACAATCAGAGTCAATTTAAAAAAAGAGTCTTTCACACGTCAGGTTTCCATAACCTGTCAATCCTGAATTGATATTCAACCTAATGTGTATGACAGTAAGATTAGAGTCGGTTGAAGAAATTATCAGTTTTGTATACTTAGATGTGAGGCTGTACGTACTTAACTGTTCTAGGTTGTCTTAACCGGGTCTAAAAGCTAAGATGATGTCGATGATGACTTTGCTTTATTTCAAATTATATGTTTTAGTGTAGCTAGTGCAGTGTAAATTACTTAAGATAAAATGTAAGTGTATTTGTGGTCGCGTAACATGTTGACGTCATTACCATTATCGTTATTTTTGCTTTTTTAATTCATCTAAATATATGGTAAGAATGGATTAACAATTATTATTCCTTCTTTAAGAGCCGGCTACGCATACATAATTACACCACTGAACAAACACAAGTGTTCATCATACGAATTGTTTTCCAGGGTGGGGATCAAACCACAATCTTAACTTATGAAGCCGGGTTCACTACCTAATGCGTCATCCGGCCAGTCAACTATCTACCATACCATGTTTTTTCTTTCTCGAGTAAAATTGAGGAAACCAAAGCAAAACAACAACAATCTCGAACAAACTTTATGAATAATATTAGTTATCAAAGAAGACTCTAACACATACCTATAATAAATAAATAAGCCTCTGATATTAATAGTATAATTTAATCGAAATATAATTAATGTAATCGGTTAAGATTGTAACTATTACGTATGTAGCACCTACCGACAACTTGTAACCATATAGCTATTTCCATTTTCCCTTTTTTTTTATGTAATGACTTATCATTTGGTCAGTCAGTGACTTAGAAGATACATTTTGGTGACTTGAAGTCCCAAATGTATCTTATTTTGAATAAAAGTTTATAAATTTATACTTCGCGTCACGTACAAAAACGCCAGTAGATATATAAGAGTGCTGTGCCATTAGTGTCCCATTAGATTTTATTATTCATTGCGATAAGTTAAACACGTTCAAAGAACAAACAAGGAATAGTTGTTTGAAAAAATATAGTAGTTTACGTGACTGGCACATAATAAGTATCCATAGGATACGCGAGTGTTTTAATAGAGAATTATGTGCAATCTCATACACTTGCTTGACCGATTCTCATGTATAAATCATGATCGAGTAGTACTGTGCTATTCGCAACTTTAATCAGCCTCAAAGGACCCTTCTCATCAATGATAACATAGATAGATAGACACTTTTTATTGCACAAAGTTGACAAAATTTTAATTATGGTTATATGCTAGAACAATATAGTAAACATTTTCAAAAAAACGAAATGTTAAGGTGAATTTCACGAAATAAAATAATCTCAATGAACTCATAAATATGGAGTGCCATTAGTTCCACAATGTCCAACCTTGCATTAACCTATTACAGAAAAATATACAGGCGAGGAAAGCACAAAGAGGAGATTCGTAACTTTTAAATTAAATTCTCGCTACCCGCAAAGTATTGTAATTTCCTACGCTTATAATCTAATTAAAAAGTACTGGAAGTTTAGACGGGCCAGGAGTTGCCACTTAGTACTCACATTTTCGCAGTGCGGCGGGAATAAATCAGATGATGAACAGAACACTACAAGCACTCACAGTCACAAACACTTGAAACTGAATGTGGCACATGACATCGTAACATTGGCACTCGCGACGACGATCGGCACAGAGGACACGTCCTCACGCGACGGCTGGCGCCGGGGTACTAAGGTTGGCGCTACGGACTACGAGCTACGAAGGACCCTCGTTACGCAGCTCGTAGGCTGACACTTTCCGCGTTACGGGCTGTGCACACTGCACGTTGGGCCAATGCTTCGGAAAATTGGCCGGGCTGGGTAAGCTTTTATGCTACTAACTGCCGCACTCAGATTCGTTGATTAAATATCGTCGATTAACTTAAGAAAATATATTGACACTTATTTCAATACGCATAAAGACTACCGATACTTAAGTAATTGAACATTAGCTTAAATGACGTCTCTGACAGCGGCCGTATAACTATTACCTACGCTTAAACACCCAAAACTTCGACGCTTGAGATAATCAGAACTACTTAAAAATTATAAAATCAAACCATTATTACTGAAATTGAAAGTTAATTTTTTCTATAAAGAGACAGACAAATAAAGGTTAGTATTTCTTATTTAGTGTTAATAAAGCGTGAACTTATACGTTGCTAATCTTACCTAACTGTTTAATACATAATAATATGTATAGTACGTGGTCTTGACATTTTTTTTATGCAACAAACGAGCAAGTGGGTCACTAATAAATGATCAATAGGGTATATGACTAATCTCGATATAGTAAAAAATATTTATACTTTTCCAAAATACTGGTAAATGAGAACCAATGGCCAACATTTTCAGTTAAAAATATAACGTCTAGCTGGTTTTATGAGCATTCAAAGTTTCGTGGGCAAGTCCATTTTAAAGTATAAATTTAAAAAAAAAATAATTATATCATTGAACTACCCCACATATTCCACCAACTTTTATTATAAAACCATTTACTTAAACGAAACATTTGATATAGTTACCAAACAAAATTTACTAGGCGCGCATACAAGATACGAGCGTGTGACGTCACTCGCCTGTAGCCATTTGTATAGAGCGTTTTTGGGCTTGCCCAAAATATGTGCTCTTAAAGTTATGATATCTCAGGTGGTTCAAATCAGAATCGAGCAATTCTTTCAATAACGTTTCTTAAATTGAGAGGTCTTTTGATTAAACACATACAATTTTTCAAATACCCTATTATCGGAAGAAGGGGGGTTAAAGGTTGGCAGTGCATTTGGGACTCTACCAGTGTTGCAGGTGTCTATGGGCGGTGGCAATCTTCTACCATCAGGCGATCCGTTTCCTCGTCTGCAACCTATCACATAAAAAAGACCACTTTGTAATAGGGGGAGAAGGGGTAAATGTTTTTCATTAGCGATCACTGGCAGTGACCCACTCAGTCCACCCATTGTTCCATTTCTCCCTTGACATAGGTGGATACTCTCTCTAAAGAGTGCAATTAAGAAAAAAAGGTTTCCATAATGACGTTTTTACTTTTTTTGTCTTTAAACGGGGAGTGAAAAGGGGCCACTAAGTTAAGTCTAACGCACTGACGCTCACTCAGCGTTTTAGTATATTACAGCCTTATCTAGGATACTACCGCAAGATATTTAAACCCTTAGACAGTTTGGTTCATTCATATCACTAAGCCACAGCCTGGTTCCGACTACGTAGAACGTAATTTTAATAAATATTCTAACCGACACACAGTTTCTACGTCCGTCGGTGCAGGTGATCCGTCTGCTTGTCTGCCACCTAATACATAAAATGGTACATACTTAACTATACTAAACGAAAATACTCGTTTGTGGCTTCCCTAAACTATCAGCCATTGTAAATATAATCTTCTATATACTTTTTTTTTATGTGATAGGTAGCAGGCAATAAATAACTAATTTTCGCGGTTTATACTACCTACTTGTATTACTTAACTAGCTTTTGCCCGCGACTTCGTTCGCGTGGACTTCAGGTTTGTAGCCTATGTGTTATTCTGATGTATAAGCTATATTGTGGTAAAGTTTCATTCAAATCCATTCAGTAGTTTTTACGTAAAAGAGTAACAAACATCCATACTTACAAACTTTCGCCTTTATAATAGTAGTAGGATAGGATATGAGTCTCGGTGGAGCAGTGGGTAGTGGGTCGCACTTTAAAGCAACGGCTGCGCTTGGGGTCCCAGATTCGATCCCCGGATCGGGCCATAAATTAGCACCAAAATTTTTCTGTTCAGAAATTCTCAGTCAGCCCGAAGTCTGGAAGTTGGCGGTCTTGTACGTTCGTACCTCGAAAAGAACGTTAAGCCGTCAGTCCTGCGCTCAATCTCTCTTCGGTCGTTTTACATTGGTGTTCCAGTAAATTAAGAGGGTGAAGGAATAGAGATTGCTCCTCTGTTTGCGCACACACTTGAGCACTATAATATACCCTGCGTACGTGGCTGATCGTTAAGATTGGACGTCGTAGCCGAATATTGGTTAAAGGATTTATTAGTTGGATTTTCCCATCCCTATTTAGGTAGTATAGCCTGAGCCGCCCCAGTGACACAAATTGGAGCCCTAACATGATTCCAATGATGAAAGCATTAATGGAGCCAATCTGGCATTTAGTGGAAGCCTGTAACAGCTGATTCGTGCCCCCACTTCGCTGTCGTTGACTAACTACCTACTAATTTCATGCGTAGGCTTCACCTATGATTAATTAGATTCATTGGCGTCAGAGTTTTGAACTTGAGGTAGAAAAAGGAAAGACCATCAGGCGTCTTCCAAGCGTATGCGTAACATCTGTATACTCTGATTTTTAATCTTAATGTGGAGTAAACTGACAGATGCAAATGTCAAGTTTCTATACATTTTGCATCAAATTGAGTTATATACGGGGATGACTCATTGACATCTGTCAGTTTACAAATCAGAGTTTTAGGCCTAGAGAGTAACGCTTGCGCTGCGTTTCGCTGAGTGTGCGAGTGTACCGTAGGCCCAAGAGTCAAATAACCGTACAACATTTTAGTGTATGTATATTTAAACATTTTTTTTTATGGCAAATATCTTTTCACGAAATTGTATTTGGGTTATTTTTCGAGATATTAACTTTGGAAGCAGGCCTCCAACCTCCAATCTATTATTCCTGTGAAATTTGCATCAAAATATTAAAATACATTTAAAATTCATAATATTTATTAAAAAGCCTTCAATATAACATTCTGATGTCAACTTACGAGAATTATTGAATTAATTAAAAACGAAAATTAAATCTCAAAGAATGACCCAATAAGGAATTAATTCCATCATGGCTTGTCGTTTTAAAAACCCAAAATTTTCCAGCATACCATATGTACAGTCAGCCACATCAGGTTACCACAACCTGTCAAATTTCCTTAATTGATATTCAACCTAATGTGTATGACAGTAAGATCTGAAGTTAACTGAAGAGATTTGACAGTTCTGTATACTTTGATGTGTGGCTGTACTTACTACCCCGGCATAGAACCTTGACCTTACTGCAATAATTCAATACAGGGATTTTTAACGTTCTTCAGTAAATTGGAGTCAGCTCTCAAGCTAAATAAAAGGTCTGCTAGTGATGTAACGAATGTCAAATTATCAATATTTTTATAAACTGGTCCGGATACAGTGATGAAACTTTAAACATTACGAGTGACCCAACCTCACTTTGTTTCGGTACTTAATTTAGATTAGTACCAACAGATGGCGCTGGAAGTCAATTACATCGCGCAAACACATGTGCGATGTCATGGACGCCTAGCGCCATCTTTGGTTACAACTGGGAACAAATGTCCTGAAAAGATGTGAGTGTGGGCAAGTAGTAGATAGATTATAAAAATAAAAGTGTAATAGTTAACTTAAGACACGCCAAACTAAATATAAGCCTCTTTATAGACCGTCTCGTTTCGTTACGGTATGTTGGTTGATTAATCGCTGCAGATAATCGAATGCCTATTCGGTCGTTAGTAAATAATCGAATGCTCACTCGTCGTTACGTCACTATCACCTACATCGTCTGTTTTCGCCTACTCCTTTATTGTTATTTCGCCTCGCGATTTAATCCGCCTTTGTGCTTGCGTTTAAGACGCCGATTTATATCTGGTAGGCTTCACAGATCCATTAATCTGTGAGGGTAATTGATGATTTTCCGATCGATCGGAACCCGCTCAATCTTCAAGCGAGTTGCCTTTTTAGCCTTAATAAAAATCATGCCCTTAGGACCCAATCACTTAATCCGAATGAAACTAGTTTATCGTTGACAGAGATGAGAGATACATCATTTACTGGATAAGATGAAACTAGATATATAGATACTCCTTCTAGCACAAAATATTACAGAACTTAATGCTAATATGGTCATTTACAAATTCAATAAACTAGAAATAGACTACACAACTACAACTAGAAAGTGATGCCTCAGGTGTTGCAGATGTCCATGGGCGGCGGTGATCACTTACCATCAGGTGAGCTGCTCGTTTGTCCACTATACTTAAAAAAAACTTCTTAGTTTTGAGTGCAACATTAAGTATATTAAAATTATCTTGTTGATACTTACATTACTTATTTGCCGTCATTGCATGATATTAACAACTTTGGAACAAATACAACTGTGGAATGACCTTCCAGTGGCGGTGTTCTCTGATCGCTTCGAGTACATGTTCTTTTTTAAATGAGGTTTGAAAAGAGTAGGTACTTCTTCCACGGACGGTAGGCAGCGGCAAAATGAAAATAGGTATACAACCCCTTTTTACTTTCCTAGCTTATATTCTTGTGCCTAAGAGCGGCATAAATGTTTATTTAAAATTGGTAATATGTATTTGCTTATGTGTATTTGTATATGTATATCTACACTTTATTGTACACAACATTCAGTCTGTCTATCAATTGAGGAACGAAATACGGCTTTCTTGCCGGCACAGATATTCCTATCCTTTCTAGAACATAATGAATAATGCCCAATTCTACTATTCACCTTGTACACAATCCCATACACAAAAGAGGTCAATCTTGTTCCAAGATTTTCTGCCAATCATTCCTGGGCATCAACTCGAACAAAAGCTGCTCCTAATAACATAACATATAGTTCGTATTCTGCCAGAAGTTTCCCTTTGATTGTCAAACAGGTAAACAAAACCACGTAGCCATGAAATGAATTAGGGTTATGCAACCGCTAAATAGTTAAGCAAGTAGGACGTTGAAGTTCTGCGAAAAATAGTAGATTAAATTATGTCAAAAATATGAGAATATGGTTCATCATCATCAGCAACCTACGTTCGTCCACTGCTGGACATAGGTCTCCCCTAATGCACGCCACCGCTCCCGATTTTCGGCCACTCTCATCCAGCCCACTCCAGCCAGCCTTCGAATGTCGTCATCCCATCTTGTAGCAGGGCGTCCAACACTACGTTTGCCGAGTCGCGGTCTCCACTCAAGGACCTTATGGCTCCAACGGTTGTCAGTTCTGCGACTAATGTGACCAGCCCACTGCCACTTCAGTTTGCTAATTCGGTGGGCTATGTCGGTGACTCTGGTTCTCTGTCGGATTACATCATTTCTGATGCGGTCCTTCAGAGATACTCCGAGCATAGCCCTTTCCATAGCTCTTTGAGCGACTTTGAACCGCTGGATTAGTCCAGCCGTGAGTGTCCACGTCTCGGCACCGTAAGTCATGACCGGAAGGACGCACTGGTCGAAGACTTTCGACTTAAGACTTTGAGGGATGGGTGACGAGAAGACTTGACGAAGCCTACCAAATGCTGCCCAGCCTAGCTGAATTCTTCTATTGGCTTCTCTCTCGAAGTTGTTTTTGCCTAGTTGGAGCGTTTGTCCTAGATAGACATATTCCCGGACAACTTCGAGAGGTACTCCATTAACAGCGACCGGTCCCGGATCAACGAGCTCGTTGAACATGACCTTGGTTTTATCCAAGTTCATCCGAAGACCGATGTGTTTAGAAGATTCAGCCAGGCTGCTCACCATCTCCTGTAGGTCCTGTAAGGTTTCCGCCAAGATGACGATGTCGTCTGCGAATCGTAGGTGTGACATGTACTCGCCATTAATATTAATTCCGCGCTCTTTCCAGTTTAGCGTTTCGAACATGTCCTGCAGCGCAGCGGAGAAGAGTTTCGGAGATATAACATCTCCTTGTCTCACACCACGTCGCAGCAGGACAGGCTCGGTTTGGCCATTCTGGATTACTACGGACATATTAGCGGCGTCATATAGACACTTCAACACCTCGATATATCGCCAATCGACTTGGCACCTCTGCAAGGCCTCGAGAACAGCCCAGGTCTCGACGGAGTCAAAAGCTTTTTCATAGTCCACAAACGCCATGCACAGGGGCTGGTTATACTCTTTGGTCTTCTGTATAACCTGTCTCACTGTGTGAATATGGTCTATGGTGCTATAACTCCGTCGGAACCCGGCCTGCTCTGCAGGTTGAGCTTCGTCAAGTCTTCGTGTAAGGCGATTCGAAATGACTCTTGAGAACAATTTATAGACGTGACTTAAGAGTGAAATTGGTCGATAGTTCTTCAGTAAGGTTTTGTCGCCTTTCTTGAAGAACAACACGACCAAGCTCCGCTGCCACGCCCTAGGAGTTCTCCCGGAGAAAAGAACCGAGTTAAATATACGCCGAAGTTCCCTCAGCACCGGCTTGCCGGCAGCTTTTAGAAGCTCGGTTGTGACTCCGTCTTCTCCCGGGGCTTTTCCATTTTTAAGTTGCCCAAGAGCTGCCTCGATCTCCTCCAAGCTGATATCGGGTAGATCCTCCGTCGCATGGCGGGTTAATGTGGCTCTTGAATCCTTCTCATCCGGCGTAGGGTGGGGTGAGTGCGACGCGTATAACTGGCTATAGAACGTGTAAACTTCCGAAAGAATCTCTGGCTTTGACGTGACGACTTCTCCATTTGCCTTGGTCAACTTCGACAGGTGGCTCCTTCCAAGCTGTTGTAAGAAGACTTTGGACCCCCGGTTCCGCTCAATTGTTCTCTGTATTAAGAGTGTATTGGAGCTTCGGAGGTCACGTCTTAACAGCTTGGAGATGGACTTATTCAGAGCCCGTTGCTCTGCCGAAGTGACTGATGGATCGTTCCGCCTCTTGTCCATTAGGTCCAGAGTCTCTTTCGAAAGCTTAGACCGTTTGCCCGAACGTCGCAACTCACAGAACTTTGCACCCTTCGTCCCGAAGAATTTCCACAACTTGGTCGAGTTCTTCGTCGACATCTACGTCAATTGTGGATCCCAAGGCAGCGAATCGATTTTCCAATTTAAGTTGGAAGACGTCGGAACCAGCGAGCGATTGGAGTAGATTTGGCCGGAGCGTGGACTTCATCAATCGAGAGCGTTCAAGCTTGAAATCGATATTCAGAGTGCCTCTGAGAAGTCGGTGATCACTTCCGGTTTTAAACCTATTGATCACTGAGACATCTCTGAATATTCGCTTTTTGTCCGATATGATGAAGTCGATCTCATTTTTAGTCATAGTATCGGGGCTCTGCCACGTCCATTTCCTCTGGGGCTGTTTCTTAAAGAACGAGTTCATTAAGAAAAGCCCCTCGCGCTCTAAGAAATTGACGAGCATTTGCCCCCTATGATTCCTACTTCCAAAGCCGTATGGTCCCAGCATCGATTCGCTGTAAGTCTGTACACCCACTTTTGCGTTAAAATCCCCCATGACAACGTTATAGTGAGCCTTAGTGGTGTTGTGTAAGGCTCGAGAAATGTCCTCATACATCTCTTCTACGACATCATCCGAGTATGTCGACGTTGGAGCGTACACTTCAATAACCTTTAGATTATATCTGTTGGTTAATTTAATTACGAGGTACGCAACCCTCGCCGACACACTGGAGATTTCAATAACGTTGTCAGTGAGGACCTTGTTGACTAGGAACCCGACGCCGCCATGTGACGGATTATCTCCTTCCCTGAAGTACATAAGATGGCCAGACTCTAGGGTCAGTGTGTCCTCACCCTCTCTACGGACTTCGCACAGCCCGAGAACATGCCATCTTATGTGCTTCAACTCCTCCTCGAGTTGGGCCAGATGTGAGTCGAGCCGAAGCGTGCGTCCGTTATACGTCGCCAAGGTCAGTGTGGTGTGGCGGCCTTCCGTAACCCGGAGATTCTTAGCACCCCCTGCCCTGCCGTTACCGAGACCGCCGCCTTGGCCCGGAATAGCAGGGCTGCCGGGAACTGGGGGCCGGGGCAGTGTTGTATTCATATGGGGGATTGGACCATACCCCACCACGCTGGTCCAGTGCGGGTTGGTGGGTGGTTCGTCAGGGCCTCTTTCGTTATTCAGCAGGACGCGCCACGGGCAGGAGAGGTTGACTTGGGGCCCGAAAGATGTTGTGTGGGCCCCCTTACGTCCCAGAGAATATGGTTACGTGCTTTTAAAATTATTTTGCCATTTTGTGATAAACTTTATACCTATCCTACGCATTTTTTTATTAAATTAAAATTTTGAAAGAATTAAACTATGGGATGCAGGTTTATAACACGTGTATACGTGTAATATAATATGTGTAAACTATATGTGACAGTTAGATGCCTATGTGTAGAATAGTTTTTCTGGAAAACCTTTGTTTAAGTATGTTAAAAGTTACGAATGCGGAAAAGTCATAATTCTAACAAATATTCTTTTTCTGCATAAACTTAATACTTTTGTACAGTGGCCAGCACATCAAGTTACTACAATCTGTCAAATTTCCTCAGTTGATATTGAACCAAACACGTTTGACATAAAAGTGAGATTCGATTGAAGAAATTTGACAGATTGTAGTAACTTGATGTGCTGGCCACCGTACATTCTCTGTGTCAACCCAGGACCGGCCTGGAGGGGAACATGTAGTCAAGGTTTTTTAACTAGACACATGTCTCCGTCCCACTCTGGCGAAGAAGGGAACGTCGTTGGGGGTTTAGTCGGTAAGCCTCGAGTCTCACCGGAGGAAAGTCAGACATAACCCGCTGACGGGTATGTAGGCCGGGTATGCCGCGGAAACGTAGCGACGTCTGCCCATTGCACTTCGGACCGGCAGCAATCCCCCAACGGAAAACAAAAGAAAATCAGGACCTCCCACGATCTGGTGCGGGGTGAGGGGGCGATCCATGCATCCTTTACGCTGTGTCTGTTATCTGATGTTTTTACATATTTATCTATATTTACATGAAGACTTGTACAGTGGGCCCAATTAGCCTTCAATTAACTAAGTTAGGGTATTTATCGTCAAAGTCTAATCATATGATACCCTCGCCTCGCCGGGGCGGAATTAATCGGCTATGGCGTTCCTCTCGCCCTAATCATTTCAGAATTACCCAAACTTCTGTAATAATATCCATTCAAGATAATAACGGCCTCCTAACCCGGGTTTTATTTATTCTAATTAAAATATCGTTGCGTTGGGTTGAATTACCTACCTACTCTAAAATGACTACCGCAAAAGTTCCGAAAAATGTAACCACAAACTCTAAATTACGAATATAATTGTCAAGAATGAAAAGAGAAGGTAAGTATTTTAAAATACTATTAACTTTCTAAGTTTATACAGGGTATATCAATTAATAATTAGGTAGGTAATTCCGACATACATGTCTCGTCAGCGAGGTCAAAAACAAAAAATCGAATTTTATTTTCGACCATAATAAAGTAGAATGGGGGCTGGAAACATCTGGTGAGAAAGTAGACAGATCATTTTTTTATGATATAGGAAGGCGGCGGAATAGCAAGCGGGTCGCCTGATGGTAAGTGAACATTGCCGCCCATAGACATCAGCTACACTAAAAGGAGTGCGAATGCGCTGCCGGCCTTATTAGGAAGGTATAGGCTCGTTTCTTGAAGATTTTAATATCGTCCCGTTCAGAAATACTGTGGGAAGTTTATTTATTTTTATTTTATTGCTTTCAACTCAACTATGAACTTGATTTCATAATGAGAATGTGCGTGGCAGAAAATGTTCTAAAAGTTTTTAACAATTTTCTCTATTAAACATGCCAACCAAAGCATCTATCAGATTAGTCATCGACCGAGGTACAATTTCCCGATCCTTTCCACCATGGGTCTTTTTGTAGCCATGAGAGCAAAATCCCGGTCAAAGTACAATGAGATTCCACTCCGACCCCGTGAGAGTACGGCTATCGTTAACCTCTAGCGGAGGGTTCCCCTTGAGTCCTGGTTTCGGTATGCTATTGTAGATACCTCAATACGCCATGCCTTAAAAGCATTTCCTTATCAACTTACCCTTAATCATAATAAGAGTAGTGGTAGTGTTGATATAGGACAGCCACACATCAATGTACAGTTAACTCCAGAAATAGTGTAGTATACATAAAAAATATGTGTATACACTTTAGGACCTTGCCACAATACATATGTATAAGAACGACTTCTTCTTTTTATAGACACATGGTATTGTGACAAGGTCCTAAAGTGTATACATATTTTTGGAGTTAACTGTACTTATATGTAACTGTAAAAACGTGGAGTACAATCCTTTTGATTTTCCAGTAAAACCTTAGTTAAATCAATGTTCAATGCTAAAATACATAAAGTTTTAGTTTGAACTTTTACCACCATTTATTTGGTAAATTTTAAATTTACATAAATGCACGGTTAATGTAGAAACATTACCTCGTTGGTCTAGTGGTTTAAGTACCGGGCCGTGATCTCGAGTTCTGGGTTCGATTCCCAGGTAGACCAAATAAAAATCGGCCAAGTGCGTTTCGGACTCACGCACAAAGGGTTCCGTACCATTTTGAAGTTTACGGTCTATAACGTTGACATTTTAGACTGAAATACCACGAAATATTTTATTTTGTGGAAATACGAGACAAGTTTACACTGAAATACGTATCTTAAAATTTACCGTAGTTCAAGCTTTTACAGTAAGACAGATACCAATCTGTCATATGTGTCTTCAATTGATTTGTTTCAATATCCTTTGAGGAAAGTAACATGATCTCAATATGGTACAGATTGAGCACACAGCTTTAACAAAATGCAAAAAAAAAACAAGGTAATAAAGGTTAAGGACCTTTATTACCTTGTTTTTTTTCCCATTATTCACAATATTGTAATACAGTCACGATGTCACGGAGGACATTATCCTCGAAAGTCGGAGCTGAAAGGAAATTGCTTGCCGATCCAACTTAATTTATACCTAGGCAATATCCGAAGCATTAAAAACGCCACAAATATCTCCCTCAGCAAATAAGTACCTACCTTAAAACGCCAATGACCAGTTTAACGATGCAAAAGTTTTTCTAATACCGCTTTAACGGACGATCACAACAAGTCTCAATACGCTGAAACTGCCGCGCTGTAGTGAATTTACCCCAAAGTCCACTAAATCGCTTTCATCTAAGGTTCAATGCTTAATATCCTAACAGTGTGGCCATATTCTCTGAGAAAAATAACACTGCAGTACCCATTTCTTTACAGGTCCCCAATTCTCGTGCTTGTGATATGTATCGAAAATAGATAGGTACCGCGAAAACATAGTTTTCATGCCATGACCGCCATGTTGCCACGTTCTTTCGTATTTAAAAGCACGAGAATTGGGCCCTGAAAACAAAACGAACAATAAAATACATAAATAAATCAGTACAGAAAATATGATTTCTCAGAAAATTACTAATTTCATTGCAATCATATTATATGTATTAAAAGTGCTGGCCGCTTCTATTAAACTGGCAACACCGATCCTAAACCACATCAAGAGACACAATGGCCGCCTTACAAAGCTGCCGAAGTATTTGGCCAATATTTATTTTACGCCCATTGTCAAGTTTTACGGCGATTGTTACGTTTTCATAGCTTCCCACTGATAAGCCAGATTTTGATACCGACTATTAAATATTCATGTATCAGCCTGAAATTGTGTAAAATAAATGCAAATTCATTGAATAATAAGAGGTTTGGATGGGAAATGGTCTGAATTATGTGATATCTTAGTCTGTTATTTTGGAAGCTCTTGTTATTAAATCGGCAAATTGCCTAGTTGGAAGAGCAAAGAAATTAGGTTGATAGTTAATATTATAGAAAGGCCGTAAAGAAAATGTTTTATTAACAGTCCCTAAAGTACTACTTCACTCCTTTCAGCATGCTTTGGCTCCAGGTGTAAGTATTCTGCGGCACTCGATCGCAAGAGATTTTAGTCATTGGGAAAAACTGACGCTTGTAGAGTCATAAGTCTATAGGGGCTCCACTTATCATACTAATATTTATGTCATTGTGTCTCACGAAAGAAAAAATAAAGAAAGAGATATCAATAAATAAATTGACAACCATTCCGGAAATTTGAAGCTGCAATTTCTGTGAAGCGAGCGAGGAAATGTCGCGCAATTATTTTTTGAATATTTTTCTGTTTCCTTTGTGGTATCAATAACAGTACGAGTGGGATGTATCGGAAATGAGTCCTTCTACCGCTTATTCTGCCTTAATCTTTGTACCAATATAATTTTTGCTTAGGCACACGTGCCTTTTTTATTTACTCAAGAACGCCTAATTTTGTCCTATCTTTGAAACTGTCTTAATGAATGGACACACTCATCTCAGCGGGTTAAGTAGTAGTCTAGTAATTACAATTATTAAGCTACTGCCGCCTGATATTCGCGCGACTTTTTATCAGGGGAACCATACCAACTGAATCATGGTTACACGTTTCAAAAATTATCGGAAAAAAGCAGGTTTCCTCGCGATGTTTTCCCTAATTAACGAGTTGATGTTTGCCCTAATTAACGAGCTAATCGTAGAAATACGGATAGATTTGAAAAATCCAGATATGCATGCTCGGATTCTAACACGACCCCAACATGCCATACACATCGAACCCAGCTACACCAAACATCCCTACATGATCATCACTTTTTAAATCTTCCATCCATGTTGATGACATGCCTGTTATGCGGGGCACAAAGCGTTTTGCTCCTTCGTTTCAATTGTAGACAGCTAAAGAATAGAATTGGTTCCCGAAGTATATGATCCCTGATCGTTCTCTGGATAGGGTCACTCTTGCCTTAAAGCTATTAAGGCAAGAGTGAACAAGCATCTTCTAGATAAACGCGAAACATCCTAGACTTCATCGACGCTTTCCATCAGTTGCGATTGTGGTTAATTACCCTATCTACAATAAAAAACTCATTTCAAAATTAGCTAAACCTCCTTAGTGACAATTCCACCCTTTCATAACCATTTCTAGTCCCAAAACAACAAAACGAGATCCCAAATAACAAAATCAGCGGCATATTCCGAGTCTAATGACCAAAACAAACAACAGGACCGCAGTCCTAATTATCTCCATGATGCTAAAATACCATGATAACATTAACTACATCAATGGTGAATATTAATTTTACTAGTTATTGCACTCGTGTAATAGATATTTAACTAGTTTGTAGTTCCCGTTGGCCGGAAAATCACTGAATTTTGCGAGTTTTGCAATATTTGAACTGTGTATTGCTGTGGTTTCACTCATGTATTCTATGTCTGTAAATACTTATAAAGAATATTTGTCTATCTATCTAGGTGCTCAGCAGATGCAATACGCTCTTTAAATAAAAATAAATTCACACAACATTTCATAAGTCGAACCCGGGACCCCGATATCACTGCGAACCAGGGTCGAAAGCAAAGTATGTTTCGAATTATTCGAACATAGCTCGGGTTTGTGATCACCAATCCGCATTAGGCAAGCGTGGTGATTAAGCCTAATCCCATCATAGTAGCGATAACTTGATTTCTATGATGGAGGCCTTTGCCCTGCAGTGGGACAGTAGGTATATAGGCTGATACTTTACTTTTTTCATAAGTACATTTACCTGACTCCGTACTAAGTAGCTTAAGCACTTCTACAAATAGAATACTTAAATACATTTTATTATAACCAGACACTGGTCAAACACAAGTATTTATCACACGAATGTTTATCCAGGGTGGGGATTGAACCCACGACCTTTGGCGTTTGAGACAGGATCGCTAACAAAGCGCAATCGTGCCAGTCTTTATTACACAAAATGTTACAGAATTTAAATGTTTCATTGTAATTTCAATACAATAGGTGTTATGTGCCAAACGATTAGACGAATCACCTAATGGTAAGCGATTCCTGCCGTCCATGGACACACTCAACACACACAGTGGAGTCACAAGTGCGCTGCCACACTTCTCCTGCGGATCTCATAATTTCCGACACGATCACGCGGGGAGATTCCGATCATAGCCGTCTCCATTGCGCTCTGAGTGACTTAAAAAGATGTTTACGGCCAAATTGTAAATCCAACCAGTTCTACACAATACAACCATTTCTATCTACTAACAGAAGTATCTTAATTCGTATCGGACACCATCTCTGATTCCATCCGATGCCCTAGGAATTTGCAAATGATAAGCCTATTGCTGGCAACCCTAAACTAGTTATATCCTAACTTTGAATAGGTAATAAGGATGTGAACTCACAATGGTAAAAACTACGTATTTATAAATGGATAAAAAATAGAAAGAAATAAAATACAAAAATTTTCCTTGATAAATTTAAACTATGGACGTATAGCCTCAATTTATCTATATTTATACTATTTATAAATAGATAACTTCAATAGACAACGACAAGGCTTATAGGTAAACCGAAAACACGAAACGCTTGCGCGATGAAATTATCTTCTTCTTCTTCTTTGGGTGCCTCTTCAATCCTGAAGGTTGGCCGCCAGTTTCTTGAACTTCTCCCTATCTTTTGCGAGACTGAATAGATGTTCCACGCTGGTGATTCCGGTCCACTCCCTTATATTACGTAGCCACGATTTTTTCCTCCGTCCAGGGCGCCTCTTCCCATCAAATCTTCCCATTATTATAAGTTGGAGTAGACTTGATCTGATTGATGATTGGATGAAATTATACACAGCGCCATCTATTGGTTTATTTCGGAATTACTGTCCCGAAGCGAAGTGAGGGCGGACCACTAGTATAAATATAAAAAGCTTGTCGTGAGGTTTTCTTAAGATTATTTACTCGAGGTTGAAGATACGTATCTACGAGATTGAAAATTCCACCCGAACTTATTACATACTAAATACATACAATACATTAGGCATGTATGTAGGTATTTAGTATGTAGGCATGCATAGGCAGTATATCGTATAGTGTCTTTGCACGCATCATCCTATGTTTCTCTCTTACAACTAAACATACTCGTGCTTTGACACTGAGATCATTCACCAATATCCAACATAATACATGTACAGTCGAGTTCAAAAATATGTATACACTTTAGGACCTTGTCACAATACATATTTATAAGAAAGTGGAAGTCGTTTTCTTATACATATGTACTGTGACAAGGTCCTAAAGTGTATACATATTTTTGAACTCGACTGTACGTACACATTAATTTAGGCGACTTACCCAGGATTAAGGAGGTCAAAAGGTAAGCCTATGAAAATTCTCACAAGGTAACACCCTATTGTGACCACGACCTAAAGCTAGGCGCGGAGAACAGAGTTGGGGTTGTGGTTGTTAAAACGTTTAAAAAAGCATTTACTGGTCAACGTTGTAAATAATCGTTACTGGATAAATATTATATGCTTTTTTAAGCATGTAAAGTAGCATGTGAAAGTTCTGCCATTGAATAAGAAGGAACTTTTTTTCCCGAAGTAGCGCGATGCTTCGGCATGAATGGAATAGGTCCACTTAAGTGATACCCCACGGTCTCATAGAAAACCTACGGGAAAGAGCATGCTCAATCCTGAGATTTGAAAGCTGTTGGCAGCTAACTTATGACTCCATTGATTATTATATCTCCTCATCCCATACTGAAAGTTGCCTATTCCCTTTTTTTTAGGTATTTATTGATTTCCATTGCTTTTGATACTAAAATCGCTTCATAAAAAATCTGCTACCGTTACTACAAAAAAATATTTTTTATTAATTGAGTGCTTATTTTAAACCGCTTAACTATTACATGCTTTTCGTCAAAAACGCCCATCTCTACCTAGCCCTTATTATGAGTTTAGGAGTCACCGTCCTTGGATTTGAAAATAATCTAGTTTCAGATCACGTCCGCCAGAGGTCCCCGGTCCAGATAATCTTGCGTAATTACAGAGTTACCCGATAAAATATATTCGGAATAATAATATGCTGCGCCAGCGTTTCCCAAATGGTCCGAACTCGGTACCGGGTCATATAAATAGAATATTTTTATTTGCGTGAAAAATAGCGTTTATATACTTGGTACATATAGACATGAACTCATAAATTCACCAGAATCTGGCATGCAAACGTAGTAACACATTAGATATAGTATAAATATAATATACATACCTATAAGTTTACTTATTTATACCTTATGCTCTAAGCTTATACTTCTTTCTTCTTGTACATCTTTAGAAGTAGGTAATATAGTTATAAGTAGGTACACAAAGAAGAAGGTGAGTTGGGATAGGGAGCAAAACGGGGTACGTTATGACTAGGTACGCCTTCCACTTCTGCGAGTTCTCGTCCTCCCAATAATCATCTTTTGCTTTGATAATTCCCACTACCCCGTTATCACCATTGGGCAAGATGGGGTAAAGCACTTTGTGGGTTTAATATGTTTTCCTCAAATACGCAACTAAGTTTTCTTAATGTTACCGTTAAGTCATTATTAGAGTATTAAATAGTTGCTACATACTTATAAATTGTTTCAATGAAATGAAATGAAATATTTATTTGCTTGCTAAGTGTTACATAACACTATATTCACTATGTATATTTTCTTTTTTAACCTGAAGTACACCATCTTATCACCCACTCCCCTACCGATCGCAAGATTTCCAGCAATTCAGCCTTAGGTATTTTGAATTGAGGTGAAATTAGACCATACTACATAAGAGATATAATCATCATCATCATCCTAACTTTTTGCGTACTTTTGAATATATATCTAGTTTGACTTGAATATAGTTTGAGAAACGCCGCGTTATGCAAAGCGTAGCCTATAGAAAGTTTCATGTCCCTATGTGAAACATCCAACCGCGATCACACTGAGATGACATCACAAGGTTACGAATATATTACGATGTTGTTCACCATGTGACAAAGTTACGTGTAAATAAGTATTATATACTTAGTATGGGTATCGGAAGTCAATAAGGGTTCCTTAAATGTTTTTGTTGTCATCTTCGCAAATGATCAAATACATATGCAGAATGTCATTTTCGCAAACGGTCACTTACGCAGAATGTCGTTTTCGCCACTGATCGCTTTCGCAGAATGTAATTTTAGCAACTAATTATTTTTGCAAAGTATCATTCAAAATTTAGAACATAGTTAACATTTTTTTAAGTTACTTGTTTTATGCATGTTTTCTTAATTTCATAAAATGTTTTATTTTAGTATTTATATACCTATTTGCATGCTATGTTAATAAAAACAATGTCAACAACAAATCGATATCATAAATTTTACGTAAATCCTAACAAATATTGTACCTATAATAGTATTTGCGAAAGAAACACTGTCTGTCTGTTACTCTTTCACGCCAAAACTACTGAACGAATTTGAGTGAAATTCGGTATACAGATGGTGTAGACCCTGAGAAAGAATATAGGCTACTTTTTTTGCAAAAAGGGGGTTAAAAGGGGGGGTGCAAACGAAGTCGCGGGGAACAGCTAGTAAAATATATATTTTTAGAAACATGGAAAATAATAACGAAGTAGATTAATACTGTCAACACGAAGTCGGTAACTATACGAGGTAAACGAAAAATGATACTGACAACACACATCAGTCACAGACATCGTGGTGACAGTATCAATATTCATCGTTATAATTTCCTGTCCCTTTTTCTTTTTTAATAATTCTTGCATTAACTACACATTAGCAAAATTGGCGATAGACAGATTCGGAAGGAGTCTCTGTCCTCAGCAATCGACCGAATAAAGAAAAAGGTATAGGAATTCGACTTTTATTTGTATTATTTATGATTACCCAGACCCCACACAAAAGCCACGTCCCACTAATAGTGCAGCGAACAAAAAGACAATTAATATAAAGCGCAAATGTTACAAGGCAAATACATTTCCCTAACGACGCCGGTCCGCAAACAAAAAACAATCACGAAACAGAATAAAAGTTACCCCGACACCTGTTATTTCAAGTAAAAAGAGGGTAAACGGCGCTAGTTCCTCGCAAACAAACAAACAGTAATGTTTTTATTTCGGTTGCAATGTCCTGAGGGCGGTGGTAGTGATGCTCAAATAGGTGATAGTCAAAATATCGCGGGAGAACTACGTTTCGGCATGCATAGGCCGGCTCGACCGGAGTGATACGGCGACCACGGCCTCACAGAACACCGGCGTGAAGCAGCGCCTGCGCTGTGTTTGATCGAGTGAGGGTACCCCAAATGGAGGGAAAGGGGGTAAAATTAGGCAGCGCACTTGTGACTCTGGTTGCAGGTATCTGTGGGCGGCGGCAATCGCTTAAACCATCGGGTGATCCGTCTGCTCGTCTGACACTTAACAACAAAAAAAAACGGAAATTGACTACAACCACAAAAAAGGAGCTACAAGCAACTTAACTTGGTAGCAAGTAAGTAAGTATGTAATTGAAATAGAAAAAATCTATATTCAGAAAACTTTAGTGTACCTATATTGGTAGCTTTTGAACATGCTCCAATCCATTGTAGCTAAAATTTCAACTCTAGATTTCAGCGTAAAATCAAAACCAATTTTATTAAATAGAAAAAATAGTAAGTATTTTGGTGCTGCTCTTTTATTTTCCCGAAGAAAAGAGCGATTTCGGTCGTCACTAGCTTCCGCTAGAGGCCATTAGTGTCGCTCGGTTGGATTGGCGCGCGTGTGAGGTGGGTGTTAAACTTTATCGCACAGAAAGGGTTCAGGTAAGCTAGTAATAACGTCGGACGCTGCTTCGGTCGCCAGATACGTGATCGGGTTCCTGAAGACGCTGTGGATCCGGCTTAGCGTCATATTCCGGTGGGCCCCCGGCCGGCTAGCACCCACTATAAAAAGACACGGAATTGCCAAAAAAAAACTTGAAAACTAATCTTGATGATTGACCAAAATGTAATATCTGATAATCCAGACCTGGGCTTTTTTTGTAATTTTTAAAAACTTGATATAAATTGAGATATTTTTTTTTGGCTGTGTGTATTACAACAACATACCTATACAATGTCACTGAAAATAAAAGCGTGCGGCTCGATGCTAAGCTAAACGACTCCTGAAGCTAATGAGTGCCTACACAATGCTAGAGGACTTTTTCCCAGAATTTTAATAATACCTTAGTTAATAAGATTGTTTTGCTTGTGTATAGGTTTTGGGTATATAAATAAACAAATTGAGACAACATCACATACATTGTTCTGGTCCCAAACTAAGGTTTTCTCTTGTGCTATGGAAACCAGAAACAACGAAGGTACCACAAACACCCAGACCCAACACAAATATCTGTTTCATCAACAAACATTTTTGTGTCGGTGCGGGAATCGAACCCGCGACCCTTACGTCTCAACCGGCACACATATCACAGACACTACGACTTATAAATGCAAAAATATCAGTTTCGACGTAAAGATTAAAATTTTTGTTTTCAAGTTACCTAAATTTTATTTTTTTTTGTAGATGCCTGCCGGCCAGGGGCGTACCGCACTCGACTGAGCCCGGATCCGGTGCCAGCTCAGCCTCGCCGAGAAATATGAGGATAATGAAAATCACTTTGGCTTCGACCTTATTTGGACTTGTTAACCCTGTTTTATCGCACCAAATGGAAAATTGTTAAAGTGGGTGGGAACTTTTCCTCTTTTACGATTTGGAGACGGGAAAATCGCTGCGAACTTCGGAAGGGTTGGCTAATAAAGAGTTGCACTTGATTAAGGAGTTTAGAGATAAGGAAATATTTGGCGAAAATTAAATTTTGCACTTAGTTTGTGTTTGATTTAGGATCAAATTAATTTAAAAATTAAAATTTTTTGGAATCTCTTTTTGTGTGATAGACTTTTTTCAATCGTGGATGACCCACGCATCGGCATGAATGCCTCGGAGAAACGGGAAAACTCCATTTGGAAAATCTGTGTTTCATCGAGTGAGTGAAGGTAGTATGTAGCCTGAACGGAATCAGGTCAATGTATGGAGATGATGTATGAATTAATTTATCACAAGTGGACGCCCTAATCCTCGCTAGCGTTGATTTATATACCTATGCTACTAAAATGTTTTTAATATGCCCTATAAGTTAGATGTCCAAGCTTATCAGAAATACAAAAGAAAAAAGTATCACTTAAATCCGTTTAGTACTTTCCGAGATTAGCGCAAACAAACAAATAGACACAAAGATTTAAATAGACAGACATTGTATGGTATTTTTGTCCCAAATTCTACCAATAGATGCCGCTGTTAGTGTAATTTGCATCGCAAAAGCGTTTGGTGTTTTCTTACCAAAAGCCCGTAACTTGAATTTATTATAAATGTGTATGTGTATTACTTACAGATATAGATATAAATTATTATGTTTTTTTTTTTATGTGATAGGTAGCAGACGAGCAGGCGGATCACCTGATGGTAAGCAATTGCCGCCGCTCATGGACACTTGCAACACCAGTGGAGTTACAAGTGCGCTACCAACCTTTTATCGGGAAGGGGATACACCCGGGTTAATAAAATTTTGCACTCTGACTATAGCAAACAATATAGGTACACTATACTGTCCTCAAACAAAATAAGCCGAGTCTGAATAGTAGAAAAATAAAAGGGAAGTCTGATGAGCTGGATTATCAATATGTATGTAGCGATTAATGTAATTTATGTCGTCATTATTCATATCGATATCAGGGAACCGTGCTAGGAGGATAGACCAGTCGATAGAGAAATCCTACCGAATCCATACTAATATTATAAATGCGAAAGTAACTCTGTCTGTCTGTCTGTCTGTCTGTCTGTCTGTCTGTCTGTCTGTCTGTCTGTCTGTTACTCTTTCACGCCAAAACTACTGAACGGATTTAAATGAAATTTGGTATACAGATGATCTAGACCCTGAGAAAGAACATAGGCTACTTTTTGTTGCGAAAGGGGGGTTGTAAGGGGTTAAAAGGGGGGTAAAAAGTTACTTTTCCACGCGGACGAAGTCGCGGGCGGCCGCTATAGAAAAACAATGTGTCGTCGCATCCATTCTCCAAAACTGAACCGATTGAAGTAATTTTTTTATGAAAATGGCTTGCCCTTGACTTCATACTGAAGTTTTAGAGTTGAGAAGAAGCCTACGATGGAGCGGGTTTACCCAGAAGTGGCTTTAAAAAAATTGAGGTTCCTACTTATTAGGGAAATTTCATGACACTTTTTGTGCCAAATAAAAATTTGTAGATTTTTTCTGTTTCTATGTTTAGATTTTTTGTATAATGTAGGGAAATTCGTCTTCTAGGCGTCAGATCAGCGGCAAATCTGGCCGAGATTATTAGGTTTTTAAAAATTCCTACTTGTCTATTAAAGAAATTGGAAAAAAAATATCGTAAAATATTGGCAGCGCACTCGTGACTCTACTGGTGTTGCAGGTGTCTACTGGTGGCGGCAATCGCTAAACATCAGGTGATCCGATGGCTCGTCTGCTACCTATCACATAAAAACGTTTCCTGAATCATGGTCCAAGTCCAAGTGCCCCGGGCTCCGAAGCGACACCTTTAGACGCAACCAGGAATTATAGACTGGTCAAATGAAATCAAATCAAAATCTTTTTTAAATTTAAGTCCTTTACAGGACATTTATGAATGTCAAATTTCATAATCTACTCCTGATTCGGATTGATTCTACTGTAGATATGAGATAAGACATAGATGTACGCCCCTTGTCCGCCTCTTATTAGTTGAGCTCAGGGGCGGCAATCGCACTCATAAATCACTAAATGAGGTGATAATAACGTCTTTCTACGAACTATTTGGGCGTCACATATGACATTAGCGTTATTTCTCTTCGCGCTGAAAGGAGTTTTAAACCTTTATTTACGTGATAGGTAGCAGACAAGCAGACGGATCACCTGATGGTAAACGATTGCCGCCACCCATAGACACATGCAACAACAGTAGAGTCACAAGTGAGCTGCCAACCTTCAAAACCACCCCCAATTACGGCGTTTCCCCAGGGTACCAAAAAAAAATGTTATGATGTTGTGTGATTTTTTAAATTTAATAACATTGTATTTTAGCTGCAAACCAAGAGGGTGGGCGCGAACCGCCCCTATCATCAGATGAGCTGGGGTGGCGATCGTGAGGCGTGAAATTAAAGCTTGCAGATCTACATTGAATGAAGTGCTAATCATACTTTTATCTATCAACAGAATGTGATCAAGAAATAGTTTCGTCTTTAAGCGAACAGTATTCTAGGTAAGCGAGTATCCTAGACACTCTAGGATCCTTCTTCGAGGTTTAATTTTTGTGGCAGTCATTAAATCTTAAAACGTATCCATTATAGGTGGTAGGTTTGAATCCAAGCGCATATGGACTTTTAAATCTAGAGCATTACTTACCGCAAAATCAACTTAGTACCTAAATCGTGACTATTTTTTTTTTATGTGATAGGTAGCAGACAAGAAGGCGGATCACCTGATGGTAAGCAATGCCGCTGCTCATGGACACCTGCAATACCAGTAGAGTTACAAGTGCGCTGCCAACCTTTTATCCCCTTCCCCCCGGGTGGGCCTCCGGTACCCTCACTCACTCAGCGAAACTCAGCACAGGGGCTGCTTCACGCCGGTTTTCTGTGAGGCAGTGGTATCACTCCGGTCGAGCCGGCCCATTCATGCCGAAGCGTGGCTCTCCCACAGTCTATTCTCAACCATCATTCTATTTACATTACCACACGAATTACTCTAAAATCGTAAACATTGGAGTCTACGATGAATTACAATGTTTAACGCTGGGGGTTCAAGTACAAAGAGGTTATTAAAACGTCTAGCGAGTTTATGCACGACGGCGCGCACGGCGTAGTTGCTAAAAGGGTGCGCATTGGTTTTTTTCTTTATCTCTGGAAATTACAACAGAATGACGTCAGCGGGTCTTGCAGAATTAGGGTTCCCAACTTAGGGATTTTCCTAGATATGTTTTTAAACTTTCGCGTTGCATTATACAAATACTTCATATAAACGGGACTAAACGCGACGAAAATATTAAGTACTTCTACTCTAAGTTCATTCAGCGAACTATTCGCTTGTGACCACTGCTGTTGTAACGCAGTCGAAACGTCAAGCAGTAAGTGCTAGAATGTACTTATTAATTTTCGTCGCGTTTAGTCCCGTTTATATGAAGTATTAGGGATTCCTATTATATATTAGGGATTTAGGGAAATTTAGGGGTAATGGAAGTAGGATCGGTCAGTTGTGTTTAAAATAGTAATAGAGTGAGGGTACCGGAGAGTTCCAATCAGGGGGGGAGTAAAGAGGGTTAAAGTTTGGCAGCGCACTACTGTGCGTAACCTTAACCACCAGGTGTCAATGGGCGGTGGCAATCGCTTACCATCAGGTGATCCGTCTACCAACTATCATAATATAAAAAAACAACGAAATCCGTTTTCGTTGGTTGGTATTGGCATTATTTCACTGGTGCAAGAAAGTTAGTTCTCCTTGGACAAATGTGCGACTTACAACCACGCCATTGTGAAAAAAGAAAAATCTATTGTGTTTGGTAAATGGGTTTGCACTTGACCTCATCTCACCTGATGGAGAGTGACAATGAGGTCTAAGATGTAGCGTGCTTTCCCAGAAGAAGCCTATCACTCTCGACTTAAAGACACCCAAATTGTAGCTCTCTGGGAATACTGAAGCCGGCAAGCTGTTCCATTTCTTAGCAGTTCGTATTAAGGATTAAGGGTAAATATTTCTAGGAGTTGTAAACCCTGAGCAGAAACATTCTCCGAGCTGGTAGTAGCTGTGGTGACTGGCAGTTTAATTGGCGTTTGAAACTTAAACGCATTTTTTGTGTGTCCTCGTGAAGTTCGGAAACTTTTTCGCTTCATTTGGTTGATGTTTTTAAAGTGTCACCAGTCTTGGTAGGTGGAGCTTTTTTATGTTTATTTTCTCTAGGAAATACCTATAAGTAATTTTCACTGATTACGACTGATGAACAAAACTATACATTACCGCTTTAAATCAAAGATTTAAATCTTCTGTATGTATCTATTAGCTACTTGTGGATAGGTACGTGTCAAAGCGCATTGTTTGTGGGCGTTTCGATAATCGCCCTCCCCGGCTACCTATATCAAAATTATAAAATCTTGTTTTGGCTAATACCTACATAAATCACTATTACCAAACTAATCCACTTCGAGTAGCTGAGCCAGCGTAATAAGTATGTAGGAAGTGAACTTACCTAACCCACCAAAATTAATAGGTATCCAATTGTACACCAAAATTAATAATTGCACAGCAAGATTACCTACTTACTAAGTGTTCACCAAATGCTATGCTTCGTTGTACAAATGGCATTTTAGAGTGCACAAGTTGTTATTGGAATCCATTTTTAATCTGTCTGTGTTTGTTTCATTTTACGAATCACTGCTTCTGCTACCTATAGTTTCCAAGTGCTACACAATCTGTTTTGCAAGAAACAAAAATCTTCAATTTATTTAGTTATTTCAGTCGCGTCACTCAAGCTGTTTCCAAGAGAAGATGGAATATTCCAAGTAGATACTTTAATTAAGTAGAAATAGTGTCTGCATAAGATCTAGCTTACACAAGTGCAAGCTTACTACTTTAGAGAACAATTTCAGCCAGTCTGGATTATAACGAGTGTCTCCGGAGATTAAATTAAATTAATATGTATAATTCACTGTTGTTAAAGATAAATAACTGATACAAATATTAACAACAATTTACTCGTTGATATTACTTACATGACACGTCTTAGAAGAATTGAAATGGCCCTTATATTCTCATAAGGGTCATTTAAATTCTCCTCTTAGGTATTACGTAACAATAGGTTTTTTTTAAAAATAGCATGCCTTTTAAAAATCGCCGCACTTCGTGTGCATCCAAAGATTTCTGTCACAAAACTATGCAAGGCAACTTAAAAAGTTGCTACTCCAAATAGTTGTGAAATGTGCGAATCTGGCGCTAGCTCAGACATACTCTTAAGCCGTCATGATTTATGTTTTCCCATTCTACCGAACAAAATTGAATTTACATCCTTACAGGATCGCGAGCGAGAAATCAAGGATTTACACGAACAAAGGGATGTGACATTATACATGAAATATCGACAAAGTTATAACTTTAATTGACTTTTTATTGAAACAAATTGATCGGTTAACTTTGATCACTTATAAAGCTGTGTCACAGTAAACAGAAACACGACTGATTCGCCCATGGATAATAAATCATAGACTAAGAAGAATAAGATAATTAATTATGTTACCAGGGGCCTTGTTCGGCAGAACTACACGACTGCAGGTAGGTATTTTTTTTTTTGCTTTATAGCGGCGTTTGACCGCAGACGGCCCACCTGATGGTGAGTGAGTGATCACCGCCGCCCAAGGACATCTCTAACACCTGAGGCATCACAAATACGTTGCCGGCTCTTAAGAAAGGAATAAGCCTTTATCCTATTAAAATATCTATTAACCAAATAGTCTAAATAGTTATTTAAGCGACTACTTATATAAAATAAGTACCTACCTATTCTGGATTCTGTCATGCGAAACCTATACAAACACGACAAAAATATGTAATTATTTTTAAGCAACATAATTTCACATCCCTCGAACCTTCCCTGGAGGATGTTTTAATTTCACGTAAAAACATATTGAGTTAACATCGAAGGATTCCAGGGAAGAAATTTGTTTGATTTTTTAATGATTTGTTGATTGTTGCCGTCTTGGGACTTAAATTCAGGGAAAAAGCGTTTCCATCATTATTCAAGAAATATTCTACCTATCGTTGCCAAAGAAACAACATTTTCTTTCTTTGATTTTAAAATACCAAACATGCATCACTACGCAAAACTATTATACCATTCTCTAATAATGAGGTAACCTGAGCATTTTGGACAGTTGCTGAACGTATAACCATGATTTGGTTGGTCGGCTTCAAATCTATGTAGGTACAGTCACGAGTATTAATTTGAGACCCATTTCCGCTAAATATCGTTGGAACATTCATAATGCAATAAGGTCGTTTAGAGCAATAATGTTGAATGTCAAGTTAAGACATAAAATGTCTTATTTAATCGACCCTTGAAACGATAGGTAACCTCTTTAAGGTTTTCTAATTATATAATACTAGTGACCCGCCCTCACTTCGCTACGGGAACGTAATTCAGAAATGAACCAATAGATGGCGGTGTGCTCAGTTACATCGCGCAAGCGTTTCGTGTTTTCGGTTCACCTTATAAGCGATTTCGTTGTCTACAGAAGTTATCTCTTTATAAATAGTATAGAAGATATATAATAAAAATTGACATCTCTGAGTACGGCAGTAGCTTCAGGCTCCAAATCTACAGCATTGGACGCGACCGTGAATTCAGTAGAATAGAATAGAAAAAGCTAGGCACTAAAATCAGTTTTTTTTAGTTAAATAGTCAGAATGTAATTTAGGCGCTTTCCACTGAGAAATCGCAAGCGATAACATTGCAATTCATGCTTTATTAAATAGTTAATAAAGCATGAATCGCAATCTTCACATCAGAATTCCACAAAAAACGCGAAAAGATATGAAGCATTTCCCAAGATAACCTAGTGAGAGGGCAAAGCAAATCCCTTCGGAGCAAATTCATACAAGTTCCACAAGAATATTGGCAAAAACTAGCAACAGGGAGGTTATTCCCGACACGTTCCCTATTCGCAGGGCTTCGGGTACTGCAGAAAAAATCCTAAGCCTTTCCGGGACCTATGGGTAGGGTTGCCTAGAGATTTTGTCTATTTATTTTCATTTTATTTATGACTAGCGGCCGCCTGCGACTTCGTCCGCGTGGAAAAGTAGCTTTTCACCCCCCTTTTAACCCCTTACAACCCCCTTTTCGCAATAAAAAGTAGCCTATGTTCTTTCTCAGGGTCTAGATCATCTGTATACCAAATTTCATTTAGTTTTGGCGTGAAAGAGTAACAGACAGACAGACAGACAGAGTTACTTTCGCATTTATAATATTAGTATGGATTTACATAAGTACACGCTGGTCGTCTGTGCTGCCGAGAATGTGAACAGTGTCGAGCCACCCATGTGCGGCGCACACAAGCGCCCAGGGCAATAGAAGGCGACGGTAACATGAAGATTCGTGAAGAAAAAGAGGCGCATTTTCGCTATCAGGCGGTGTATGGAGTAGGTGCGCTCCTGAATTTGGCACGTTCTTCTACCTTTCCCGTTTTGGAAGTCGTACGAAACACACCGAAATACGATCGTATACGCGCTTCGCGATCGTATATGCTGAAACAACCGTATTACTTATTATTATAATCTATAATACTATTTATAAAGATATAACTTCTATAGACAACGACAAGGCTTATAGGTAAACCGAAAACACGAAACGCTTGCGCAATGTAATTGGACACAGCGTCATCTACTGGTTCATTTCTGAATTACGGTCCCGAAGCGAAGTGAGGGCGGGCCACTAGTAAATAATAAAAATATTAGGAAGTAAAAAGTTGACAGCGTATTGTAACTACACTCCCCAGTGAGGCCTGTGGCCATTGGTGGCAGAATTCGCTTACCATCGGGTGATCAACCTGCTGCTCTGCCACCTATCGCACACAAAAAGAAATTAAGAGCATTTGTCTTCTTTCTCCGAAAACGACTAATCAGATTTTTCTGGCAACCCTACCTTATGGGAAACGAGGCCGTTACTCGTGGGACAGTTTTTGACGATTTTTTTATGGTAAAAGACAATGTTGGCACTAGGTGCAGATGACGGAGGCGTGAAGGAATTTCGTATCACTTTTTTGCCTCTTATTTCATGTCTTCGATAATTTGTGTGCAAACTTTCCTAACAGAATAAAAAAAAGCTGCTATTCCATGTCGTAAACAACATTAATAAGTAAGGCAAAAGAATATTATTTTTTTATATTGGCTCACCTCAGCCTGATGATAAGCAAGAGGAGAGCCCACGTTGCAGTTACAACGGACGCACGCTTTCATATAGCATTCGGTTAGCTTGAGCTTATGCTCGGCTGTCCGCGGTGATTTACAGGGTAGGACCCGTAACTCCCTATTGGGACCTGTAGCTCTCTACTACGACCCGTAACCCCCTATTACGACCCGTAGCTCCCTACTGTTACCCGTAGCTTCGTACTACGACCCGTAGCTCCTTACTACGACCCGTAGCTCCTTACTACGACCCGTAGCTCCTTACTACGACCCGTAGCTCCTTACTACGACATATGACACGCAAAAACAACGTTACTTGAAACTGTTTGCATATGTCAAAACATTCTTTCCACATTTTCCATAGGTTTCATTGAAGTTTGTTTGCTATAACATTTGAAAACCTTTTAGAGAATCAAGAACCATCAGTTCAGTTAAGTAACTATCATAATAGAGACTAGTAAAATCTAATGGAAATTAAATCTCGCCTGTTAAAAGGTTTCCGTTTGAGTTTACACTAATGAGCCCTTAGTTTCACTCAGCAAAATGGAGTGGAGACTAGTATAATATCTAATATAGGTACCTAGGTACTTAACCACTAACGTAGCGTTACGTAGTAAAGCGAAGGTAAGCACGAGTAGTTATGTAAGTAAAGTTAAAGTTGGGTTGCGACTACTTCAATGCAATCAATCAGCAAAGTCAGCAAAATGCAATCAGCTTACAATGGCATGCAAAATCTTACGTGGAAAGGTAGACGCCTAAGATCTGAGTGATGTGCGTGTATCGCTTATATGTAACTAATTAACTACCGACGTCTTCGGAGGCACAAGTTATTCGCAGTGCTGCAGTGCCGCACAGCGGCGCGTGCTTACCGCACTCGATGCACTCATAGTAGCCAACCCTGAGTTTGATTTGTTTTCGGATGCTTGGAGTCAGTAAAGTTATTTGTCTTTTTACTGGCTATTTTATACTGTGGCTCAAAATAGCTACCGAAGCCTTTCGAGAAGTAAAACCATTCTGAAAATTCTTCCATTTTAGAGGTAGAATAATTTTAATCAGACTAATCTGGATTTGAAGAGATTCACAATCCAAAGCTTTGATATTTTTAGATCTTATTACCTAACAAGCAAAATGCAGTTAGATACAGGTAGAGGTAATATACTTGATAAACATAAACAGGTCGGGAATCGAGACTACATTCCTTAATGCACAAGTCGGGATGATTAGACAAATTGAGCCGTATAATAAGAAACCAATGTAACAAGGCAGCAAGATTACTACATGAGGGTACCAACAACCATAAGGACATGATCCTATTTGCTCTACGAGATTTTTTTTCAGAATAATACCAGAAGAAAAAAACAACGCAGAATTCACCCACCTAAATCTGCTAAAGCATCTTTATTAGGCGTTTCTCCCACCTGCCATCAATCTCGTTGATGGACATACAGGGTGTGCCAAATTGCAACGCCACTCGCGTTGAGTGCTACATCTCAGGGAATTTAACATGCACGTTAATCATCCGGTATTCAAACTAGGACAATCTGCGCGTATGTATTACGAGTGAGTACTTGCAGGATGCTGTTGCAGCGTGTAAAGTATTAGCCTACATTAGATTCGTTTGGGGTCAATTTTCAGAAGGGGAATGATCATCGCAGTCCGCACAAAGACCGACGTCTACGACGAGGGGTTTTGAGCGACTCAACATATGACGAGGGAATCCCAGCGGCTCGACATATGAGGGGGAATCTCAGCGGTTTGTCATATGAACTTAATTTTGTGACGGGGGAATCCCAGCGGCTCGTCATATCGAAGTGACTACGTCCAAACGGCTACGACGGTTGGCTGTCGGTCCGCACATAGTGGCTCGGCGTTCCACATTTTGGTCGAGGTCCATTGGTGACCCCGTGGTACTGTCCCACTGCAGGGCAACGGCTTCCATCAAAAAAATCAAGACATCTTGCCTAATGCGGTCACAACCTGAGCTATGTTCGAAAAAAATTGAAACTGTATAATTGTTGCTCGACCTATGAATCGATCTTACGACCCCTGAGATCACGGCCAGGTACTTGAACCACTAGACCAACACGGGACCTTCAGCGTTATGGGGTTAATAAAATCAGTATAAATAAATAAATAATTATAAGGAATAGGAACATGAATAGGAAGCTTTCAGGTGAGGCTCGAACCCACAACCTTCCACATATCACTATTTTGCAAAGAATTGCTATAACAAAAATATAAACCTGCTTAGATACTCCCCCAATCTTTCACTATTTTGCTCTGTATTTGGGATGACATGCGTATCAGTAACCTTACTGCAATGGATGCGAAAGACCGTGCGAAGTGGAGGAGATATAGTAGGAAAGCGGACCCCGTACTCTGAGGCGCAAGCTTGTGATGCAACGGGATTTAATTCCAGATGATGGTAATCAACGCACTGATTTGCTCCCACTGGGATCATATCAAAGTAAGCGTTCATACAGGGTGTATCAACATATCCATTTTCAGAGGCAAAAAAGTAACAGCAGTTGAAATTGTGATACTTAACTTAGTGCCTAACATAAACATTACATAACATCATCTACCCGTCCCTTAGCATCCACTTTTATCATAAATCACCATCACAAGGCGCACTTACTTACCCCTATATCGCATTTTATCAAACCGCCTCAGAAATAGCTAAAGTGCTCAAAAGGCGCTGCGATTCAGACGCAAATAGGTCAGCCTAAGACGCGCCTTTCCTTAGGATACGTTGGAAACTAGTTCTGTGTCCTCGTCATCAATAGACCCTCTTGACCCACTAAACTACGGACGTTCACATCATTTCTCGTTTAGCCCCGAGATCCGCCTCAAAGGTTCCCCACATAAAAATTTCATGAAACGACTAGAGGCGCGTACATCTTTTTAAAATTGCCGCAAAGTTGTCACTCCCACTTCCCCGGCTCGGTAAGTCACAAATCTTGCGATTGCGCACGAAAGTTAAACTTTATGTGGGTCGTGTTTGGGTCTGGATTCGCTTAACTCGAGGGACGGCTGACAGCCTTACCCGCTCTTGTCATTATGATGTATCGCCAGTATGAAAAGCGAGGGACGGCGGCCACAGCTACGTAGAATACAGTGAGACTCGACCATGGAAAAGTCTTTTTATTAATTTAGAGGTGTAACAGCCGTATTAATTATCAATAGAAGGAAAGCTTCAGCAGGATCCGATAACGTGTATCCCTGCCCACCACCCATCCAGCGGGGGCTATCGTGATAAATCCACTCGATGGCGTCCATCTACACGGTGATCGGTTTTTGACGTGGGGCGTCAAAATGTCACTAAACAACCAATGACGTATTGAACTTGGTCTAACAGTACGCCATCTAGCGGATTTAATAACCCCCATTACAATGAAGCGACTGCCGTCTGACTTCCGTAACCCTTCGGGAGGGGAACTAGACCAACTAAATCACAACCATGGTTACACGTTTCAGGAAATTTTGTTTTTTTTTAATTAAAAAGAGTAGGTAGGTACTTATTCAAAAGAGTTTTTTCCTTGTGTGGTCTTTACGCTGTGCCACGTGGCTCTTTTGGAGGAAGCTGTGACGCAATCATTCAGAGCCAGATAATTGCGGATGGAAACTAACGGCCGCATAATTTCATTAACTTCCAGGGCCACATTTTTATTTTAAAAAGAACCAGCTCTGGTCTTTAAACTGGTTCTGGTAAAATTTGGGGAAATGTTCCTTTAAAAAACGTTTGCTAAAGGTAGGTACTTTACGTTGCTTCAAAATTACTGTCGGTTCTGAACTGAATTTTGTTTTTACTTAACTTAACAAAAAATATAAGTTCAGCTTTTACCTGTAGACCTGGTTTAACGACAACAGCGCCGAAATATCGGAAACTCAAAAATGGTTACTATGAGTACCTATCTACTCTTACCAACTTCATAATCGATTTGATTAACGTCTTAAGACCCAAATGTCCTCATACGAGGCAAAAACAATTGATTTTCTATTGTGTCTGCTGTCTGGGCCTTACGATGTTAAGTAACTCTTTGCCTTGAATATTTGAATATGATATCTAATGACTAAATACCTACATTTTTATTATTATTAATAAGAGCCCGTAATGTCCCACTGCAGGGCAAAGGCCTCCCTACCATTTTTCGACCTACTCCGATCCAGGGTTGCGGTAGACGAGTATTTTTAAAATGCAACGCGCTCAATGACTAATGCATAATATAGAAAAAAATAAAGCCCTTTCAAGCCCTAAGTAAGCTCATTACCCCAACAAACACAGAACACACAAACCATTGCTTAAGATAAACAGCAAATTGATGGCAAACAACAAACACTGTCGACTTTCGGGTTCATTATATTGGAGTCCTCTGTAAATAATCCTTGTATTAAATCACACGTTACGTATTTACTTGAATATCATTACTTTGCTGCCGAACACTTCTCGATGTACAGACAATCAAAGTTGGTTCCATAAACCTGATTTTCCTCATGCGATATTGAACCAAACAGGGTTGGGATTAAGGTGAAAATCGGATATAGATTTGATGTTTAACGAGCATTTTCTGGTTAAGTAATTACTGTTCAATATTGACATGCTAAAATATCGCGTTACGGAAAGTAAGTACCTACTTACTATCTACATACTTACCTACCGTCTAAAGCAGCGTTTCCCAAATAACCGGGTCGCGACATTTTCGCCTTATTTTCAAAACATGAGTACCTACTAGTGATGCGCCGAATAGTGGTTTCACCGAATAACCGAATACCGAATAATATTCGGTTCAATCTTTACCGAACCGGATATTATAAAAATAAATAGTATAATTAATATTGATTGATGTGGCTTAAAAATAAATGAATTAGGTTTTTTTTTCAGTTAATGTTTGCTACATACTAATAGGGCTGGCAGGAAATAAATATGTGGACTTTAGATGTCAAAATACATGTTGATTTCATGTTTAATTCCTTTCATTTATTAGCTTTTTAACACATTCCTCGCCAGTTTTATTTAATTTACAAAAACACACATTTGTCCTTTTAAATTCCATGTCATATAGCCAGGAAAATAGAAAATAGAATATATTCGGCACTAAAACCGAATAATTCAAATCGCTACAAGCGATAAGACCGCCTTATTGTACTGTCTATAGCTGTTGTTTCACTCATGTATTCTGTTTCTGTGCAATAAAGAATATCTATCTATCTATCTAATTCGGCCGAATACGAATAGTGAAAAAAGTGCCGAATATGCCGAATACCGAATACCAACCGAATATTCGGCGCATCTCTAGTACCTACCTAATACATAACTTGGATTCTTTAGTAAAATGTAAAAAACAGCTGCATAATTCGCACTTACTATATAATAGTGACAAACATTATAATTATGAACCTACCTAGTACTAATAAACATTTCTACTATTAATAAATGTGTATTATTACAGCTTGAGTTTGAAAGTACATACTTAGTAGGTCACGAAGGGTCAGTTTGAAGATTACCGGGCCATGGCATAACAAAGTTTGGGAAACACTGGTCTAAAGAGTAGTTTACCGTCGTAAGGCCCACACAGCAGACACAATAAAAAATCAATTGTTTTTGCCTTTTAAAAAGCTTTTGGGTCTTACGACGTCACACAGTGCGAGCTACTGCCTTGCTTTTAGACAGCTACTTGGCTTACTCCTCTGGCCCTACACAATGTAGCTGAGATTTCTGTTCAGAAATTCTCAGTGTACTCCGTGCTCGGAAGCACATTAAGCGTGGTCCTGCGCTAATCTATTCTATGATAACTCAAATAACTAGTCCTCTGGCGTCTGCACAGTTCACCCATCTTAAGGGAGAAGAATTTTTCTATCGACCCGAAATTCGCTCGGACGTATTCAAACGGCCGATAATGGGCTGTGCTCAAATACATCGCGCACGTTTCGCTGCGTTATCTATTTATATAACTCAATAATATGATCACCTCTTAGGTCGTGTCACCCTAGTGTGCCATCATTAAGGGAGAAAAGATTACTATTCTAATTAGAGAGTGCACCTGTGTTTGAGCATATAATATACCTATCCGGATTCCATGGCGGATCGTTTAAAAGGATTGGATTGGAGGATATTATAATAAAAGATACCGAACAAAAAACGCATCGTTACGCGTACGAACAATATCCTTAAGGTTTGAATAAAAAATACAATTAAATTACACCCCACAAATCGTCTGCGTAACACCATTCATCATATTTCTTTCTTCCCGCCCCCATTCATTATGGTAACAAATAAAAACACCCTAAGTATGGTTTTAAAATTTAAAAATGCAACCATCACGGTGTTAAATAGATTATTTTATTAGAAAATCCGTAACAGGCTGCACCCTCGCATATTTGAGTATTCAATCGCGAACATTATCTACAAACTTTTAAGATGACTCGACATTCTTTTGAAGATACTCGTATCTTTGTTTAGCGAACACAAATACATTAGTTAAGTAGGTACCTAAGTATATTCTTGTTAGTTCGATTAATCGTTTCTAAGGTTTTAACATTGTCTGTCAAATCGCCATCATCTCAGCGTATCATAATTTATTCGTATATTTTAAGTAGTAGGTATAGCTTTATCGAATAAGCAAGCGAAAGATTTTTCGAATAAGCATATACGTAGACGTAGATACATATCTACCTACCTACTTATTTATTATCATCTAAGGTTCCATCGCTACCAAAGACTTTATTCAATGAAGCCTATCGTGTGTGAAAAATCCGCTAGATGACGTAATGTTAGGCTGATAATCCAATTTCAACGTCATTGGTTGCTTAGTGACATTTTCATTATTCATCTCACATCAAAATTAACCAATCACCGTATAGATGGACCTCAGTTCTCGGCAACCCCCACTTGAAAGTGACAAAAAAACAATCAACAAATGAAATGAGTTACAATATTAAGTGCAATTGATCTACTTTTATTTTACATCTATCAATAAAATGGATTTCCTGTGTCTGTTACATGGATTTTTGTCGTAGTTACTATGGCCTTTTCAGTGGTAGTTACGGCTTTCGTAGTAATGGGTTCGGCTTCGTAGTGGAGGGCGAGGCCTTCACAGTAGTGGGTACGGCATTAGTGGTGGGTACGGCCTTCGTAGTGGCGGGTACTGCCGTCGTAGTCGTAGATATGGGCTTCGTAGTGGTGGGTATGGGCTTCGTAGAGGTGGGTATGGGCTTCGTAGTGGTGGGTATGGGCTTCGTAGTGGTAGGTATAGCCGCCGGAGTAGTGATGATAGCAGCTTCCTTAGATGGTATAGCTTTAGTGGGCATCGTAGGAGTCATAACTTCGGCTGCAGCACTGGTAATAGGTAAAGTTGATGTGATTTTCGCAATAGTAGTTCTAGCTTCTGTAACATCACTGTTCGTAGCGGCATTGCTTTGAATTGTTGGTTGGACATCACTTTTCTTTTTTACATCACTAGTTGATGAACCTGTCTTGCTGTTTGTATTATCTCCAAAACTTCCATTATCCACACTCTTTGTTACTTTATTTTGTAAAATAGTGTTTTTCATAGGATTTACGTTCGCTTTAGGATTGGCTGTAGTTATTCTCATTTCACTTACGATTTTTAATTTCTTAGTTGTTAGTGAAATTATTTTTTTTAATTTCTTAATTGTTTTCCTTAATGGTGTCCTACTGTATTTATAGTAAATCGGTTTATTTGTGTTAACAATATGAAACTTCAATGGTTCTCTCTGCTTATTAAAAGGGTTTGGGTAACCAGCCTGATTTTCGATGGCCTTTTTCAGAATGCTCACTGGTATCCAATGGCCTGGCAAGTTTGATTCAACTGGGTTGGCTACGAACATAAGATCCTCCTTGAGAGGCGTGGTCGACGCATAATAAATGTTGAAAAAATACTCATAACATCTATTATGGTAAAATAATTGCGCACTGAAAAATAGTACCTCAGTTGATTAAAATCGACATAAAATAAAAACATATGAAACAGTGCAATACAGAGCTCATTATTTAAAAAGCAATTTGAATGTGATTTAAGAAATTAATGATTTTTGATCTAACAATTTTCTCACGTTTAGGGAATGCGATCTCTCTAGTGAACTTCTTATGCACTGTGCCTATCATATGATTTCTACTTTAAAATAAGTCAATATGTATTCATACAGGGTGTATCTGTGAACATTTACATCCCTTCAACCACGTGTTCTATCAACCATTCTGAACAACATTTGTTCAACAACTTTTCAAAATTCATCCAAAATTTTTTCTACTCCCCATACGAAATGACCAAATCACGTGACCGACTTTGTATGGAAAGATGTCATTTTTTTATGCGAATTTTCAAAAGTCATGGAACAAATGTTGTTCAGAATGGTTGGTAGAACACGTGGTAAAAGAGATGTAAATGTTCACAGATACACCCTGTATATCAAAATGAACTTACTCTCAAGTTGTATGGCTTAACATGTTGCAATTTCATTCCTGAGAATATCAATAAATATTATCTTAAACACATTATATAGACAGAAATTCACAACAGCAGAGTAATCTCTAGTAAAAATGATATGGTTCCAAAAGGGAAATAGGTAATATCAATATTTGATATCAAGCATGAAAATTAATTTAAGCCTTGACTGGTTTTATGTCGAATTATAATAGAGCGATCAATAAGTATTACATCCAATCGATACTGAAGGGACTTTCTGGAAAGTTTAGTATTACAAGCTGAATGCATTTTGTCTGCCCATATAATGTATTGAGAAAAGAACAAGTTACCTCCTATTTTTTCATGTGTTCCAGTCCACGGTACTTAATGTTCCATTTTGCATTTATTTTATACAACTCAGATAACAAACAATAATCAGAGTATTAATTAAACATTTAATAATTTAAAAAGACTAATGTTACGCCATTACTACACGCACAGTACACTTTATTGATCCCATTTCTTTGAAACATCGATATATTCCCCGTCGGGAGACTCGTAGTCTTTGATTGGAGGAGTAGCCACCGGCCCTTTGATGGTGTACGGTATTAGAGACATGTCGGGCTGCAACAAAATTAAAAAAAATATAGCATAAAAACTGACAAAGTGAAGGTATCAGCCTTTATACAGACCAGGTAAAATTAAAGCACAATTATGTATTGGGTAAGCCTTGCCATTAGCCATCTATCTTTTACATTGGCACTTTGCATTTCTTGAAACAGAAAAATCCCATGATGAATTTAAGACAATTGAAGAACAAATCTCTTCAGTGTACCTACTCAAAGAAGTCATTTATCATGTAGTTATATATTAACCAATCATGTTGTGCATATTAGTTAAGTACAAGCAGAGTTAATACATTTAATGTGTGTAATAAAGAGGTCACTTCTGACCTTAAACATGTTGGTATACCTCCTCTGGTTTAGGTGTAATTCTTACTTAAAATAGTATATGTATGTATGACGTTGGTGTGCGCAATGGCGACATTTATTAGGTATCCACGGACAAGGGCGTCGCCAAGGGGGGGCAGGGAGGGGCAGCTGCCCCCCCCTAGAGATTCTAAAAAAGTTGCCAAATATAATGCAACCAAAGTCCTAAGTATTTGAGTTGATTTGCTTTCAGTTCAAGCCTTGAACAATCATTCCCGTTCGTCGAAACTCGAATGAATTCACAAATTCCACTCTTAATATTCCGTACTACGCTGCGCTCTGCTCTGTTCTATCGTTGAAGAGGGAAAGAGGGAGTGGGGAAGCAAAGCAACATGTAACTGCGGGGCGCCCGCGCCCCCCGCACAGCCGCCTTTGTTTTATCGTCTGTCTGTCATTTATTCGTGCGTTAGCGTTGCCACTGCCCGCTTTTGTTGTTTGTTTGTTTTGTGCGCTATTATCACATCTAAATAGTTGCTGTGACCACATAATATGTAAAGTCAACTTGCCCCCCCCCCCCCCCCTGCGCCATCGGCTGGCGACGCCCTTGTCCACGGAAGACCAGTGACGGGGTGTTCCTCTGAGCACTTCGACATCAAGCTGAGTGGAGGCCTTTATAGTACTTGTTTTATTTAATCTTGTTTTGCTATCTCTTTGTACCGTCCTATTAGATTTAAGACCTGTTTGTGACCTAATTGTAATTTTTCTATCAAGTACTGAATAAATTATTTCTATTCTATTCTATTCTACTTTACATACTTAATATTTCAACTGCACTATAAAAGAACTATAATAGGCTTTATTAATTACCATAACAGCTTCATTATATAAATCTTCAGACTCCTCATACAGTTTGTCCAGGGCTCGTCTCTGAGCAGCCATGATGCGGTCAATCTGAGCTACCTCGGCCACATACTCCTCCCTCTTGTAGCGAGTCCACTCCTTTTGCAATAGAGCCCTGGCCTCTAACACCTCTGGAGAATGATTAACTGGTGGTCTTTTGCGTTTCCTAAAACAGATGTTTAATTTTTTATTGTTATCGGATATATTAGTTAATTTATTCATTTGTCAAATATTACTTCATGACTTATGAAAAAATTAAGACCAAAGTTCTGATACAATATAATTTAAAGATTTTTTTTCTACTATAAATTGCCAAAAAAAATTTGTCAAGTAAAGCGGCCCTGTAAACAAATTATAAGTGACTATAGAAAATAATTTCAAAGTTTCAGAGGTTAATTATGTTTTAAAAATTAAGAGTGCATACACACCCCAATTGGATCTATAAATTTAATGGTAATCGTCCATTCCTCAATAGGTTTAAGCTGACGGGCATTCTTCTGTAGTCGTCGGATCTGTTTCTCAATCTTCTTACGTCTTCGTTCTTCACGGGCTTTGATGATTGCAGGATCAATTTTCTTCTTTTTCTTCAAAGGCTCGGCACTAAAATAATACAATTGATTGGTCATAATTAAACTTGTTTTAAAAATGATATAATTTAAATCAATTATAACAAGTGCAAGTAATAAAAATTACCAATCTTTATCTTGAATACTTAATTAAAAAGTGTTTTTGAACATTCACTTACACACATTATATAGACAGAAATTCACAACAGCAGAGTAATCTCTAGTAAAATTATACGGTTCCAAAAGGGAAATAGGTAATATCAATATTTGATATCAAGCATGAAAATTAATTTAAGCCTTGACTGGTTTTATGTCGAATTATAATAGAGCGATCAATAAGTATTACATCCAATCGATACTGAAGGGACTTTCTGGAAAGTTTAGTATTACAAGCTGAATGCATTTTGTCTGCCCTTATAATGTATTGAGAAAAGAACAAGTTACCTCCTATTTTTCATGTGTTCCAGTCCATGGTACTTAATGTTCCATTTTGCATTTATTTTATACAACTCAGATAACAAACAATAATCAGAGTTTTAATTAAACATTTAATAATTTAAAGAGACTAATGTTACGCCACAGTACACTTTATTGATCCCATTTCTTTGAAACATCGATATATTCCCCGTCGGGAGACTCGTAGTCTTTGATTGGAGGAGTAGCCACTGGCCCTTTGATGGTGTACGGTATTAGAGACATATCAGGCTGCAACAAAATTAAAAAAAATATAGCATAAAAACTGACAAAGTGAAGTATCAGCCTTTATACAGACCAGGTAAAATTAAAGCATAATTATATGTATTGGGTAAGCCTTGTCATTAGCCATCTATCTTTTACATTGGCACTTTGCATTTCTTGAAACAGAAAAATCCCATGATGAATTTAAGACAATTGAAGAACAAATCTCTTCAGTGTACCTACTCAAAGAAGTAATTTATCATGTAGTTATATATTAACCAATCATGTTGTGCATATTAGTTTACAAGTAGAGTTAGAAGAGATACATTTAATGTGTGTAATAAAGAGGTCACTTTTGACCTTACACATGTAGGTATATCTCCTCTGGTTTAGGTGTAATTTTTATTTTTTTATTATTAGACTATAGGCCAACGCTTGACCACAATTGCACACCTGATGGAAAGTGACGATGAGGTCTAGGATGACACGCGTTTGCCTAGAAGATGCCTGTTCTGATTTAAAGATATCCAAATTATAGTGGAATTCTTACTTTTCATACTTAATATTTCAACTGCACTATAAAAGAACTAGGCTTTATTAATTACCATAACAGCTTCATTATATAAATCTTCAGACTCCTCATACAGTTTGTCCAGGGCTCGCCTCTGAGCAGCCATGATGCGGTCAATCTGAGCTACCTCGGCCACATACTCCTCCCGCTTGTAGCGAGTCCACTCCTTTTGCAATAGAGCCCTGGCCTCTAACACCTCTGGAGAATGATTAACTGGTGGTCTTTTGCGTTTTCTAAAACAGATGTTTAATTTTTTATTGTTATCGGATATATTAGTTAATTTATTCATTGGTCAAATATTACTTCAAATAATTAAAATTAAGACCAAAGTTCTGATAAAAAATTTATAGTAGAAAAAAATTCTTAAAAATGAATTTTTTTCTACTATAAATTGCCGTAAACAATTTTGTGATGTAAAAAATGTGATGTAAACAAATTATAGGTGACTATAAAAAATAATTTAAAAGTTTCAGAGGCTATTTATGTTTTCAAAATTAAGAATGCATACACACCCAATTTGATCTAATAAATTTAATGGAATCTCCATCTCCTCAATAGGTTTAAGCTGACGGGCATTCTTCTGTAGTCGTCGGATCTGTTTCTCAATCTTCTTACGTCTTCGTTCTTCACGGGCTTTGATGATTGCAGGATCAATTTTCTTCTTTTTCTTCAAAGGCTCGGCACTATAATAATCCAATTGATTGGTCATAATTAAACTTGTTTTAAAAATGATATAATTTAAATCAATTTTTTCTTTAATATCTAATTAGAAAGTGTTTTCGAACATTCACTTACACACATTCATAGATTATTTACATTATCTAGTCTTAGTTTAATATAAATTAATTACAAAGGTGAATAAAATTTATGTTTAATAAGTGGTAGAAATTCCAGGGAAATGACTGGCAGGGGAAGGCGTAGGGCCGATTCTTATTATCGGAGGCCAAGATTCATTTTGGGTCGCTGCGCCAGCCTGGTCAGTTAGTCAAATGGCAGAATGAACCATTCCAATTTAACAAGTTTCAACAAAGAGCTACACTTACCATAGAGGTTCCGTAAACTTGAACTGGAGTGCAGTGGTAGTGGATATACTTCTTGTATTTATTGTTAATTTTGCCGCTGGACATAATGATAATCTGAAACCATTAAATCATCACAATTACTTAATAGGTTATCATTTCGTTTTACTCAAAACTTTCTCTGATAATATACCCTTACCTTGAAAACTGTTTCAAGACTGACAAATTGAACATTTTAACTATTTAGTATAGTCTTATTTAATAGTGTAGCGAATTATTTAATACATTTAATCCCGATATAACCTAGATATTTCATAAACACTACGTTTCGTTACTCTCAAACTAACACCTGTCAAATTAATAACACTGGCTAAAATACGTGTACTTGAAACGGAACGTAATTTAACGTTCCGTTTCTTCCAATACCAATACTGCCCTCTTATTATAAGCATAAACACAGTATATTTTATAAGGTTGATTTTTTCACAGGTAGGTATTAGGGGAGATTACTAAATAAAACTAAAATTCCATTTATCTCTAACTAAAATTCTATCCACCTCGTAAATACCATTTTCTTAGCTAAGACAAAGAACAAATTATTTAAAGCGTGCGTAACTCGATTTCCCATAATGACAAATGTAAAAAAAACAAAGGTCTAGAGCAAAGATTTTTTGGACTAGAGACCCTCCTCCGTGTGAGTATCCTTTTTAACAAAGCAATGAAATCGAAAAAGCATTGAGGTGAACACTGAACCTATTAGACATAAGATGCCGCCCTGCTATAACATATAGCTATACATTCTAATAGGCATGACGACTGATCCTAAAGTTTGATTTGATAAGATAGATTTGAAATCGAAAAAAACACTGTGCTAGTAAAAATTTAAAAATATTTCATGTGTCTGTATGATCGTCGAAATGTCGACGTTGAAAGTCGACTTTAAAGAGATAAATTATCCAAAAATCCGGTTATAATTGGATAGCCTATCAAAAAAGTACCTAACATTTAATATGAAAGTAGGTATGTAAGTAGGTACGTACAGTCAACTCCAAAAATATGTAGGTATACACATTAGGACCTTGTCACAATACATATTGTGTGTGTCTATAAAGATGTTTTTGGAGTCGACTGTACCTACCTATAGTCGAGCCGTTGTATCATGCCCGATTTGACAACACCTTTCTTTTCAATTTTGCACTTATCCCTGCTATGAGGAACACATTTCGCGAATCATAAAGAACTACTTTTAAATCATAAAGTTCTTTATGATTCGCGAAATGTGTTCCCCATAACAAGGATAAGCGCAAAATCAAAAAAAAGGCATTGTCAAATCGGGCATGATACAACGGCCCGACTATAGTTGTCTAATTGAGAAATATTGAAAATAATATTTTTTCGGACAATAAGTAAAATTGGGTTCATTATTTGATTATGGATTATTTAGTCAATGAATTCATGATTGTTAAATAATTTACCTCTTTGATAAAAAAAGAAGATCAAGAGGACAAAGAGGGTCAAGCAAAAGCTTGATTGATGAGTTTGAATTTTTTTAACGGAAAGGCTATTGATCGGTGCGGAAGGGCTTTGACTTGATCAGAAATCTCTTAGGTAGGTAAGGTATTTCCATACTAATATTATAAATGCGAAAGTAACTCTGTCTGTCTGTCTGTCTGTTACTCTTTCACGCCAAAACTACTGAACGGATTTAAATGAAATTTGGTATACAGATGGTCTAGACCCTGAGAGAGGACATAGGCTACTTTTTATTGCGAAAAAGGGGTTATAAGGGGATAAAAGTGGGTTAAAAAGTTACTTTTCCACGCGGACGAAGTCGCGGGCGGCCGCTATACTCGTTGCAGCACTACTATATTATTTTCAAGACTTAATGAGATTTGTTTTGTCAGATCCAGTCCCCAAATACTTACCTACTTAGGTGTAGGTACTTAGGAACCTACGTTTTCGACTATCTAGGACAAACGCTCCAATTAGGCAGAAACAACTTCGAGAGAGAAGCCAATAGAAGAATTCAGCTAGGCTGGGCAGCATTTGGTAGGCTTCGTCAAGTCTTCTCGTCATCCATCCCTCAAAGTCTTAAGTCAAAAGTCTTCGACCAGTGCGTCCTTCCGGTCATTACTTACGGTGCCGAGACGTGGACACTTACGGCTGGACTAATCCACCGGTTCAAAGTCGCTCAAAGAGCTATGGAAAGGGCTATGCTCGGAGTATCTTTGAAGGACCGCATCAGAAATGATGTAATCCGACAGAGAACCAGAGTCACCGACATAGCCCACCGAATTATAGGAAACTGAAGTGGCAGTGGGCTGGTCACATTAGTCGCATAACTGACAACCGTTGGAGCTATAAAGTCCTTGAGTAGAGACCGCGACTCGGTAAACGTAGTGTTGGACGCCCTGCTAAAAGATGGGATGACGACATTCGAAAGCTGGCTGGAGTGAGCTGGATGAGAGTTGCCGAAAATCGGGAGCGGTGGCGTGCATTGGGGGAGACCTATGTCCATTAGTGGACGAGCATGGGTTGCTGATGATGATGACCTACGTTTTCGTTAAACTGCGTCCAATAAAAGACTTGCAGCCTTTTCTTAGTAACGAAGGGAAAATGCGTGATCATCGTATAACGTGTCATTACGTGACAGCGTCTCCCGCACCTACCACCCGAGACCCTTGTAATTCAGATGACCTCTTCTGACCCGATCAACCTTTCCGCAACGAAGCCGAAGCTGATGATGGTAAATTACCGCCGCCCATGGACACCCGCAACACCAGAGAAATCACAAGTGCGCTGCCGACCATGTAAAATGAAATAAGCTCGATTGTTAAAGGTTTGCAGGTCGTATCGGTCCGGAAATAAGTACCTACCGCAGGTAAAAGTTTAATAAGTAGGTACCTACTTAAGTACGTACAGCCACACATTAAAGTATACAAAACTGTCAAATATCTTCAATCCACTCTCATCTTACTGTAAATCACAATAGGTTGAATATCAATTGAGGAAATTTGAAAGTGTGATAGATAACCTGATATGTGGCTGTCTGTACCTACCTACTTTTTTTATACTAGAGGCGGCAAACGAGCAAGCGAGTCACCTGCTGGTAAGTAATCACCGCTGCCCATGAGCATCTGCGAGATCAGAGAGGTCGCTGATGCGTTGTCGGCCTTTTATGAAGGAGTACGCTCGTTTCTTGAAGGTCCCTAAGTCATAGCCGTCAGGAAAAACTGCTGCAGCTAAACTATTCCACAAGACTGAGGTTCACGGGGGTTACTTACCTACTTTGTTTAAGATTTTTGGCCTCTCTCTCTTTTAATCACAGCGTGTCTCTTTCACTTTTATTCTGCGGATTCCCGATGTACCTACCTAACCTAAGTATCTTATGATGTGACCGGGGATTTTCCATACCAAGGTCAGGCCATAAAGCTTACATTTTCGACTCTATTTCAACCTCATTCATTTCATTACCCCCAAAAATTTGTATTCATGGCGGCAGCTGGTGTAGTCATGAGTTTAATTGGCAATAACAGTCACCACCATGTCTTCACTGCATAAGGAAAAATATAATAGACAAAAAAATTTTTTTAATCAGATTCCGTATATTTTTGTAAGGTGCTTGAATAAAACTAAAGGCCACTTTCGTACAAGTGATAAATAATTGTGACAGCATCAGTTATAGGTACTCAATAGATTGTACAAAATAGGTACCTACTTTTATTTTCCCTACCAATTTTAGACCACAATTTGTCGAGAGTAACAAAGGAGAATTGGTTACAAAATTACAAAGCACCTAGGTTAGGCAATAAGTAGGTAACTTACTTATAAATTAAAAATTGTTGAGTATTTTTTTCCTCTTTATTTAACCTGGCCATTGGGCATTATTTCCTTATCACACGTCGTACTTATCTACTAAAGTAGTCGATATTTTCCTAAATGCACCGCTTTCGTATTCATCTAGTTTGAAATGAATAGCGCGTCATGCAAAAAACAAAAAAACTACCTGGTTGTTCGATACCTTACAAAAACCAAACACAGTTAATAAAACAAATAGACATCAATTAAACCGCCATTATTAGTATACACGGAACAATAACAACGCAACAAACTCAAATATCACTCTCCACAGAGGAACCATAAAAATGTAAATGTAGTCTCATTATATCAAACAAAACTTGACGATTATCCTCATGCGATCTCAGGCTCATTCCTTACGGGCGGGCCAAAGTATTAACATGTGCCTCAATTGGCTCTCTGGTTTACGTAAATCTCTAACTGTAAACGATTAGATTCAAAATGGATGGTGGTACCATAGAATCGGTGCTGGAGGGCAACGTCACCCTCACGCAAATGATGCACGTCTTAAACCTAACCGGTGCTAACGTGACGAGTAATGATAGTGCAGTGTTTAACCTTTACGAGGCATGGCGGTCCAGGGAGAAGGAACAGCTGATCATGTACAAGTGGGTGGCGTATGTGCTGGGCGCGCTGATCGTGATAAGCAACCTGACAGTCGTGATCTCCAGTGGCCTTATTCTGCGGAAAGGTAGGCTACAGTGTTAAACACTTTTTTGTCCTTACAAGTGCTCCATCCTAATAGAAATAGAGATATACTTCAGGTGACCAATTTTCGTGCACTCGACATTGAAGTTGAATTAGGAATTTGTATGGACGAATGTATGAAATCTCTAAATTAGACTTCAATGTCCAGTGCATGAGAAAGGCTCCCCAGATATTTATGAACGTCAAATATTTATGTAACCACTGATTCGGAAAGTCGATCTCTACCGAGAAGAACCAGCAAGAAACTCAGTAGTTACTTAGGTACACTTTTCAAATTATCATCATTACAATGTTCATTGATAATGAATAAAAAAAACATTAGGTACCTAAGCATTAAGATTCGGTACCTGGTTGGTGTCAACTAATCAAACTATCAAAAGTGAGATCATCACAAGAATAACTAAAATGCTATTTTTGAATAACTAAATAATGTGATTACCTACTTACTTACTTGTTTGTTTACATTCCACATGCATGGATTCCACAAGCCAAATAAATAATCCACAATGCGATAAAGACAGGTGTTTCTCTCAAGCTTATAATAGCTTAAGCTTAAAATATCATATTTTACCATCTATCAATAAAAATAAATACTTGCAATGATAATAATCCAACTTTAGTTAAACTAAGATACTTATTTGTGTCCAACTTAAGATGTAGTACCTACTTAGTACATTTTAAGTCCCAATGAAGCTAGGGATCTCAGGCCCTTTTACTTTTAGAAAGTGTATTAACTTTCTTAGTAGCATAGCGGCGCGATCACAATAGATTAAACTGGTCGCACTGACACTGCTGGTCTGAATAAAAAAAACTTATGTAGGTATTACCTAGGTACCTACATAAGCATTATTATTTATCAGAATTCTCAAAACCGAGTGGTATGTCGGTATTACATAGGTACCAATCATACATATAAACAAGCATGACAACGCGATATTTTTTATTTTCTCAAAGTTGCTTAACTTTTTTTGCGGTCAGACACTGTCAGACATGTCCACCGAAGCTGCTCACATCTATCTTTTTATAAGGTCAAAGATAAATTTAATTCGGTAATACTCTTCGCTTGAATCTATAATTAGCAATGCCGATGTTTCTCTAATGTAAGTAATTTTACGCAATGCACAAGGTCATCTGGTGGGAAGCGTAAAATCCCAACTATTTAGTACTTGTCTGCCTACTAAGAAAAAATTGTAAGCGATAGTCACATGTTAGGTTACTAGTCTGTAATTCTGCATCCGATTCACAACTTAATGTCAAACAACATTAAGGTGATTATCAAAAAAGATTGTAAGTTACTACCGACCTATTGTATGGGAAGTACCTACGTAGGTATGGTCTTAATGCTGCAGCGTATTTTTAATATCCTTGCTAATTTCAAAATCAAATAAGCAGGTAAGAATAACCTTCCGTTTGAATTAAGAAAACATAAAGCCTACAAGGTAAGGTACGGAGCAATATTTCGAAATGATGATGACATTTTAGGAGTTCATAATCATGATAATATGACTCAAAGTTTATGGCAAATCTATACTTACTATTAATAAAGAGATAACTTCTATGGACAACGACAATGCTTATAGGTAAACCGAAAACACAAAACGCTTACGCGATGTAATTGGACACAGCGCCATCTATCCGTTCATTTCTGAATTACGGTCCCGAAGCGAGCGGGCCACTAGTTATTAATATACTCGTACTTACTCCTACAACACATTTATTATTTGTCCGTCCGTCCGTCCTTGTGCACCCGTTGCGGACTGTGTGCACTCTACCTACTTACTTAGATATAATTTTTAAGTGATGTACCTAGGTGGCCGACGAGCAGTCGGATTACCTGATGGTTAGCTATTACCACCAATCATGGACACCTGCAATATCCGTAGAGTCCACAAGCGGGCTGCCGCCTTAATCCCCTTCTGCGAAACGCAGCTCAAGTTCTGTTTCACGCCGGTTTCACGCCGGAATCACTTACACTGCCGAGCGAATGGTATTACGTAGATAGAAGATTCTATATATAACTATTTATGTAAAGATAAATTCTATAGACATCGACAACTTACTTACTACGCTGGCTCAGCGACCCGAAGTGGATCTTGGCCTCCGACAAGAGAATTCGCCACTCCGCTCTATTCTCAGCCACCTCTTGCCAATCCGGCCTCATCATAGACATCGACAAGGCCATCATTATATAGGTACAAAACAAAAAATCAAAACACTAGAGCGATATACTCGACACCCATCGCCACCTATTAGTAGATAGTGAAATTATTGACCCTGAAACGAAGTGAGGGCGAGTATTGAAAATAATGTTTGAAATATCCATGCTCTTATACCTACGATCTCCGGTTTAGAAAACGCACACAAGGCTACGAAAGTTCTTCAATTCCATCCTACCCTCGCCATGGGAATTTGGATTTGTCATAGCGCCATGGCCATAGCTGCTGCTCTGATGCTGTTTACCATTGCAGGCCAGCAACACAAAAGCACCTACTTGCTGCTCGGCAACGTATCCCTTGCTGACACCATCATCGGGATCTCCATCATTTTCGGAGCTTCAGTCGACCGCACCTTGCCTTCTAACCAGCTATGTATTTTCCAACTGGGTAAGCCATTTAAAAGTATGTTACAATTTATTGTACGGTGGCCAGCACATCAAGTTACTACAATCTGTCAAATTTCTTCAATCGAACGTCACTTTTATGTCAAACGTGTTTGGTTCAATATCAACTGAGGAAATTTGACAGATTGTAGTAACTTGATGTGCTGGCCACTGTACAAAGTCAACAGAACTTAGACTATATGCTAGTACAACTCTACGAGAGTTGCAAAGTTCGGTCTTATCGCTAATAGCGATCTCTTCCAGACAATCTAATGGTAGAGAGGATTATTTCTAAGGGCTAAGGATTATTTCTAAGGGCTAAGGATTATTTCTAAGGGGTAAGGATTATTCTAAGGAGTAGGAGTATTTCTGAGACATTTTTACATACATGATACCCCGATTAGATTAGATAGAGCCTTACAGAAAACCGCGATTTGTATCGCCGTGTGAGTGGGGGTACAGGGCCAATATGGTGAACGCACTTTTGACTCCACTGGTGTCGCGAGAGTCCAAAGGCGGGGGAATCGCTTACCATCAGGCGATCCATCAGTTTGTCTGCCATCTCTCACATTAAAAAAAAGATCATTAAATATTCTATTTAGACCCCAATGAGTGAGTGGATCTTACTTTACTAATAAAATTCGTGACTTAACGATTTACAAATAAAATTAAACACAACTTTCGTATGTCTGATAAAAATAGTTAAGTTTTTTGTCGTAGGTAACTAACTGCTTACCTTATTTACATACTGGAACGGTAACTTTCTGTAGGAAATCCCAATTAATCGTCGCAACTTCCTTGTATTGAACCATAAAACTCGAAACGGATAAAAATGGTAGGTATAAAAACATTATTTTATAGTAGGATGGAAATTTACTGTCTTCTTTCAAACTCTGTGACTCACTTTACTGTGGCTTGAATGTTGGGCGTTCATGGGAACTGGTAATCACTAGTAGACTACCAGAAGATCAAGTAAGCGATCAGGTGATCAGGTCGCTAGACTGCTTCTTAAAAAAAATCACACCTGAATCTACAGAAATCATGTTATGACTTGAAAATAATATCCATACTATTTATAAAGAGATAACTTCTACAGACAACGACAAGGCTTTTATGTAAACCGAAAACACGAAACACTTGCGCGATGTAATTGAGCACAGCGCCATCTATTGGATCATTTCTGAACGTACGTTACGTTCCCGAAGCGTAGTGAGGGCGGGCCACTAGTAAAATCATATACTTAAAGTCCACTTTAATACCTAAACCCAGGGGTGCCCACTCGTATTCGCTTTCCGGGTCGAGTAAAAAGTTTCAATTTCGAACATACCTATCGAATTTGTGATCATCAATCCGCTTTAGGCAAGCATAGTCATGAGGAGCGATAAATTGATTTCTATGATGGAGGCCTTTGCCCTGCAGTGGGCCAGTAAATAGGGTAATACTTACTTGACTTTTACTTTACTTTGCTTTTTACGATCATCAGGTATGCTCGTGTGCCCTGCGATAGTGTCCATCTTCAGCGTGGGTTTCATTGCTGTGGATCGCTACATCTACATCTTACACGGCTTGTACTACCAGAGGTGGTTTAACACCACCAGGGTCAGGATCGGCATCCTTTGCATATGGATGATTGGTAAGCACTAGCTTTAAACATAATTGTCGCTTGAAGTGTCCTAACTCTGTGTCTAACTATTCCGTGTTCCCCATTCCTTTACAGGTGTGACCCTAGGGTTCGCTCCAGCCACTGGATGGGTCAACAATGAACTCGTACTCTACCTCGACACGCTGTAACTACGTCGCTGTATTTCCTGGAGCCCTAATTCTCTTTAATTCCCTTCTCAGTATCTTACCTATAATGCTAGTCTTCATACTTTACATTATCATATTGATACACGCCCTCAGAAATTTGAAAACCATCAAACGCACGGAGAAATCCTGTAAGAGCGAATTCCTCAGATCTAGAATCATTCGATAAACCAAAGCTAAGAATAAATCGAGGTAACACGAAAACAGCAAATAACACTCAAGGCATTAAAAGTCCCGATAAAGATAACGTTGAATTGAAAAGAAGTGCTTCGTTTACCATAAATGACACAAAAACCCACAGTTCCCTAGAAAGAACGGAGTTTTCGTCAATATCTAAAAGTATTGATGACATCAATACTGGAACGATAAATTCATCGCCAAATTCTGCAAACAATGTAAAAACAAATACGGAATCAAACTTTAGCATTTATACAATAGAATCCAGTTACTCCAATGATAACTCTATGGTAGATGTAACAGAAACTCCAAGCAAAGACAATAAACGCGTTGGCATCGTCAAGGCACGGACTAAGAAAGTGAAGGGGCCCAACAAGTGGCGGGCTATCACCGTCGTGATGCTTACCTCCTTCAGCTTCATAATAACGTGGATGCCATTCTTTATTATTGTATCAATCTTCGTATTTTGTGAGGAAAAGCTAACAAATCCTAAATGCTTCCATTTGCGGGTGTTGTTAACCGGTCCTCTAGCGATATTAGCTTTCCTCAATAGTGTATTCAACCCTTTGATATACGCCTGGTGGCACAAAGGATTCCAGAAGTCTATTAAACAGTATTTTAAGAACTATTTCCAGAAATATTTCTTTAATAGATGACGTAAGACGTTGCGTTAAAAGCTATTACGCCTCTAAATAAAATAGCAGGAATGTCATATCCAATAATTAACACTCGTTCAGTATTTATTGGATCAGAAGAAACTTGTTTTACTCATTCTAACCATGACAGTAAATAATTCATAGTTCGTATGTATATAACAATTTATTAGTTCCGCATTTATTAATGTGCTTAATTTTATGTGATTATCGATTCATGTGAATTACCTAAACTTTTTGCGTTGTGTTAGTGTGCTATTGTGATTGTAATTTAATATAATGATAAGCGACTGGATTTTTGCTTAATATTTATAAAATACTGTTAGATACAATGGCGTGCTTTATAATGATGAGATGTAAACATTCTTTGCAGGCATTTTTGTATCATGTTTACCTGCGATGGGTTGGACCGGACAAAGTTTCAGGGACTTTCGATGTTGGTACATCGCAGTGTTCCCGCCTTCACTGCTCATCATCCTTTCCATCATAGTTTTATCGGTGATCATCACAGTCTGTCTCTTATATATCCTGATATTACGCAGCGCAGTGAAGGCTGTAGACAAAATTCGTGAGTTCAAAGAATGTTCAAGTAATGTTGCATATGTCAACAAGGCATACGAAGATGATAAAGGTAAAGAAATATCTAAAACGACTGTAACGATAACAGTTTCAACTGAAACGGTGATTAACAAAGAATCGTTGGAAATGCACGAACTCACAAAGACTAACTTTGAACACAAAGAGTGTGATAATGGCTGTAGAGCGATGAGTAGGATGATGAAGACGAGGTACTACTCAAAATCGAAAACTGTGAAGTCTTCCCCGACCAAATTGAAGGCAGTTAGAACCGTATTGTTGGTAACCTTTTGTTTCGTCGGCACTTGGGCTCCATACTACGTGGCTGTGATAATGTATGTGAAGTGCGATATCATGATCCATGGGTACGACTGCATACCCTTGGAGGTCCTAACTCTAGGTCCATTGTACTTGTTGGGGGTTAGCAATAGTCTTTGCGACCCTTTAATTTATGCCTGGAGGCACTCAGGGTTCAAGCGGACGCTTCGCAAAATATACTGGAAGTATATATGGAAAATAAAAACGTAGCCATTTGCGTTTGTTTGTATGTACTAGGTACACTATTTATTGCATTGCAAATCGGTTTACGATTTGAATAATGGTTAAGACTTGAATTTTTTTTAGTAGGTAGTTAATAATAAGGTATTCTAAGGGTCATTCTCATGAGATGTCATTCCCGATTACTCTGTTTAGGACACGATGGAGGTAGTCAACGCGTTATGTAATAATCTATTTTGTGCTCATGGTAGGTTGCTTTGATCAAGGTTTATTATCTGGTAGGTTATGTACTCGTATGACATAGAAAAGTGCCACCCTATTATGTATACACAAGGTATTATGTAAACATTATACCTTTAACCACATTATTTTATGAACCATTCTGAACAACATTTGCAATATGAAATTTGCATTTAAAAAATCTGACTTCTGGAAATTTGCATAACAAAAACCACTTTTCATACAAAGTCGGTCACGTGACTAGTTCACTTTTTATGGGGACTTGAAAAAATATTGTACCGAATGATTGATGGAAGACGTGGTAAAAGGGATGTAAATGTTTACAGTTTCACCCTTGAAAGTATGGTTTTTTTATTATGGTCAGCAGTTAATAATGTTGTTATATTGTGATATACCGAGCTAGACTAAGAAACTATTACAATAAAATTAAATAATTTACAAATAAAAAAATGTTTCATTTATAATAACTACATACTCCAAACAAATTAAAAAATGTTCTATAGATACAGACAGCAGCACATCATTTTTTATAACTGCCTGATGCTTCTCCGACTCTTATGTCAAACCGGTTAGGTTATACAAATTTGACAATTTATTAGGTATTTATGGATGTGTGGTTGTAGGTACTACCTACACTATTATATTAGGCAAACCAGTATCACCAAAAGCAGGTACCCCTAAGGCTGCAGCTGTGTAGGCTGCAGGTAGGTACAGGCCTACAGCCTACACTGAAGCAGAGCGGGGTGGAGCGGGGAGCAGACGGATCACCTGATGGTAAGCAATAGACACCTGGAACACCAGTAGAGTACAAGTGCGCTGCCGACCTTTGACCCCCCAAATGGATTTCTATTTTCATTTCGATCAATGAAAGTAACTATAGGTAGGTACTTAGATAAGCTAATTTAGTAGGGACGTCAACATGATCTACTCCCCTGGATACGTCTATGCACTTAGGTAGGTAAGTATACCTGTTTCTTCAAATGTACCGACATTCATAAATGACGCCTTTCATTTAAATTGTACCCCATTAATGGTAAAAACATAGCGAAACTTATAAACGCAAAAAGTACCTAATTCATAATAATACCCACGATTAGATTATTATTACAAAACAAGCAAAGAAGACAGGATTAGTTATCAACACGTAGATATTCGAGATTAATTACATCGATACCCTATTTAATAGATTTATAATCGCCAATCGTAAAACTCAATACCTATACTTATCATCCAGTTCAGGGTTTCTCAACCTATGGTCCACCCACTGACCCACAAAGGTCTGCCACCCTAACATAGGAGATAGAGTAGCGTGGTGGGTGCGGGGGGCGGCAGTTCTTAGGGGGCGCGGGTGGCTAATCCCGGCGTTATCCTTTTCGAGGAAGCAGAACAAATATTGATATATAAAATAATAATATAAATTTGTTCTGAAAAATGGTGCTCCTCTCTATACCTTACATAATTTGTTGTGCCCGACAAACAGGGGTCAAGGGGGCGACGAAAAATATGATTTTTATTTATTAAAATGCAGAAACAGGCTGTAACACTAAATATTTATATTACATCCCCTGAAGCACTCTTTTACCATGACAGACTTCAGGATGAGAGGGGGGGCGGGGATTAAATTTACAAAAAATCTTGTACGTAATAATTGATACACCCCTAGATAAAAATAAGTATGGTCATAGGTAAGACTTATACAGTATAAGCTATGAATAGTAAGTAAGTAATATGAGATCGCATGGTCGCCCGCACGGGAGGAGCGCCGTGTGGTGCGAGAGGCAGTGCAGCGGTGACGTCACAGCAGCCGCCGCGGATGAGTCCGCGACGCGACGTAATCAATCCGGCGACACTTGCCCTTTGCGTTTTTCTAATTTAATGTAATAGACCACAGAATTACAGCACCTCATTTTACAGTCCGCTTTTTAGTTAGGACCTTTAGAAACCTTTGGCTAAGACATGGGTCCACGCATCCCAGCGGCTCAACGATACCTACGTCATCCCTTAAAAAAAATTGGGAACCGCTGACTTAATTAATCCTATTGATAAGTGTAATACAGTAGCCGCCTGCAGTTTGCCTTATTTAGTACCTATGCAAAATGGGTCGACTTGAGACTTTTATATTGGTCCTCCTTGCCGCAGTTACGGTTCAAGGAAAACACGAGCAGTATGAAGGGTAAGTGTTTCATAATTATTAGGTAAACTTTATTGTCTATAAGGAGAAGCTAAGCTTAAACAGAAGAAGCCAATTCACTATCTACTTAAAGACACCTAGATAATAGCTCTCTGGGAATACAGAAGCCGGCAAGTTGTTCCATTCCTTAGCAGTTCGTATTAAGAAAGAAGAAGCGAAACGCTTACGAGCTGGTGAAACTTCCACAGTGTAAGGGTGGATTCTCTCAAAATGTATCCTGTAAAAAACCGATACCGGCCACTCTACGTCGCGATGGTGAGCAAGGCTGTTATATCCTTCCCATTTGCACGATGAAGATAATCTGGGTATTTATTTCGGAAATATTGCTGAACCCTTTGATGCATTATACGAGTAGTTTAACTTTGAGATCAGTAAGCAATTATTTAACCTTACTTCGGGCTATCAATAACCCTAGGTCCGAGTTACGAGTACTTAGGTACCACCTTTTTTTTATGTGATAGGTAGCAGACGAGCAGGCGGATCACCTGATGGTAAGCAATTGCCGCCGCTCATGGACACTTGCAACACCAGTGGAGTTACAAGTGCGCTGCCAAGAGTGAATAACTGAATAATACTGTGAAATGTAAAATTTTAGCCATCAGCTCTACCGCGTGGCTGGGCCACAAGAAGAAATCGTGAAATTGGAGGCATCCTTGGACATCTTGTCGGCGACACCGCCGTCTCGCTCAGCGTCAGGACAGCTCGAGGCTCTGGTGAGGCTGTCTCCCGACGAGAAACAGACATGGCTGCGTTACTTCGACCAGAAGAGCATGGCGTACAGGAAGATCGCGGACAACCTGGCCGAGTATGCCTAATTTGATCTTTTAAGCTCTATAAAAGATTATTTTTCTCACTTTCCCGAATTAAAGGGAGATGATAGATGCAGAGCCGCCGCAAGCGGGCCTGCAGCGCGTGCGTCGCACGCGAGCGGCACGCCCAGGGGGGACGGCAAATTGAGCGACTACTCAGCAGTATCGTAGCTAGTTAGTAGGGAGACTAGGGCGACATAATCGGTATTGCACGCGGGCGCCGAAACGCTGGTGGCGGGCCTGAAGGGGAGACTGTTGGTTACATGCAGGGTTTTTTTTAAATATCCTATAGGTAGATTAGAAACAGCTAGCATAAGAACAGATTAGTAAAACATGACACAGCAATTATAGCCCCTGCAACTTTTAATTGCAGCATACTGCGCGATGAAGAATCCCAAATCGAAAACGCGAGATCAGTTGCTACGCGAAGCGGAAAATCTATCAGCTTCGATGCCTACTACAGCCACGATGAGGTACCTACACTACCTACCTACGATTTTACGAGTACATACATTATACTTTATGTTTGGGCCTTCCTGGGTCCATCATCAGTTTTTATAGCAACAAAGTAGGTAGGTACTCGTCAATACAAATCAAACGAACACAAACTGTATGAGGTTGTGTTGTTCAACTTTTAAGTTTCACCTCCCAGGTTCACGTCATAATAATTTTGCATCGCCGTCCGATTTCGATCGATAACTGGGAAGTGATCAAAATAGCCAGATAGACAAAGACAACAGGTGAAAAGACTAAATAAAAGCCGCTAAAAGTTCCTTATTCCTTGAACTCTTCTTTAAGGTTAAAAGTCACGCACGGGCAATCAGCAGGAAAATTTTGATTTGTTTTCCAAGGTTTGAACTCATTAGTTAGTTTCCCTGTTGTATTTATATTTTTTGGATGGAGTATTCGTAAATGATGCGATGCATGTACAGTCAACAGCAGAAGTAGATGATCAAAATCAAAAACTCTATAGTCACTATTGAGCGGAGTTCGCGTCAGAACTGTATGATGTCAAATTCATACAGTTCTAACGCAAACTGCGTACTCGTATATCCAAAGTGATTCGCTACCCCGCTATCCCGCTGTCCATTCCTCCTCGTAAACGTAGCTTAAGGGGTGTAAATGATCACAGATACACCCTGTATAAACTTAAACGTCAAATTTACCTGAATTGCAATTTGATTCAGATCAACGCCTGGCTGGATAGCCTAGCAGCCAAATACCCTGACGTGATAACCATCATCAACGCGGGCCTCAGCTTTGAGGGACGCCAGATCAAATACGCCAGGATCTCCACCACGCGCTTCGAAGACAGGACGAAACCAGTGATCGTGTTCGACGCCGCAGTCCACGCCAGGGAGTGGGTGACGCCACCCGTGGCCTGTTATATCATACACCAGCTCGTTGTTGACGTCGTCGACAAGAAACTGACTGATCTTATCGACTGGGTCGTCATTCCGCTTGCGAACCCTGACGGCTACGAGTACTCCAGGCACAAGGTAAGCCTCGGAATACGTCACCTCGAAACTGCTGCCCAGCCTTGTTCATCATCACACGAATGTTTATCTTGTGAACGGGAATAAAACCCACAACCTTTTGGAATGGAACAACTTGCTGGCTTCTGTATTCCCAGAAAGCTACAATTTGGGTGTCTTTAAGTCGAGAGTGAATTGGCTTCTTCTGGGAAAGCACGCTACTTCTTAGACACTCACTCAATCAGTAGCGCTACATGAGTTGACATCTAAAACTGACATAACGTAAACTATTGCTCTGTCTCTTTCAAAAGCATTACAATGAAAAAGACAAAGCGATAGTTTTCCATAGCGAGGATAGTATTTCAAACCCATGGTAAGGCTACAGGTGAGATGAGGTCAAGTGCAAGCCCATTTTAATATAAAAATGCTTGATATTTTAGGCAGTCACACTGACCAAAGAAGATATCTAAGTACTTACTTAAATCTTCGTGGTGAGTCTGTCTCAAGTGTTTTCTCTATACGTGACGGATAGCAGGCTCTTTGACCTACTTAAGTAGACTTACCTACCTACGTGCCTCTCACAATTTCCGTATTTGTTACCTTATGATATCTATCCGATCGTATGTGATACCTACCTACCTACCTTACTTAATTTGACATAGTATTTCCTCAATACATAAGCATTTGTCTATTTATTTGTAATTTCAAGTCCTAGATTATAATTAGCCTTGGTAGTAAATGTCTTTATACCTTTTTTTTTTTTGTTGACGCTGGGGAATGCCGCTGACCCGAAGTGGGCCAACGTGGTCTTGCGACTCCTTATGCATGCCCTCCTGCCGGGGGGCAGGCGGGTTATGTCGGGCTCTCCTCCGGGTGGGACCGGAGACATACCGACTAAACCCCAGCGACGCTCCCGCATCGCCAGAGTGGGGAGGAGACATGAGGACGGGTTGAAGAACCTTACTTCACATCCCTCCCCAGAAATGTCTTTATACCTAGGTCTATACCTACTTAGGTCATATTAGGAAAAGAACTCTTGATGATACTAGAACCGTTTAGGTAGGTAAGTGCGAGGCAGACTTATGCACCAAATTTGCACTTAATTTGTACGCAATGAACTACTTAGTTTTAGTATTTTTTTTGTAATATTTGCCGCCGCATTCGCCGGCAACGCATTTGTGATGCCATATATGTGACAGATATCCATGGGCGGCGGTGATCACTTACCATCAGGTGAGCCGTCTGCTTGTTTACCCGCTATACTTAATGTAAAAAGAAATATATGTATTTTAGTGAAGGTATTACAAATTTTGGAACCTTTTTCTCAATAAAACAGTCAGCATGAAAGTAGTTACCTACAAGTAATGTTCTTGGTATTCATATTGATACGACATAATTTAACCAAACCTTACCTACTCTTCTGTCAAGGACCGTATGTGGCGCAAAACCCGATCCACATCGCACGAAGGTGCCGATGAGTGTCCCGGCGTAGACGGCAACCGCAACTTCGACCACGCGTGGGGTACCAGGCCGGACAGCGCAAACCCCTGCTCCATCATCTACGAAGGCCCCCGCCCCTTCTCCGAGCCAGAGATCCGCATCATCAGAGACGCCGTGATGCGAGACCTCTCCCGCACTGAGATGTACATCTCTCTGCACAGCTATGGAAACATGTTCCTTTACGCTTGGGGCAATAACGGTAGGTTGTCTTTACATGGATATCTTCAGATTTCTCTTAACTAGATTCATTCATGGTTGAATATAGGTACATGGTCTAGCCACCCCTGGCCGTCATTGCTCAAAGGATCGTGCCCTTCTCTGAGTCCTAGTATGTACTTAAAATCAGTCCATCCAATTCCATCGAATCCTCATTTAACATATTTAGTTCAGCATACATTTCGATAAAATTTGATAGAGTGAGTAGCCCAACAAGAGGTAGATACGAGTAAGTATATAGAGATGTAAGTAGGTATGTAATATATTGACACTACAGACAAAAATATTTAGACACTTATGTATGTAGAACCATGAATTTGATTCTTAAGGCTTTCTTGAACTATTATTACAGAAAATTATAACTAACAAAATGATGTACTACACAGCGTATTTTTCTAACATTTACTTCAAAATGAGAGTCATTTACAAAATCGTCCCCACTAATACGAACGATCACACATTTCTAAAGGTATTTTGTATGGAACGACTTTTCCAGTTAGGCATTGTATAAAAGAATTGTATTTTGAGTCTGTATTATGTCACGTAAACAAAAATGGTCACATGATGCGAATTCTTTGCAATGAATCTCGAGAGCGTTTTGACAAAATTGTTTCAATGATTAACCCTAAAATAGGATCATTAAAGTTTTATTGGATGATGCTTATAAATTCCATAGGAGGGAGGTAACTTTTATGATAAGATACACTAAGTGACAGCCTATATACTGTCCCCCTGCAGGACAAAGGCCTCCATCATAGAAATCATGTCATCGCTACTATGATGGGATTAGTCACCATGTTTGCCTAATGCGGATTGTTAATCGTAAACCCGAGCTATAATATTATGAAACGAAGTGAGGGCGGGCCACTAGTAGATTATACTTAAATTGAATATCATTCAGACTCTATTAAAACCAATAATTTCTCTTCAGGTACACTCCCAGCAAACGGCCTCAACCTCCACCTAGCGGGAGTTAAAATGGCCGAAGCCATCGACAAGCTGGCTCTCGACAAAGCGAAGCGGTACGTCGTGGGAAACGCTGCCAACATCCTCTATTTCACCTCCGGGACGTCCCGGGACTGGACCCGCGCCGTCGGTGTCCCCCTGACGTACACGCTGGAACTGCCCGGGTACGAGTACGACTTTATTGTCCCCCCGAAGTACACGAGGCAGATAGTCACTGAGACCTGGGCTGGCATTGCTGCGGGTGCTCATCATATCATAAGCTATTGGTATAAATAAGCCTTTGTAATCGGAAAATGAAGAAAGGACAGAACTCGCGAAGTAAATTATTTTAACTTTTCATATTTTTCTAATTTTATTTTAAAAAGTTTCCTACCTATCCCTATTCTCTAAAGATTCTCTATCTACAGGTTGTATCTGTGAACATTTACATCCCTTAAACCACGTATTCTTTCAACCATTCTGAACAATAATTTTCCGAAATTCATCAAAAAAATTTACGACTCTCCATACAAAATGATTCATACAAGCCGTCACGGTCACGTGACCGACTTTGTATGGAAAGATGAAATTGTTTTATGGGAATTTTCAAAAGTCATAGGACAAATGTTGTTCAGAATGGTTGTTAGAAAACGTGGTTAAAGCTTAGAGCATTAATGCTCTAAGGGTTGAAGGTATGTTAATGTTCACAGATACACCCTGCCTACATACACCTAACGTAGTAAGTAGGTAGGTACCTATGCCTTGACGAGAGCCTCAGCAAAAGCTAGTTTATTGGAATTTCTACACAAAGGCTGTATACATTAGCGTATGAGACACGTGACATGTAAGTCATTTGAGAGCATTGTTTTGTACAGTCACCAACGTACGTTAACCGTAATATATACATAGGTAAATATATTTCCAAAAGTGGACAAAGTCACATCAATGTCTAATAAAAATCTGGCTTTCTTCGGTTGATTCTCACATTAAGAACCTTTAAGGTAAGAAGTAATCGCTACAAGTGGTAAAACCGTCTTGTTTTAACTAGCTTTCTTAAACTCATACCTAGGTATATTTTCTTTTCATCTAGCCAAGGGGGGCAAAATCAAGCCTTCATTGACCTATTTTATTATACTTAATAACCCGTCGTGACTCGTGTCCCACAGGCCTCACGCGAAGGCCTCATTTCACGATTTTGGGCGACTAAGGTCCAGTTGCCCCAACTATATAGAGTCGAGATCATCCCGCCAATCGCCTCCTCTGTGATCACGCCACTGACCTAGGTGATTAAAATATATCCACCTGAAATAAATAGCACTAAAACTACCTGAAAATTAAATTGCCAACTGTACAAAACGATGTAATACCTACCTACATGACTGTATATAGCCACGTATGTACTAAGTTTCATAAACAAGAATCACTGAGGACGTACCTTATATTCACTACCATTGAATTGAACTGATAGACCGTACGACTAACTTGTTTCTGGGTGGAGATGAATTTTCTATTTATCTGCTTGATATCAGTATCCTTTATTGTAGTCTGTAATGTTAATGGTAAAAACTTCGAAAGAGCCATCGAAGCGTGCGCGTATCCATTCTACAAAATAGCATTTTCTTTGGGATCTTGTAAAGGTGAGAAATGTATCTAACAACATAAGGTAATAATGAAAATTGAATTGAACTTGGTATTTATTTATGTTACATCACGAATCAGGAATTGTAGCACAGAATACTTAATAGTACATTGTAGGAATAAATTCCTACAATCTGACTTATACTTTGTCAATAAAGTTTATTTTTGAGGAACTATTACAGAGTTCCATAGTATAATAACCAATGGGGATACCATACTCTTTGACGGAAGCGGCAGTAGCGCTATCAAATTAATTTCGTGACTTTCTTGATGCATTATAAGTAGGTAATGTACAGACAGCCACACATCAGGTTACCACAAACTAACCTAGACCTGACCAAATCCGTTACAACATTAATAAGAGTAATTTCTTTTTCAGCCTACACACTTTTCCGAGAGAGCAAAATTTGGGGTGGCGTAAGACTAAACCGTGTTTTTGATATTTATTATAAATCAAATGATAGTAAGTAATGTTATTGAATACCTAAACTTCTCTATCTAATCTACACTGCAGGTAGGTCCTTTTTGACTTTGGATCTTTTACCTCTGAAACACTCATGTGCTACTTTTGCACTGCAGCAGTATGCATACCCAGATAACAATTTAAACTTGAAACTGACTTGCGATAGGTTTGATGTATCAAACATAAAGCTTTGTCTCAAATTTGCCGTGGCAAGTGTATAAACATGAGGCAAGGTTAAATCAAACTTTCTAGTTCCGAAGCAACAAACTTGCTAGAAAATTATTCCTATAAAGTGTATGCAAGTTTGACATATCAAGTTTGGAGGCCAATCGGGGGGGAAGGTGATAAAAGGTTAGCAGCGCACTCGTTGCATGTGTTCATCATGGACGGCGGCAATTGCTTACCACCAGGTGATCCGCCTGCTCGTATCACTTAAAAAAAAAAAAAGTCTCAGTTCCACACACTTTCCCAAGCAGGGCGCAGTGGCAGACGTTCCCGAGGGACGCTCCACAATAGAGTCACGATTTCAATAAAGAATCCATGACTCAACATCATTCACAATTGGACTTCTGGTAGTCATTGTTTGGAAAAAAATCTCGTTCATCGCGATGTAGAAAATAAAACACGACCGACCGCACAAATAACTTGGTAATCCAGTACAAATACATAGCATTACAATTTTATATTTGCGGTTTTGTGTTGGTCCTACTAATCGTAGGGGGGGATTTGGGCCTACACCCAACACGCTGGCCCAGTGCGGGTTGGTGGTGGTACGCAGGCTGAGCCTCTTCCGTTGTGGCAGGCAGGGTGCGCCACGTGGCAGGTGAGGTTGACTTTGGTCCCGTAAGGATGTTGAGAGGGACCACTTTGCACCCCATGCAGGATGGTGGTTGGCCAGGCCTCCCACCAGGTGGACCGACGATCTGGTGAAGGTCTCGGGAGTCCATTGGATTGCGGGGTGGCACAGGACCGATCTGTGTGGAGAACTTTGGGGAGGCCTATGTCCAGCAGTGGACGTCTATTGGCTGAGAATGATGAAAATGATGATTTGCGGTTTGCTTTGCTAAACAAAATGCACCGAGTTCGTTTCGTTCCGTGAACCGCACAAATAACTTGGTAATCTAGTACAAATGACATAGCATTACAATTTTATATTTGCGTCGAAATTTGCTTCAAAATTACCAAATGCCTTGAAACATCATACCTTAATTCAACAAGCTTACAGCAATTTTGTCATAAACTTGATTTTAATGTTTGACGTGACAATCTAAAATCAAGTTTGCAACAAGCTCGCTTGCTATCTGGGTAATAATATAAAATGTACAGACGGCCACACCTCAGTTACCTCAACCTATCAAATTTCCTCAATTGAAATTCATCCTAATGTTTATGACAGTAAGATGAGAATCGGTTGAATAAATTTGACAGTTTTGTATACTTTGATGTGTGGCTGTAGTTTCGTAGAATTGCGCACTGTTATTATTCTGTAACTGTGGCTGCAATAGCGGCTACTTATACTTATAAAATTGATTTCTGCGCACTCAAGGTCATCGCTACACTTACATGCCGCGGACTATATCTATACCTACTTATCTTTTTTACTCAATTTACAATAAGTGCTCTACTTTTTTACAGCACGAGTGGAAATCTCAATGGTTGAAATAAAATTGGTGCTAAATAACACAAACTGCATGTTACATTCCAATACAGAATTGGGCCAATCAGAATTCTCGGCGATTTTAATCCTACCCCCAAATGTAGGCATAGTATTTTACTCTTTTCGAATATTTTCATGTAAAAAACCCCCGGATTTTTATTACAGGACTAGTTGGCAAGTAGGATTAAACAATTGCTCTATGCTGTAATAAGTGGTAGTATTTTCATTCTACTCGAATCTCTCCCAAAGATTTAGAATGCCGCCCTGCTAAATTAGCAAGGGTTTAAACGGGGCGAATACTAGCTGTCTACACGTTTTTCTCCAGAATGGGATCGGAAAGGGGAGGAACAAACTTGCTTATCAAACAAAAATAATTAAAAACGTTGTGTTATTTATTATAAATCAAATGATAGTAAGTAATATTATTGAATACCTAAACTTATCTACACTGCAGGTAGTCCTTTTGACTTTGGATCTTTTACCTCTGAAACACTCATGTGCTACTTTTGCACTGCAGCAGTATGCATACCCAGATAACAATTTAAACTTGAAACTGACTTGCGATAGGTTTGATGTATCAAACATAAAGCTTTGTCTCAAATTTGCCGTGGCAAGTGTATAAACTTGAGGCAAGGTTAAATCAAACTTTCTAGTTCCGAAGCAACAAACTTGCTAGAAAATTATTCTATAAAGTGTATGCAAGTTTGACATATCAAAGTTTGGAGGCCAATCGGGGGGGAAGGGGATAAAAGGTTAGCAGCGCACTCGTTGCATGTGTTCATCATGGACGGCGGCAATTGCTTACCACCAGGTGATCCGCCTGCTCGTATCACATAAAAAAAAAAGTCTCAGTTCCACACACTTTCCCAAGCAGGGCGCAGTGGCAGACGTTCCCGAGGGACGCTCCACAATAGAGTCACGATTTCAATAAAGAATCCATGACTCAAGCATCATTCACAAATTGGACTTCTGGTAGTCATTGTTTGGAAAAAAATCTCGTCATCGCGATGTAGAAAATAAACACGACCGACCGCACAAATAACTTGGTAATCCAGTACAAATACATAGCATTACAATTTTATATTTGCGGTTTGTGTTGGTCCTACTAATCATAGGGGGGGATTTGGGCCTACACCCACCACGCTGGCCCAGTGCGGGTTGGTGGGGTACGCCAGAGCCTCTTCCGTTGTGCAGCAGGGTGCGCCACGTGCAGATGAGGTTGACTTTGGTCCCGTAAGATGTTGAGAGGGACCACTTGCACCCCATGCAGGATGGTGGTTGGCAGGCCTCCCACCAGGTGGACCGACGATCTGGTGAAGGTCTCGGGAGTCCATTGGATGCGGGTGGCACAGGACCGATCTGTGTGGAGAACTTTGGGGGAGGCCTATGTCCAGCAGTGGACGTCTATTGGCTGAGAATGATGAAAATGATGATTTGCGGTTTGCTTTGCTAAACAAAATGCACCGAGTTCGTTTCGTTCCGTGAACCGCACAAATAACTTGGTAATCTAGTACAAATACATAGCATTACAATTTTATATTTGCGGTCGAAATTTGCTTCAAAATTACCAAAGCCTTGAAACATCATACCTTAATCAACAAGCTTACAGCAAATTTTGTCATAAACTTGATTTTTAATGTTTGACGTGACAATCTAAAAATCAAGTTTGCAACAAGCTCGCTTGCTATCTGGGTAATAATATAAAATGTACAGACGGCCACACCTCAGTTACCTCAACCTATCAAATTTCCTCAGTTGATATTCAACTTAATGTGTTTGACAGTAAGATGAGAATCGGTTGAATAAATTTGACAGTTTTGTATACTTTGATGTGTGGCTGTACGTACCTAGTTTCGTAGAATTGCGCACTGTTATTATTCTGTAACTGTGGCTGCAATAGCGGCTACTTATACTTATAAAATTGATTTCTGCGCACTCAAGGTCATCGCTACACTTACATGCCGCGGACTATATTATCTATACCTACTTATCTTTTTTACTCAATTTACAATAAGTGCTCTACTTTTTTACAGCACGAGTGGAAATCTCAATGGTTGAAATAAAATTGGTGCTAAATAACACAAACTGCATGTTACATTCCAATACAGAATTGGGCCAATCAGAATTCTCGGCGATTTTAATCCTACCCCCAAATGTAGGCATAGTATTTTACTCTTTTCGAATATTTTCATGTAAAAAACCCCCGGATTTTTATTACAGGACTAGTTGGCAAGTAGGATTAAACAATTGCTCTATGCTGTAATAAGTGGTAGTATTTTCATTCTACTCGAATCTCTCCCAAAGATTTAGAATGCCGCCCTGCTAAATTAGCAAGGGTTTAAACGGGGCGAATACTAGCTGTCTACACGTTATTTCTCCAGAATGGGATCGGGAAAGGGGAGGAACAAACTTGCTTATCAAACAAAAATAATTAAAAACGTTGTGTTATTTAGGTAGGGTACAATTTATTAATCTAATTTATTAAATAAGGATGTATACTCTGTCAATAAAGTCGTGAAATTTATTTGTTAAGGAATTAATTCGGAGTTCCATAGTAATAATAACCAATGGTGCTACCACCCTGTATGACGTTTTCGCGCCAGTGGTGCCATCAATTAATTTCATGACCTTCTTGATACTTGATACATTAGACTTACCTACCTACCCATCTTAAAACACCTAATATAAGACCGGCTGTTTGTATTGAAACAAATAAAAAGTGCATTTAGAGTTTTTCTTTTATTTCCGCGTAAACGAAATAATAAACAAAAATAAAAAGTAGGTACAAATACGTTTTATTCTATGTGATAGGTGGCAAACGAGCAGACGGATCACCTGAGGTAAGCGATTGCCGCCGCTCATAAATATCTGTAGGTAACATCAGTAGTTACAAATTCGCTGCCAACCTTTAACCCTCTTTCGAAACGCAGTGCTGGCGCTGCTTCACGCCGCGCCGTTCTTCCGTCGAGTCGGCCCATTCATACTGAAGCATGGCTCTCACGGTGAAAGTACTGAAGATTTAACCTACATACCGAAGATCGAAGATATTTTTTTCTTTTAATTTCATATAGTGGTTAAAGCTATGAAGGTGGTTATAGCCAAAGATGATTTAAATCGTTGCGGTTATAGCACGCGAAGATGTGTTATTATAAAGACGCAAAAAGTAGGTATGTATGTAGCCGTTTCAAATTTTCTCTAAACCTCCGCGCGCGATTCGCGGTTATAGTGTAGAGCACCACAATCAGCTGTTTTGCTAACCAATTTCTGAACGAAAATGTAACTTTGTGTAAAACGGAACGTCGTGTTTATTTACGTTCGTAAAAGTCAATCGCACGCAAATCACAATAGTCATTACGCACAAAAGTGAAAAATTCTCAGTGTGATGAACATAATAAAGTGATTAAGATGTATTGGTATGTACCATGGTCCGAGAGCATAAAAAAAAGAGCCTGCAGGTACCTCCTACAGCGATACCTGGGTAACTTTCTTGAACAAAAATTGACTTTGGCTCAGCTGAGTGTAGACCTGTACAATGGCACTGGGACGGTATGCGATGTTAGCCTTGACTGCGAGGTAAGATTATTATATTAAAACGCACTTATATTCTTCAAATATCGCTTAAACAAACGATACCAGTAAAGTTTCCATTATATGTTGCCCGAAACTCTCACGCCCTCGCCAATTTATAGTGCGCAATAAATTAAATGTAACACGTGCGAAAAACATTGGGGCAAGACAAAGAAAATTTTTAACCAACAACGTGTTATTAATATTTGAAAAAATCTTAAATTTTTATAAGAAATTATTTTCACTTATCTCTAATAATTTCTCTTTTTATTTATCTTGGATTGTACTCCAAATAAGATTTTGTTTTAATTTTTAGGTGGCTGTTCATGAAATGGCTCTTGAAAATTTTATTCTTTTCCAAGCTTAAACCAAGTAGATATTGAAACAATTTCAACTTAAGATTTATATAATTTTCTATAAGACTAGGTATCTTTCCTATTCAAATACAAAATATAATTTTTGTCTTGACAAACAGAAACTTGCTAAACTGTGCTGTCTATTAGCAAATTACCTGACTTTCCATAGATAAAAATGGAAATGGCCTCTTGTTTTTTTTTGCATTTAAAATTAAAATTACATAGCCTACATCTGTACGTAGGCTATACACTAAATGTACTCAAAATTAAAAGGACAGAAATAGTTCCTGGCAAGTCTCTCAGATATTTTGATACAAAATTTCTTTGTATGAGATATTTATATACCATGTTTTCTTTTAAGCCCAAAACTTTGATACCATGTATTGGATTAAGAACTCCTTTTGATTATAAATATATTTTGATCCTCAAATTAAACATAAGGTAGTTTTGCAAACAAGAATGTTGGTTCTTGTTTGCAACCCTTAATTCAGATGTAATTGAGTTTATATTTTTTAATAGACTCTTTTTTATGGTTTCTATCTCAAAAGTCTTTTTGTGGGTTGGTTTTGGTTTGCATAACTATGTCCAATTTATCGATTGAATTCCGATATTATTACATGGCCATACTTGATGGCCACTATACATATGTGTAGGTATTCAATAGGTTAATATGATCACACAAATAAATACTTCTTACATTGTAGGCACTCAATGAGCTGGGTGATGCCCAGAACTGGCCCTTGGAGATAGTGGATGGTCATATGAAAGAAATAACAGTCACAATTCCTTGGTCCACTTTGCTCAAAGATGACTCCATCGTGGAGGTCAATGGCCTCTCCCTCACTGTTCAGCCTAAAGTGCGGGCAGAACCTGGTAAGTTCTTCAGGGTGATGTAGTAAAAAAATATTTTGTAAGTAAAAAAGTTTAGAACATGCATGGGGGTGTTTCGGATGCCCCAAAGGGCATGCATCCTGTATTTATGTATGGAAAAAAGTATAAGGAGAATTTAAATAAAATTTGTATTCAATAACTGTTTTGAAAAGTACCTACTCCGATATTGTTTGTGACCTACCATTAGTAAGAAACTGGTGTAGAGATAGTTACTAACCCATGAGTCAGATTTATTATTGTCTAAAAGCATCGCCCTTCTTTCATTCATCAGCCACCATATTTGTTTTTTTCTGTTATGTACCACTTCCTACAAAAGTGTACCACTTTTGCTAAAAATAATACAATAGGTATAAGAATCTTTAATGATTGAAGTAAATATTCATGGGCTAAAGCAATTGTTAGAGCATTATTTTGAATACTTAATTAGATTGAAATACTCTATGTAAAAAAAAACTTTTTTTATGATTATGGTCTTAACCAAGACATTACAATGTTTTACTGTTTACTTTAGTCTCAGATATTTAACTACATAAGACCCAAAAACCTCTTAAAAGGGAAAAACAATTGATTTTCTATTGTATCTGATCTCTGGGCCTTATTATGTTAAGTCTACTCTTTTATGATTTTGAATTAAAATAATAACGAACGCCTGATTTTTCAATTGTCAGATAACAGATAGGAAACAGTTTTGAAAATAGGGGCACTCTATGTAACGGAACTATAGAGACATAGTCGTAGGTTATTTTGCCAGGTAATACTGTATTGTTCAGATTTTTTATATGACGATTGAAAAATCGGGCCCAAATCTTGACCCTATGTCATTCAGAAATCCATATCTCCTTAGTGTCATCGATGCTTGAGTCCATGTGGTCTTCCATGTCCTCGTCAATGCAGTTGGCAGCAGAGTGCCTCCGAGAGGAAGATGGGCCTAAAGATACTCATCCTGTAGAGGGAATAGAAATGTTTGCACATACAATAGACTCAAGTGAGTGTCATACATACTTTTAAAATTTATATTTTTTATCAAGAAAAGTTTATCTTCTATTTTCTAACAATTTGAAAGTTTTTGTATTTCATTTGAATTTAGTTTGGCTTTTGAAGTTTTAGAAAATCCATTTAAGATCTGAAATTCATCTTACTGATGAATTGCTGCACAGTATTTCATATTATTAACATTCTCAATTTCAGTATTAAGTCGAGTAAAAGTGAAATTTGTAAATACAAAAATAAGATTAGAACATGTTCCTAAAAGTGGAGATAAAGGCATTGCATTAGAAATCCATATAAAAAGGTAAGCAAGCAAACCAAGTTGTAATCTTACTCTAAAATATCTAAATGTTGTTTAATTTACTCCAACTAGATAAGTAGGACAATGCATGGTAGGTACTTTAGACACACACTTCCTTGTTAATATGCTGACCTTTATTGAACAACTGATTGTATTAGTAGCAATCTGTATGTGACCTTGAGTCACGTATCTACTACTTGACAAGTATATCTAAGTAGGCAAAATTGTGTGAATTATTTCGAGCATTTATTTATCTAAAAAAATTATTCAAATTGTATGACTATTTTATTGTTTAGTAGGTATAAATATGCACCATATATAAGCGTGCTTAGCATTTGTCTTTACAGAATACATGAATAAAATTGGTTGATTGAATGAAAAAAGTAATCAAATAGGGATTAATTATATTTTTTGTTTTATGAAAATTATATATTATTTTAATTAAAACGAAAACTGAACACCTAATATTCGGTAAATCCTCATATCTTTGATTGTGTGTACGATCTAGCACTAGTGAATTGAGACAATAGAAATTAATTTATAATGTGATAGTAGTTTCAAAATGAATTATAAATTTTACTAAATTCTGAATAATGTTATAGCATAGACTATTTCGACGAAGCGGGCGTTGAACCCACACCTGAAGTGACCGATCCGGAAAAATCAAAAACATACATAGTTGCCACATACACAAACAAGAAAATTCGTTTCGAAGGCGTCACATTATACACAGATGAATTCCCGTCGAAATTGCGAACCATGGCTCGAAGTCTTATCATGGAGAAGTCGGTGTCTTCGCAAGCTGACAAGTCGGACACCTCTCCATTGGACGCGTCAGACATTAACTACCAAAGTACCGCTTCTGATGTGTTCTATGAGACCCGTAGTGTTTTATCGACAATAGAGTCTGATGCTATTAGAGAAGTTATACCAGAAACTAAGACCTACACAGAAATACGAGAAGCTACTCCTGAAGAGAAGGCGAATCAGCCAGAGCCCATTCTGTTCGCTAAGGTGACTGGCCAGCAAGAGTTGTCGCTTAAAATTAAACACTCGGAAGAAGTGGAAGGTCCGAAGGTAGAAATTAAAATGCTCTTTGGCTCGTTTATTGTGTTCATATCACCGAGACAGCTGCACACATTAATAGAGCTGGTAAATGCCCTAAACCAGCCTCACCTGGAAGACACGAGGTAATTAGCAAATTTTTGGTTTGCATTATTGAAATGTCTAAGTAGTGAAAATCTACTATATTGAGTTAATTGTTACATTATGGCGGTTATTATATGTCTACTTAACATACCCTATTGCATTGATGCAACTTAATTGATTAAGTTCTGAAAATAAATGATGGCGCCACTGTAGCTCACTCCCATTGTATGGCATTATACATTGTCGCATTAATTTAAAGACTTAATTATTGAAATCTATTTATGGTGGCTGCTACCGCTTAGACCTGCAATGCATCTAAAGGGTGCATTTACATTGGTCGTTAGTGCCTTTATACGAGCTGCGGTCAATTCATGCCACAGGGTCTGCACGGGAGAGGCGGGGAGACCCTGCAACCGAGCTATCGACCAATGAAAATGCCTCCTAAAATAACAAAGGTTGAATGTTTTCAGCAATATACCGTTACGACCAAGCAACATTAATGTGCAGTGTAAGCCAATGAAACCAGCTGATTTTCAACTAATAGAAGCTCAATTACTTGGAAACTTGGAAAAGCAGAGCACACGACCCAACAGTAGCAAGTATGGCTGGTCTGGACCGAGTTATGGTGAGTCCCCTAAACTATTGAAAAATAATTATTTTTCGATAATTTTGAAAACCAATTTTTGGATTATCAGTATACATCTCTTCACCAATTTTCGTAGCAATCGGTGCAGAAACGGCGGAGAACGAGCCAGGACAGACAGACGGACAGACATGACGATACTATAAGGGTTCCTAGTAGACTGCGGAACCCTAAAAACAGCATGTTATAAATATTTCTATTTACAGAAGAAAGCGATAACGAAAGTGAAAATTTCCACCCGATGACGACACCGGGCAGCAACATGGCGGAGAGTTTCTCGTCATCTGTGAGCTCGATTAGCACCAGCATGACATCTAGCGTCAACATTCCTACACTACAGCCTCGAATAAAGCGGAATAAGAAAGGTAGATGTCACTTATTTCGTTGTATTAAGGTCCAAAATCCTAAACAGGGTCTCAGCCAAACATTCAAATGTGCCTCGAAAATAAATTACAGTCCTTGTCTGATAAAGACGTTCATTGTTATCTTTTACAAATATCTATTATTTATGTTATGATTGACTAGCCAAACATATCGTGCTAAAAGTTTTATCATAAGCAACATTATCAATAAACTTTAAAACACTTTCATAATCTTACAAATTAATTATAATTAGGTTATTTTACCAATAGATGGCAGCTGGGTATCGATTACATTGCGCTAGTGATTCGCCTTTGCGGTTTACCCATAAGCCTTGTCGATGTCTCTTATTAATAGTATAGAAGATATTACGCACTAACTAAAACAGGTTAACATGTCTTTCTGATTTTTCAGTACCGCACATTGATGGAGACCCAACAGCTGAAGTATCTCACATCAGTTTCAGAGTCGCATCATTGTCTTGTGTACTTCTTCATAAGGTATTCACTATTTTGTATAAGTTTAAACTTAGAACTTGTCTTATTTAATATTTGGCAAAAGACAATCTAGCGTTATCATAATGAACATTTGACTATCGTTTAGGGAGTAAGTGTATAAATAAGTAGTTAAGATATGTTCATGTTAACATAGTTATAGATAACTATGTTTTGGACTGCAAATACCCCAGTAATAAAAATCTCACTATTGAATCCAATAGTATATTTAGTTAAGAAAAAGATAAATTTTAGTTCCTTAATATCCCGCAATATGGCAGCCGTATGTTTAAAAGTTAAAAACAATACATATTGTGTATACTTCTCAATTCAAAACATTGCAGATATTTTTTCTAAGATTCAAGCTTTTTTCAGGATATACTAGTTCCTACCCCGTTGGGGTCTGACTGCATATCGCCGTCGTCTGCGAACAAAATGAACGATGCGTCCAGAGAGTTCTTTGAGAGCCTCGCGCCGTTCTCCGTCAGCGAAGGCTTCTTCCGGGAGTTCCATATGGCCAACGAAGCCATCGATAATGCTGCTAAGAGGAATCATTTACGGTACGAACTCAAAAATGTATATTTAAACTAGTGGCCCGCCCTCACTTTGTTTCGGGACAGTAGTTCCACTGTCTAAAAATAAAAACTACGATCATATCGTCCCCCAGATAATCTGGGAACAGCCGGGCTAACATGCGCGCCACGAGATAATTTGTCGAAACTCGTATTGTGTCGGCGCAAGTTGCGTCTCGCTCACCTGACTGAGCGATGAGCGGGATTTCTATCCCGCTCGATGCACTCTCGCGAACGAGAGTCGACAACATTTTGTCGCGGTGCGCATGTTAGGCCTACAGGGCAGGGAGATGATGATCATATCGTCCCTTTTAGTACATGCAATAGAAAATCTTGGTATGACAATCGCTAAACCCTTATCAATCCCAAGACCGAATATTTATCACCACTTATAATTTCGAAAGAAATAATATAGCGGTCCACTTTCTTATGTGTTGTCTTTACTGCAATACTGGGGGGCAATAGTCGTGTACTCGACATTGAAGTAATTTCATACTTCCATACATATCTGTAATTCGACTTCAATGTCGTGTGCACGAATGAATGAATGAAACATTTATTTCGACACACTTACAAACATAATATACAGACAGTAATAAAACAATAATTAGAAAAACATCATAACACAATACAAAGCTGGGACAACATACAAAAGGAATAATCGTGTGCCGAAAGAGGCGCCCGCTCAGCATAATGCCGTGCCGTAACAAATTTGCTACGCCACGACGCTGGTTTGCAGCGTTACGAGTGTGTTACGAGTCTGTACACGAGAATGCACCCTTGTATTTTTCATGTCTAAACATTATCTTCATCGTAGGTTAATAACGTCAGAAGTGACGTTAGACGGCAGCGACAAGACCACAGCCCATGGCAACCAGACAGTTTGTGAAGCCGCCATAGGACGCCTCCTGGTGAGGGAGTGCCTTTACGGCCAATCTGAGGAGGAACCGGGGCCACAGAACATCGACTTGATACGCTTTGAACATAAAGGTAGGTTATTTTGAACTATGGAGATTCAATTAAAATATATCTACCTACATACTGTTCCACTACACTGCAAAGGCCTCCATCATAGAAATCAAGTCATGCTTCTATGATGGGAGACTTAATCACCACTTTACTTGCCTAATATGGATTGGTGATCAGAAACCCGAGCTATTCGAAAAATTCGAAACATACTTTTTGCCCGTTCGCGATCGTACCCAGTCGGGGTCCTGGGTACGATCGGGCAAAAAGTATCATCAGATCATCCGTTTCTTAACCAGTAAACCAACGGGGCGTTCATTAAAACAACAATTAAAATAAAGATATTTTTTCTTCTAACAGAGAATGACGAAAACAAAGCTACATCAACTTCACGTGCCAACGTTAGAATTAATTTCAAACAAACTTCCAAATATATGAGAATATCTGGAGAGAAGAAACTAGTCTACCCTACTACAGATGTTGTGTAAGTTTTATTTTTCAAAAATGGTTGACCTATTTTGAGCCTTGGAAAATGGAAAATAGTACCCCACGTACTATTTTCCATTTTCGTGTAGATCTAAATGTAAAGAGCAATGCACACTGATTATTTTCGGCGATCCAGTTGATGGCTTCATTTATTGAAAAACGAAACATTTGCAGGCTGTCTCAGTGTGTATTTATTGCAAAGCAATTTCAAGGTATTGACAAAAAAATGCTGTGCTAATTTGACCCTTGTTTCCAGTGTGAAATGCACCCCATTCTACGTGGACGTAGACCTAAGTGTGATAGAGAGAATGTCCGCGACGTTCTTCGGTGGGCCTTCGCCCCTCCGCCGGACCGGCGCCCGCGCAGCCGCCGCCGCAGAACCAAGTCAATTTCTCCATGCAGAGTGCTGACTTAAACGTTATCCTGAGGTAAAACTATTGCACAGTAATTATAAGCTGACCTGAAAGAAAAAAATTGTAACTACCAAATTATTTATATTTGTAGATACGAGTAGGTTTATATGTTTTTTTAGGTTTCCATTGTCCATCAGAAACCATTATAGTCCATTTGTACTGTGTATTCACAGATTCACACTATCTGTGTATCCGTACAAAACATAAAAGTTATTGATTAGAGTTGTGAACCAAAAAAATGCCGGTCATAGTGCTTCAAATACAAGTCTCCTTTGCCTTTAGTCATGTCTTTGAAAGTTATGCTGTCGAAATAGTAAAAAATAAATGAATTGTAGTTATTCCTACTGATTAAGGGAATAAGTTTATCAAACTTTGACCGTCTTTTCAATCAGGTTCCCCATAGCAGACCTTCGGCCTGGCATCAACAGGGAGTTGCGGCGAGTGAGGCCAGACTACCTCACGTTTAAGTTCCAGAACGTTACTATTGGGTCTCAACAGACGCCCAGCGTGCGCCCTCTGCCCACAACAGTCACATTGAAGGCTACAGCGCTGGATTTGTATTATAATGTAAGTTCTTGTGCGTAATTGACGCAAGTTTTAATTTAATACCCTTTATCCTTACCCTTAGGGGTTGAATTTTAAATCAAGAGAATAATATCTGTTGGACACTTTAAAATAAATTATCATTTTATCCCCTATTTCTTCCATAAGTGAATGGATTTCAGAAAAGCAATTAAATATTATTCGAGTCAGTTTTTTTTTTTAATTTAAATTTCCTTTTTGTATTCTATGAAAACTGTTTACAGGAGAATGACAGCTTACCAGCTACCCACATAGCTCGAACAACGATGAGCGATCCAATGGAAGGGAACATTTTAAGCGGCAACGCGTCGCCACATTTACCTACGTAAGTATTAATTAAATAAAAAACGGCCAGGGGTATGGTTCCGTAATAGTAAGTAACATTTGAGTTGTTGTTGATTGAATGAAAGGTAAATTGCAGTTTACAATTTATGACTTACTAGCTTTTGCTCGCGGCTTCGCTCGCGCCCCCACTTTCCTAAAATGGAGGGTTAGAAAGGGGCAAAAAGTAGTCTAAGTTACTCTCCATCCCTTCAACTATTTCCATTTAAAAATCACATCAATTCGTCGCTCCGTTTTGCCGTGAAAGAAAGACAAACATACAGACAGACCATTTATAATGTTAGTATTGATTAAAAAAACTACTTACTTGATCTCGTTCAAATTAATAGGTATGTCAACATTTTTGGAAATTTAACCTTTGAGGGGATTTGGCTACGGGTTGAGTAGTAAGAATGTTATTTCTTTTTTGGCAACTGCGATTTTCACAACCAAGCAGATGCGAAAAAAGAAAAACCTATCGTTTTTGGCAACTGGTTGAGTAGCAAGAACTCTTTGCGGCCGAAAGGTGAATGTATCAATATCATACTCTTATTTTAGAAATTAGGGGGGAACATTTTACCACTTAGGACGGCTACGAAATCCTAATAAAAAGGTATAAGTCACTCAACCAAATTACGAATCTAACCTCCTTATTATAACGTCCACTTTCTAGAATCTCCCTGACGTTCAAGCCGCGTCCAAACGGACGGGGCCCCTTCGACAACCTGTCTGAGGAGGCGTCCTTCGAGCCAGCCGTCATGAACCCGATGACGACGTCCATGTACATAATGAACAACTTACACAGCGCGACACCGAGTCCGTTCAGCGGCAAGAAGATGGCGCATCAGAGCGTTGCAAAGCACGAAAATGATGGGATGACTAGTAAGTGATATTTGTAAATTAATCAGCAGGCAGGGGCAGAAATGGTGAGATCCGCAAAAGATCTCAGGTCGCAGACATAGCCCAAAGAATTGCGTGGCTCAAGTAGCAATGGGCAGGGCACGTTGCGAGGAGAACAGACAGCCGTTAGGATGGAAAAGTCCTTGGGTGGAGGCCGCTATCAGGAAGTAGCAGCCGTGGCAGGCCCCCTACAAAGTGGACCGACGATCTAGTGAGGGTCGCGCGATCTGTCCGGAGAACATTGGGGCGGTCTATCTCCAGCAGTGGACGTCTATTGGCTGAAGTGATGATGATGATGGGCCGCTCCCCGTTAAAGTTGGACCTCAGTTATGGCGTGATCTATGAGATTCTTACATTCAAGTTCTTCTATAATTATAAATTTAGGTATTGCAACCGTTAAAAGAAAAATTTTACTTTAGTCTCATGTACCATCTACTTTAATTCATTGTTAACAGATCAAGAAGAAGAGCTCATAGTACCAGGAACCGATGAGGAAATGGCGGAATTCACGAGCAGTGCAGTCGAACACTCCTCAATACATCTGGAATTCAGTCTTCCCATTCTCAGTTTACAGCTTGAGTGAGTATAAAGCCTTATAGCCTACAATTTCAGTTCAGTCAGGTTTTGGTATTTAGTAGTACAAGCTTAGAGTTAAGCTTTTCAATAAACCCACCGGTTCCGTCTCTCTCTATCTCTTTCTCTCGTTCTCTCTCGCACATACACAATATAGCTGACATGAGAAACGTATTTTGAGTAGACGCCACAAGTGGTAAGACAGTGCCTCACTATCAACCCTGCAATTAATTGATAAAAACGGGACTAACGCGACGTTATTTAAATTTCGATCGCGTTACAACGGCTGTAGTCACATGCGGACTGATTGTGTAATGCAACACGTAATTTTAGTGTCATAACCCTGCAATGAGGGTTTTTGCAAATTAAACATTCGATAGATGGCGTTACGTAGACGCCTGGTCCAACTTTAACGACATTGGTTGTTTCATAACATAACTTCATAATTTTGACATGATACGTCAAAAAAATGTAACCAATCCACTCGTTTTGGACCAGTCGCCCTCTAACGCCATCTAGCGGATGTTTCATTTGCAAAAACCCTCATTGATAAAGAAATCCTATACATCCAGATCGAAACAGCTGTACGAGATAATCTACAACCGCATCAACTCGGACCTACTGCTCTGGGAGCCCCACATCGTGGACCCCTACGAGATCAGCCCGCTGATGTGCACCTCCATATACCCCGCCTTTGGGATGTGCAAGGGCACTGGGTATGGTGAGTAAACATTCGTAAAATACTATGATATTGACAGCTATAATAAATAAATCACTTACTGGATGCTTAAATGTTTCGTCACCATTACTCGACGTGTTATTTCCTAGTTAAAAGCATAGACTAAGTAGTAAATTTTCAATGGACACTTTGAATCCCTGTCCCCTTGAAATAAGGTCCATAACTACAGAATTAAAGTGCTCCTACACATTTCTTGGAAAATGCTACAGAATGTGGACGAACATTTATTCAATAACTTTTTAACTGTAATAATACTTCAAGTAGATAGATTGCCAAATGAAAAACAAAGAAAAGCTTTTATCTGTAAAAAAAAATTCAGCGCCATCTAACGCATATTTAATTAACTACATTCTTCGTGTACAATTTAATTCATATTTTTTAGATTCCGACTCTGAAAGCTCGTCATCTGAAGAAGAAAACCTTTACTACTCAACTTATGACAATAAGTTCAAGAAGGGGTTAGCTGCGGGCAAAATAATACATGAGACAAAAGACACCCACGACTTCTGTCTCACTTTCAAAGTGGGCAAAGGAGTACTAACGATATACGCTCCAGTAAGGGTGAGTTACACTTCGAAAAACATTCTTATACTGTTAGCTAGTAAATGAATGAATGAATGAATAAGGAGCAGCGTAATGTAATGGGTGCGGTGGGGGGGTTAGTTTGTCCGGGCCTGCATTTTATCTCTGCTGCATCCTGGGTGGAGTCGAGACTAAAAAGAGGATGGCATCAACACCACTACGTCCAGTGCACTGGTGTATGGAGGGGCGGTAAATCTAGGCTTCATCCAGAAGGGGGGAGGGAAGGGAGGAGGAAGGAGGGTTGCAAAATAGTTTTCCGTCTGGGCTGGCCGACACCCACGTTACGTCACTGTAAATGAGTGACTTTTGAATGGAATTCTTATTCGAGTTGATAAGAGCAAGCGTATTTCGACGACATTTTATACTTTCTTCCTACTGGCCTAACCCATAATATACATACCTAATGACTACTATACTACGGGGTTTTAGGATAGCAACAAGCGAGTAGTTCCTGGCCAGATGGGCGAGCTGGTACTCGAGGCTCACAAGCTGTCTATGTGTCAAGTCAGTGGAATCAATGGAAGACCTAAAACTGCTCAACTGTGTCTGCGAGCGGGAAAAACAACCCTGTATCATGACTGTAAGTTCCATATTTGTTTTTGTCTCTTCAAAGTAACTTTTTGTTTCAAATAGCCTGATTTTTGGCCGCAATCTCACCTGATGGTTAATGAAGATGTGACCGAGGGTGGAACATGTTTAAATAGTAACAGTTTATTCACTGTTCTTTTGAAAACGATCAAACCATAGTGTTCCCTTTCTTTGTGAGTGGATTGATAACATTTTGACATATGTCAAAATTACGCAGTTAGTAGTAACGAAACAACCAATGTCGTCAAAGTTCGACCTGGCGTCTACGTAACGCCATCTATTGGAGTTTCCGTTTGCAAAACCATTTTTTTTTCTATATATTGTCCATGCTTAGAAATACCCTGTTGATCGTGCATGCTATCCTTTCTACCGCCAAAAAACGTCCTACATCTGTTAATTCAGTGATAGTTAACATTACATTAGGTTATAACACATTTTAAACTTTATTTCTGTGCAATAGGGTCAAACATAGATTAAAGAGATCTAATACATCAAGTACGTAAACAATCATGTTTTACTAACATCAACATCATACAAATTCCAGCCCTTATCACGATACCCTCCGAGAAGCCAAACCTTCGGCTCTACGGCAGTCTTCTGCCATCCCACTTGAAGAGCACGATATACCCCTCCAGCAAGAGCGTCATCATCAAGGAGAACCTAAAGGTCAAAGACATGTTCACTATGGCGCTCAAGGTCGAACCGGACTCTGAGACACCTAATTTGAAGGTAAGACCAACAAATAATTAGGTGAAAAGGTGAAATAAACCTTTAAAATCTACAAAGAAATCGTGGGCAATAAATTTCAACAGTTTATGCAAAGGGGGCTATCGCGTGTGAATAATCCGCAAGATGGCGTACTTGAGAACTAATGTCCAACATTCGACGTCATTGGTTGTTTAGTGACATATTGACATCTTACATCAAAAATAAACCAATCACAGTGTAGATGGACCTCAGTTTTCAAGTACGCCATCTAACGGAATATTCACACGCTATAGCCTCCATTAGTTCAACAGTTAATGAATTAGTTCGTTTAGTATTAAAATAGTGCGTACAGATAAATACCTAAAATTATTTATCATACTATAATATCCTACCAATTGAGTAAATAAGCGAAACTTTACCTACAACCACACTGTAACTTTTTATATGAAACTCTTCTGATCGTACGTTTCGTCAGAGTTTGACATGGCTAATTTGTTATCAGCAACCTTAATACACCTTTTTTTTTTTTTTTTTTTTTTTTTTTTTTGTTTGCCCGGAGGGAAATGCCGCCGACTCAAAAGGAGCCGACGTCGGCGCCGGTCGTCGGCGCCGCCTTATGCACACCCGGCCGCTGGGAGACGGCCGGGTAGTGTGGGGCTCTCCCCCGGGGTCCGCCCGGGGGCCTACCCACTAAAACCCTCCGGGGCAGTTCCTGCTACGCCTGTTGTGGGGTGGCTACGCGAACCGACAAATAGCCTCTCTGCGCGGCACACCCTCGAAAGGCGAGAGGCTCGCCAGCACGGCCTCTAACCAACACCGACTCCGGCAATCGGAGCCCAGGGCTGACTCCCACCAGCCCACCACTCACCCTCCCCGGAAGCCCCGACGTTGCTGGCGTGCAACGCCAGAACCCCGAAGAGAGGCGACTGCAGGCTCCCGTCACAAACCCCACCCTGCTGGCTGCAGGGCAGAGAATGGAGAGGACACCTACAGACTTTACGACACTACCCCGAACCTACCCATACGAACATCTCCGCTGGATTGCGGAGACGAACGACGGGCAGGGAAAGCGGGGACGGCAGGTCACAGCCTCACTCCACTGGCTGTGGAACTCAGCATAGACCCACCAACAACACCCACCATAAAGGCGGGGAGCACGAAACACCCCTGAAGGGTTCGCGCGACCACCAGCGAGGGGCCCATGTCAAATCGCACTCGCACATCCGCGCAACCCGCGCGGGCGAGGCCGGACAGGGCCACCTCGAAGGCTGGAGAACAAAAGAGACCTCTGTGTGGACCTACCACGCAGGAACCGGCCCGCCGCACGCCAAAGCGCCCGACAGCGGGTGCCAAGCCCCCTAGCGCCAACCCACGGCAGAAAGGGGGCCCTGATACGAAGGCAGCCTCCGTGCCCGGCCCTAGTGCGCTACGGTCCACAAAAAGAGGTCGGTCCTCCAACCCTCGGCGCGACAACAGGGACCCCGGAGCGGTGTGCGCTGAGCGCGATCCGCAGCCTCGGGGTCGGTCCGCCGGATGTGTGCATCCGTTAGCCGGCGAGTGGCAATGTGGACGCATTACCATCCGCCGTTGCCCGGGGGACACCGGACCCTTTCAGTTGCAGCCCCCACCACAGAGGCAAAAATACAACTGAAAGGGCCACTCGGGGAGGTCGATGCACCTTAGTCCCCCACCTTAATACACCTTACCTTAACCTAACCTAACCTTAATAAACCTTAATACAACTTATTACACCAAGCTCCTCACAGATACATATCACTACTTTAATACACCTTTTTTAACAATTAAAAAAAAGTTCAACTGTGCTTTTCTTTCATAGACAATCTGCATAGCCCTGGGCATAGAGCAGGCCACCCTCCGTCACAGAGGCGACAAAGGCATCGCGTGGCTCACGCAGCTCATGGACGTCATCGATGTGTTAGACTACCCAGTGCCGGGGTACACGCCGTCCACGGTGCTATCTGAGCTACACGTCCACGTGTGGGACTGTGCTGTGGACTACAGGTGAAGAAATATTTTTTTTTTTATATTGTATTGAGGACAATCAAGATGACCTCACCCCGCCTGATGGTAAGCGGCCGTGACATCCAAATAACGGGTGGCGCAAAAGTAAAGACCCTATTTGGTTCAGCTATAACATTTTTTCTAAATTAGAAAACTAGATTTAGGTTTTTTTAAATGTATATTTGTGCCATTAAATTTCGTACCATTAGGATTTAAAGATGATGTCTTTTAAATGGTGACCTCCAGAGTTGATACACATTTGAGCCCTATTTATGACATTTTGCATAACTTGCCGTAACACTTCCTGCGATATGTTCGTTATTTCTTGACGAATGTTTTCTTTTAGAGCTGCGAGAGTCTGTGGCTTGTTCACATACACCCGAGATTTCAAAAAACCCCAAAGAAAGAAGTCTGGACTGGTCAGATCGGGTGATCTTGCAGGCCAAGGCAAATCGCCAAAACGAGAGATAACTCGGCCTGGAAAAGCGTCCCTCACTAAGTCCATAGTGTCGCGCGCTGTGGCGCACGTTCTTGGGGAGTAAAACGGTCCATGTTTATTTTCAGTGTATTTTACATTTGTTCACTACACAATTTTCAACAACAGAATGACAGAAAATGTCATATAAAAAAAATAAAAGTATTTTCTTTAGTGCCAGTACTTTTGCGCCACCCAGTATGATGTAAGGTACGGAGTAGGTATAAGAATGAAACCCGAAAGAATGCTCAAACAATACTGATTTATTTCATATTAAACATTGATTATATACTCATCATAGAAATAGGTTACATGACACATACTAACACCTCTACATCACCGCACTTATAGAAAAAAAAAATTAAGTAAATACATTTTTTTTTAATAATATATTGTATAAATGGTATATTATTGTATAACGATTACAAACATTAATCATATATTATTTCTAAGGTTATATTATGATTTTATTGCATACGAGTATCAAAAATATTTATGTAACATTTTATATTATTATTTACCTATGATACAATTTTGTACGATTCTTATGTATTAAATCTATTTTACCGTTGTTATTTATAATTTCTACGTTTGGTGGTAAATCTTTTATGACTTTAAATGGACCGATATACACATTGTCCAATTTGCTATTACTTGAGTCATTTTTTACTAAAACAAGATCATTTTTCTTATAAGTAATTGGATTTACATTTTTGTCATACCTTATTTTTCTATTTAATTTACTTCTTAACAAATTATTTTTTGCTTCCTTTTGCGAAAGTTGCAACCGATATTTTAATTCACATGGATAACTGTTAAAATTGTAAAGTGGGTCTAAATCGTTCGTTAAATTGCTTGGAAGAGAACACTTCTTACCAAATACCAATTCAAAAGGGGTGAATTGAGTTTCCGTATGTACTGTTGTGTTGTAAGCGAAACTCCAAAATGAAAGCCACTTACTCCACATTTCCGGATGGTTTTCTGTTTGAATGCGTAAAAACGCATTCAGGTTTTATGGGTAACTTCCAACGCCCCGATTGACTGGTGGTGATAAGCTGTAGAGTTCAGTTGATTAATATTAAGCATTTTACATACCTCCTGAAATACTTCCGACAGGAACTCCTTTCCCCGGTCAGTTGCAATTTCTCTGGGCACTCCGTATCTGAGGATAAAATTGTTAACAAAACTCCTTGCTACTTCTTCCGATTTTTTCGTTAATAATGGATAAGCCTCTACATATTTAGTGAGTTCACATTGCAAGGTCAAAATGTAAGAATTATTATCATTGTCTGTTTCTAGAGGACCAACAAGATCTAAATAAACTTTTTCGAATGCTGTGTTTGCTGTACTTGTAATAATCATTGGTTCCTTTATAGGCAACGAATGTTTTTGCTTTTGGCATTTATCACATCGCTTAACAAATTCTTGTACATCATTATCTATGCCAGGCCAATAATAATATTTCTTTATATTATTCGACATCCGTCTGATACCAGCATGGCCACTACTGGGTAACAGATGGAAGTCGTTTATTATTATTCTCCTATCATCTTTATTATCAATTCTTTTTACGTCATTAACTATACAAATACGTGGTCCTGACCTTTTATTGTCTTTATTCACTTCCGTTAGTAATTTTTTTATAAATGTTTCATTACTTTTATTTTTTATTATAAACACTTCCCCAATATTCCAAAAATTACTTAATTCATCTAGTTCTCTCACGAATTCGTCTCGCGCCATTCGTGATTGAGAATCTAAAAGTTTAATGTAAATAATATTTTGTTCTTAACATAGCATAATCCTTTACTTTCATTTGTTATCTCTTTAAGTTGTCTTAAGTTATGTAAGTCTTTAGTATTTATAAATCTTAATTCGACTGATTGCTTCGGTTTAATATGAGTATTCACAATTGTCGGTTGATCAGACCTCAAATCAGTGTCTACCATATTATTCGGAGCACCAGTACTATTAATTTTCCTTGATTGTGCCCTAGTCATTACATTCAGCATGTTTTCATGCATTCCTTTCAACTCGTCAGATGTAATTCGAGACAATGCGTCTGCAGCTGCATTGTCTGAACCTTTGACGTATTCTACTTCGAAATTGTATTCTTCAAGAGCTATTCTAAACTTCATAAGCCTACTCGATGGATCTCTCATATTAAAAAGATATACTAGAGGTTTGTGGTCTGTGGCTATCTTAAACGGTCTACCGTATAAATACGGTCTAAAGTATTTTACGGCCCAAACTATAGCAAGTAACTCTTTCTCAATAACTGGATAGTTCCTTTCACTCTTGTTCAAAGTTCTGCTAGCATATGCCACTGGTCGTCCATTTCCGTTTGACAAAATTGCACCAATAGCATAATTTGATGCGTCAGTCTGAACGATGAAACGATTGTTTTCGCATAAATCTGGATACTGCAATATATGTGGAGATATTAAACATTCCTTTAAAGTATTAAATGATTTCTCACAGTCAGCATTCCATTCAAAAGGTATATTTTTTCTCGTCAATCTATTTAACGGGTACGCAATTTCCACAAATTTTGGTATAAACTTACGATAGTAATTTGTGAAGGCTACAAACCGCTTTACTTCATCTGTACTTTTAGGATGTGGATAATTTTTAACAGTGTTAATTTTTTCAGGGTCGGGCATGATACCCTCACTAGATATAACGTGTCCAAGATATAAAATTTCTTTTCTAAGAAAATCACATTTCAATGGGTTTAATTTAAGGTTTACTGATCTAAGTTTTCAAAGACATCCTGTAGATTTTTGTTATGTATTTCCAAATTTCTCCCAAAAACGATCAAATCGTCAAGATATATGAGACATTTATTATAGTTTAGACCCGCCATAGCTATAGTCATCATCCTTGAAAAAGAACTTGGACTTGTTTTCAAGCCCATTGGCATGCGGGTCATCTGATACTGACCAGAACAAAATGCTGTATATTTTCTGCTATTTTCATCTAATTTAATATTATAGTAACCCTGGTATAAATCTAAATGAGTGAAGTAAATGCTGCCTGTTAAGGACTCAAAAATTTCGTTAATATCCGGCAATGGGAATTTGTCATCTTCTATACAGTTATTGAGTTTTCTATAATCGACCACAAGCCTCCATTTTTTATCTGTTGTAGAGCTAGACTTCTTAGGAACTAATAAGATGGGGCTAGACCAGTCACTTTTACTGGGCTCTATTATACCCTCGGCTAACTATTTTATTTATTTGAGATTGTATTTCACCTTTTTGGGAAATAGGCAATCTATACTGTTTCGAGAAAACGGGGTTGGTATTTGATTTCAAACCAATTGTATGAGTATAAACGTCTGTAGTCTTTAATTTATCCCCGGGAAGGTAAAAAATATCTGAATATTTAGCACATATTTTCTCGATAGTATTCTGTTCTTCATCGTTTAAATGTTTAAGTTTTATTGAAGAAAATAATGATTTTACCCGATCAGAATGAATGTTAGGTTTTTCAAATTCGCAAACGTTAAAATCTCCTAAGCTTTTTATAGTAGTCTCAATTTTATTCAAAGAAATATTGTTCTCGGTAGTGTTTAAAATTTTTATTGGTATCAAACCATTTTTGGGTGTTGCTATAGAGCTTGCAACAAAAATACCGTCCTGTATTTCCTTTGACAATACGACGCAGTCCTCTTTTAAATTTGTATTAATAAAATGTATTGACTCGCATCTCGCAGGAATATCAAACACTAATTGGCATCTGTTCTCCATAGGTAAGCAAGTAGTCATTGTAGTTGTGTGTAAAGTTACACATTTAGTATTAAAATCCATCAGCACTTTGTAATTATAAAGAAAATCGCGACCTAATATTCCATCTGACGCAATCGGTAAGTTATCAAAAACTTAAAACTTGTGAGCGACGAACTCATTACCTAAAATGAAAGACAAATAAACGTATCCTATAGCTTGGACTTTGCCTCCTAGTCCGTTTACGGTTACGCGCTCTTTATGGATAGGAATGTTTAGATCGATAGCATGTTTATACTTGAAAGCTGATAACGATGCCCCAGAATCAACGAGAAAATAATGCGCTTTATTTCGTTGCGTTGTTGAATGCAAAGAAATGTAACAATCACTATCACTTGCTAAAATTATATGTTCGTTGTTAGTCACGAAAAAACTGATTAGGAGTCACTTCCGCTTCCGTTTTTTCCTCATTAAAAGAATTGATGTATCGTTCGCCTCTGGACCTATAGTTCCCTCTATGTGAACGAACAAACATACCTCTTTGTGGCTGTCTGTAGCCGCTAAATCGCCCTCGGAAATACTGGCCTCGAGGCACGGCTGTAGCAGCAGGCGGCGTCCAATGTCCTTGTCCTCGCGCTCGTCCTCTGCTTGAGGGGTAGCTGCTGCGGCCTCCACGATAAGCCCTGGAATTGTCATGATTATTTCTGTAGTAATTATTTTTATAAGGTCTTCTGTACATACCCATACCCATGATTTCTCCTGTCGACGCCGATGACTCATCCTCATCTTGAGCGTCCTGGATAGCCTCCTTTAAATTATTGTAATTTCTCGCAGTTAATATAGTGTTTAGCCTACGATTCCGCAAACCCTTGATGAACTGTTTAATTGCGGTTTTTTCATTGAGCGGTTTCAGCACAGAATATGCCTTGTCGTTACCGTCGGCTTGCGAAATCGTAAGATTAACAAATAATTCAGTGATTTCTCTTCCATAGTCTCCTATCGATAAGTCATTTTGTCTCATTTTACTTAATTTTTCTTGAATAGCGGTTGCCCCTTTCTTACATAATAATATTTTCCTCATATCTCCTATTAAATCGTTTACACTAGTATAGTTAGAGTTTAACTTTAATTTCGCCTCCTGAGATAAACGACTTTTTAGTACAAAATTAATTAAATTCCTTTTGCAAGTATCAGCCGTTAAAATAGAGTCATAATACAGGATATTATCAATCAACTGCTTTGTGTTTGACTCTTCATTTGTCATGATAGGTAAAAGGCTTAAAGCCGTTTTTAAATCAAAAGAACTCATTGTTACGTCTAATTCCGTACTCTCACTTTGACACAATGTAAATATGTCTTCGTATAATTTTACAAATTTAAGACAATAATTATCAATTAATAAGATATCTTCGTTACTAAAATACTTATTTTTCACTTTCTCTTTAAATTCTAATAAAAATATTTCATACTTTTGGTAAATGTCATTCGCTTCATTTAACTTTATTCCTAGAACTTTACCAGACCTTCTACTTGGTCCTATTTTTATTAAATAAACTCTAACGTTTTTTAATTCATTATATAAAGTAACAATAGTATTCATAACTTACCACCATAACGTAGAACTCGAACTGTTACACCATTAAATAAAATATTCATTTTTTTTTTAGAATAACATAGACATAGTAATTTACTGTAATAAGTATCTAAAAATAACTATTGAGTCCAAAGTTCAATCTGCTCGCCGTATATGGGTAACGATGACGCATATTCGATGATAATACACATTGATACTCGTATCTTATTGATTACAGGAATTATTATAATTATAGAAACGTATCGACCGCACACTTCACTTCACTCACACTATATCTGGATACTTTGGGGATGCAACTGGAATCTCCGGTTGCTGCATTTGCCGCCGAAACAACGATCTGCGTATGACAGTACGGTTGATTTCCTTAGTGATCCACTTTGTATGGCAATTCTTGTAGAGCCGATAGCTTACATAAAGCAATCCACATATCAGGATCATCAAAATCACGGCCAGAAAAATTGTCGTGGTGGACATGTGCTGTCTGACCTCCTCGATATGTGTCCCGTTGTCTCCCCCAGCTGCGTTCTGGATAACAATGTTCTCCTCCTTAGATTGATTTTTGCCCATTGTGAATAACCGTTTTGCGTAATTTGCACGCGTCTACTTTACAGTTGCGATAATGCGGGACTCGTTCCATAGTTGCCTCTTAGTTTGTTCGCAAATACGGGGACATATAAGGAACGTAGGTATCAGATTCGCGGCGCCGCCGGCTCCGAAGCGAATGCCATAGGCAGGGTCGCCATGTAAGGTACGGAGTAGGTATAAGAATGAAACCCGAAAGAATGCTCAAACAATACTGATTTATTTCATATTAAACATTGATTATATACTCATCATAGAAATAGGTTACATGACACATACTAACACCTCTACAATGAGATTGACAGGCACATAAGAACAAACAAAGTGTCCATTGAGTCTGTCACTCTCTCCCTGAAGGCCTGGTGAGATGCCGTTTCACGCTTCGCTTAAAAAATTATAAAGGCATGAAATTAATGAGGGAATTTGCGAATGAAAACTCCGCTAGATGGCGTTAGAGGACGGCTGGTCCAACAACGAGTGGATTGGTTACATTTTGACGTATCATGTCAAAATTATGAAGTTTATGAAACAACCAATGTCGTTAAAGTTGTTGTTAAAGTTGTTGTAGTCTACGTAACGCCATCTATGGAATGTTTGATTTGCAAAAACCCTCATCGATGGCGCTACTGCCGCTTACGTGATAGAGTATGGTAGCCCTATGGAACGTAATAGTTCCTTAAGAATAAATGTCACGACTTTATTGGTAGAATAAAGAACAGAGTTCTAAAAGCATCCTTAAATTTGTCCTCAGGCCGCTATACCTGCCTATAAGGACCATAGTGACCCTTGGCAACTTCAGCGTGTCCAGCAATCTAATAGCGGAGACCAACACCTCCTGCCTCCGGTTCCTGGCCCAGGAGTGCACTCTGTTCCTCTCGCACATACACGCGAACAAACCGGGAGTGCCGGTCCCTCAAGATGACGATAAACACCCCGATGTGAATAAGGACTATGTTTGCGTGATTGACTTGGGATTGTTTGAGCTGTCGCTTAGGATGGACGATAAGGCTAGTGCGGTAAGTAATTATCTTATTTATCGTCCAGTTGGTGAATAACCCACATTTTAGATACACTAACGGTGTGCAGGCTTTGCTAATTTTATGTACAAGTTTATCTAGCGACATCTAGTTTTCTCAAACGATAACTTTACCTTTATCGTGCTATATAACTCTTTAGTAGCGACATCTGAATTTATGATTTGACAACTGTTGGTTGAGAAAGAAAAAAGGCAGCAAATAGTCTTCCGCCCCGGCCGCTACCCACGCTAACCCTCTTATAATATCTTCTCCTTCATAAATGTTCTGTAAAGGACTTAAATTGAATAAAGAGATTTTGATTTGATTTGATCCTTAGTCTGTGCCACTAACGATAATGAAACGGAGGCAGTTATAAAGAAGTCTTTCCAGTGGATTAAGGAACATTGGCGAGAGATTCGTGCAGCAAACATCGGTGTAGTCCAAAAGTGCCAGTACCAGCAGAGTCTTAGTAGTGGTAGTCTTCCGACTGGTTTCAGTGATTTGCTTATCCCGGCTAAGTGTTTTAACCATAAACAATGGCCTCTGGACAATTTGTCTTACAATTTTCAACTTTACAGACAAGTGAACAGCCGCAAGTGGATTTAAGTGCGTCAAACAACATGGTAAACCTATACACGTGTTGGGACTCTGCGTCGGCTCTCTGCCGGATACTGACGTATGTCGCCTCCGACGGCGACTCTCAACCGCCCTTCGACCCTTCGTCGCGACACACAAGCATATGCTCTGACCAGCCATTGGAGCCTTTAGTAGGTGAGTTCAGTAAAAAAAAAAATTGAAAAACTAGTGGCCCGCCCTCACTTTGTTTCGTGATATTAACGCGTGTTTTGCTTTCGCTATAACCCTTGTCGTTGCACATAGAATTTACCTCTTTATAAATAGTAGGAAAGTAAGTTTCGATTAAAATGGCGTTCTTCTTCGATTAGGGCTGTATATCTGATCTCTCGATCGATATGTTCTTAGGCAAAACGAATAGAACGCATTCTGCGCGACAAATCTGCGGAAAAAAAAAGAGTTTAAGATTTGATATCTTCTTTTTGCAACTGACTTCAGAAACACACACTCACGTGTTCTATCATTCTTAGACACATACCTATCCATATTATTTCTGCCTAGCTCGTATATTTTTGTTTTTTTTTCTATATTTAAACTGTGTTACTACTCATGGTAGGTAGTCTGAACTTTATTCACGAGCATATTTTTGATCTGCTTGTACGAGTCGCTTTACCCTTGAGAGTAACTAATAAAGAACATATTATTTTAGGTCTAGAAGACCGGCCCATAGAAGAAATAAGAGAACTCTCGCCAAGCGAGATTCAACAGGTCAACGACCTCATGGCTGAAGCTATGAAGGAAAGTCCCAATACAACACGTAAGTACGAGTGTTATCATTGTATTTAAAAAAAACTGTTTGAATGCTGTTTCTTTCATCTTTGTCCAACATTCGAAATATCATCATGAACCATGGATCTATTGTGCATTGTAAGTATCTGTTCACCAAAAGTCACATCGTATCCTGATACGATACGTACGTTTGTATACCAGAGGAGACACCCGTAGGCTTAACATGCGCACCGCGACAAGCGCATCCTTCTATCCCGCTCATCGCTCAGTCAGGTGAGCGAGAAGCAACTTGCGCCGACACAATATGAGTGTCGACAAATTATCTCGCGGCGCGCATGTTAGCCCGCTATGGGAAAATGTCAATGAACACTGAGACTTGTAAAGAAAACAGCATTAGTTCTGACATTTGCCGGACCTAGCCTAAATGCAAATAACCGCTAGATGATAAAAGACAACTCTGTAAAGTAATTTTGATTTTTTGACATAATATTTCAGTTGACGAGGACGAGCTAAACAGTTCAACGGAAAAAGAGGGCGTTGAAATATTCTTCTTCCCCGACGAATCCAATATGAAACAGCGCCAGTCCTCCGAGCCCACGGAGTTAGAGTCCGAACCTAAATCCATAGACTACGAGGACTTCCAGAGTGGAAGTGTGGAGGAGGCGGTGGAAGCCAAGCCGATCAATATGCAGGTCGCCAGGGAGCTTGGTGACCCTACTTCGACACCCAAAGCGACGCCGAGGAAGCCTAAAAGAAAGAAGGTAATAGAGTTAGAATAGAATAGAAAAAAATCTTTATTCCATCCAGGTCCATACAGAATACTTATAAATGTCAAAACATAATATAATCTACCACTGGTTCGGAACGTCGATTTCTACTGAGAAGACACCAGCAAGAAACTCAGTAGTTACTCTTTTCAAATAGATAAGATTAAGCAGTTCACACTTCATCAAAAGTCTCAATCGCTTACCATCAGGCGATCCGCCTGCTCTACAGCAAGAGCACTTAGCAAGTACCTGGTGAGCGTCTCCCAAGATTCGGTCCGTATGCCGAGACGGTAGGAAGGACCATGGGCTGGTGGAGGGACCTGCTCTACAGCAACCTATCACATAATAAAAGTAGAAATAAAGCGACGCCTAGGAAGACAATATGTCTAGTGAAACATCGATTGCGGAAACTCAAATAACTACATAATTATTACTTGTAACGGCAACAATACATTTCTTGAGTAAAAAATAAATCTAAATGACATTGTCAATGCTCTATCTCCCTCACACACTTTCGTACATTCATTAATTATATTTCTATAAACATTCATTCATTCTATCTCTCTTATCTCCCTATCTGCTCCACCCCCACTCCCCCTGTTTAAAGCGCCGAAAACTAAAGCGCTTGTCTAATTATTACATTCTGAAAGTAAAATATTATGTTGCAGAACAAATCAGGCGGCGAAGGTAGCAACACAGACGACGAATACTGCATTGTAGAGACGCAGCAACAGTACGGACAGGACAACGACCTGGACGAGCCGGTGGTGAACTGGATCGGCCCGGGACCAGTTTACATGTACGATAACCACTTCACCGTGCCTGCGGCCAGGACGGATGTACTAAAGGCGCCCAAGAGTTTCCCGCCGCCGGTTATGAGGTATGAGAATCCCTAGTGGCCTAGTCATAAGTTCTTTTTATATAGTGACACAGAATAGCTTGACGACAAGAAAGAGGAGAGCCCACGTTGCAGTTACTTTACATGTACGATAACCACTTCACCGTGCCTGCGGCCAGGACGGATGTACTAAAGGCGCCCAAGAGTTTCCCGCCGCCGGTTATGAGGTAAGAGACTCCGTTGTAGCCCAGTCATCAGTTCTTTTTATATAGTGACACAGCATAGCCTGACGGTAAGCAAGAGGAGAGCCCACGTTGCAGTTACAACGGACGCGATCACATCGGTTGATACTGCCATACTGGCCCGCAAGTTGCTTCTTGACACTTCGTTTCGTTCGTTGAACTCAGTTAATCAGTTATCAGCCAGATATTTGGTTCATTTCTGACGCCCTGGTAACTCAACTCTCCGTCGCCTGTAATGAAGTTAAAAAAATTCGGTGGGACACAACAGTCGTCAAATATTTTTTTTAAATTAATGGTCCTAAACGACCCATTCAAAAAGAATAGGTACATTCAAAAACGCTCAAAGGTGAAACGAAGTTATACTGAGAAATTTCTTGAAAAAGTCTCAAGGATCAAAAGCGGACGGAAAAAGAAGTTCATAAACCAATCTTATCCGTCTTTTAGGTACAGCCTATGTGAAATGTCGGTGACGTGGAACATGTTCGGCGGTCACGACTTCAGGCCGGCGAACGAGGTGGCGCCCCCAAAGAAAACTGTCACGATCGACGACCCGAGGAAACAGGGCTCCCCTACCACTGTCAAGTGAGTAATTTTTTATATTCCTCTATTCTGTTCACAGACCTATGTTTTCTTACAAGGTAGAGTAGACACAGTGTGACAGTTATGTTTTAGCGCATGGAAAAAATCGGAACTATAAAACGTCAAGATAGTCGAAGTTTTGAGGAACTAATGGAGTTACCATATAACTAACTAGCGGCCGCCCGCGATTTCGTCCGCGTGGAAAAGTAACTTTTTACCCCCCGTGACAATGAGGTCTAAGATGTAGCGTGTTTCCAGAAGAAGCCTATTCGCTCTCGACTTAAAGACACCCAAATTGTAGCTATATCTGGGAATACAGAAGCCGGCAAGTTGTTCCATTCCTTAGCATTTCGTATTAAGAAAGAAGAAGCGAAACGCGATATTTATTTTCAAAATAAAATATTAAAACCTTCAAGTGAAATAACTAGTATTTAAAAAAAATACGCGGTGAGTATTACAGGTTACGTCACTTTGAAAACGTGTCAAACGGCGTAATTTTGTAACGCGTAATATTGAGTGGATTTTTTTTTTAATTATTTTAAGTAATAAAAGACAAATAATTAGATAATTACGTGCCTTTGACATTATGAAATGAAGTTTTATATTTAAAAGTGGTTCTTTATGATTCGCTAAATGTGTTCCTCATAACAAGGATGTATGCAAAATAAAAAAAATATATTGACAAATCGGGCATGATACAACGGCCCGACTGTAATGGGGTTACTATTATAACCAATGGGTTACCATAGTCACCCCATAACCAGCCGACTTACCCTATGATATAAACGGGAGAGGCGTCAGCAATTAATTTCACGACCATGTTGACATTATGTTTCTCAAAACTATCGTGATCAACATTTTTATATTTCATCTCATCAGCAACCCACACTCGTCCACTGCTGGACATAGGTCTTCCCTAATGCACGCCACGGCTTGCGATTTTGCTACTCGACACTCTCATCCTGCCCCCACCAGTTAGTCTCCCCTAATTGCACGCCACTGCTCCCGATTTTCGGCCACTCGACACTCTCATCCCCCACCAGTCAGCCTTCGAATTTTTTTTTTTTTTTTTTTTTTTATGAGATAGGGGGCAGACGAACAGACGGTTCACCTGATGGTAAGTGACTACCGCCGCCCATGGACACCCGCAACACCAGAGGAGTCGCAAATGCGCTGCCGACCTTTTAAGAAGGAATACGCTCGCTTTTTGAAGGTTTGTGGGTCGTATCGGTTCGGAAATACCGCTGGTGACAGTTCATTCCATAGTTTTGTAGTTCGAGGCAGAAAGTTTCTCGAGAAACGCACAGTTGAAGATTGCCAAGCATCTAAATGATGTGGGTGAAACTGTTGTCGAGTGGAGCGGTGGCGAAATGAAGCGGCAGGAATCAATCCGAACAATTCCTCAGAGCATTCCAAATGGTATATTCGGTAGAATACACATAGCGAAGCTACATCTCTACGCAGCGCCAAGGGATCGAGCCTACTGCAAATATCTTGGCAGTCAACGATTCGAGTCGCTCTCCGTTGAATCCGGTCTAGAGGGAGAAGCTGGTACATGGGCGCCCCTGCCCAAAGATGAGAACAGTATTCCATATGCGGCCGAACTTGCGCCTTATACAGCAATAGACGATGGGCCGGAGTGAAATACCGTCTCGATCGATTGAGGCATGTGCGACAAGATGGAATGTCATCATCCCATCTTGTCGCAGGGCATCAACCAAATTACGCTTACCGAGTCGCGGTCTCCACTCAAGGACTATACAGGATGTAACAAAAAGGGGGTATCATCCCAAAGTGAACTGATTCTGACACACTTTACAAATGTCATATTAGAGTTTTTAACCTGCCAAGATAATATTACGATTCATCATCATCATCATCATCATCATCAGCAACCCACGTTCGTCCACTGCTGGACATAGGTCTCCCCTAATGCACGCCACCGCTCCCGATTTTCGGCCTCTCTCATCCAGCCCACTCAAGCCAGCCTTCGAATGTCGTCATCCCATCTTGTAGCAGGGCGTCCAACACTACGTTTACCGAGTCGCGGTCTCCACTCAATATCCCCCATAAAATGATATACGATTATTAATATCTAATTGAAATCCGATTCTTCGTGAAATCCAATTCAATTCGCACATCACTAATGACCAATCAGCTGATAGCTGAAGGATATTGACCTTTCATCATCATCATCATCATCATCATCAGCAACCCACGTTCGTCCACTGCTGGACATAGGTCTCCCCTAATGCACGCCACCGCTCCCGATTTTCGGCCTCTTCATCCAGCCCACTCAAGCCAGCCTTCGAATGTCGTCATCCCATCTTGTAGCAGGGCGTCCAACACTACGTTACCGAGTCGCGGTCTCCACTCAATATCCCCCATAAAATGATATACGATTATTAATATCTAATTGAAATCCGATTCTTTGTGAAATCCAATTCAATTCGCACATCACTAATGACCAATCAGCTGATAGCTGAAGGATATTGACATTTGACCGCTCCTTTTTGAATAGTTACCGCCCCTTGCATTGCAGGCGCAGCAAAGACTACGAGCCGTACGAGCCGCGAGGCCTCAGCGGCGGCGTCAGCTGGTGCGCGGGCAGCGAGCGAGCGCGCGCGCTGCCCCGCCCCGCGCCCCGCCGCGACCCCCGCGCGCGCGGCGGCCCTGCCCGGACCACCACACCTGCGTCAAGCTCTGCCTCACAAAGGTCAGAAGATCTATTTTTGAATAGGGGATTTTACCGTCGTTAAAATATCGACATCTGATACCTAGACTCGATAATTTACTGTATAAGTGTACAATTACTGAAGAAACATTTTTAAAAAGTTTGGATACAAGAAAGTTATAGAGCAACAAACTTTTGATATACCTGTCTCTTTCTTAAACAAATTTTGTACTGCGCTGTAGAAGCACTAGCCTAGTGACGTCATTAATAGAGTATCGCTCTCCTTTTCTGATTGGGAACTTTGCAACTCTATATCTTGGAACTAATGATGATAGATAAAAAATAAAAATGGAGCTGTGATTCATACTTCAAAAACTTACAATAAATAACAAAAAAATCGTAAAACCCTATTGTCGTCTACTAAAAAATGTGTGACTCGCATGATTTTTGACATCCGCATTTTTGAATCATTGAAAACTGGCGTTCGCAACGAGTGGTTTTAAACCCAAAGATATTGTATATAAGAACTAGATGGCGTACTCATTACTTGCATTCGAGCCTCGTGAGATGTTTATAACTTGATTGGCGTCCTACTCTAATAAGGTGACCACACGATTTAGATTTTCGATTACAATTATTGTTTGTCAAACTCAGTCCACCCACGTGGGAGTCGGACATCGCTTTCTCTAGGAAACTCGTGAAGCCCATTCAAACTAGAAGGGCTAGCACGAACGTTTCAAAGTATCGTTTGAGTATTTATGAGCAATTTTGTATGAAAAAAACACAAGTTCCAAATTAAAATTCCTTATTATGTATACGTACGATACGAAGAGACTACCGACTTTTCGAAAAGTTTGTGCTAGCCCTATTAGATTTTCTATTTACCTACCTATAATAATACACTCTGCGGCACATTTAACCGGCCATAGCGTATTATTCATACAAACGTACACACTTTGCGATTTGAAGGTTCTAAGGAGCAAGAATATTGACTAAAATTTAATTTTTTTCACAAACTCTTGGGGAAACTGGGGACACTTGATCCCCATTGTTAGTTCTATAAAAACAAAACGTACATAGGTAGGCAATTTTGTTAACTACCTACTGTTCCTCATTATTTGATTATTATATTTATTAGTGCTTCATATATATTTTTTTGCATTTTCCCAGAACTTTCCAAAAGGATCAATTGTCCCCTATTCTGGGAGACTTGATCCCAGTAACAGGTAGACTAGATCTTAGGGGATCAAATCTCTCTAATGCAAATTTGAAATAAATGAAAACCCGGTGTCTTTATAAAAGCATTATTTAATTTAACAAAATATTAAATTTATATTGCTTTACATGTCTCACATGTTCACTCAAGTATTAATTTTATGAGCATTGAGTCTCAGTCTTAGAAGAAATTTTACATTTTCATAAATATAAAATACAGCTTTGAAAATTTACATTTTATTGCATTAGCACTATATGCGAATGCACTATCTATATGAACTGATCATCATCTAAAGGTTGGACTTACATTAGAAACGTTTGAAAATCACTTGTTTAGTAATTTTTCCCGGTATGACGGTAAGCCACCTTTTTTTAATTTCTTCATTCTTTGGAAATCTGAAACAGTAAAAAATCCAGTCTTTAGATGACAAGCGAAATGGACACCCTACTCAATGCAAAAATAAAACTTTGACTAAACACTTACTTATGAAAAGATACACCGCAACCTTTATATGATTCACTTTTGCATCCTATCACACAACAAGTGAGAACCATTATTAAATAAATAAGCACAATTTTTACACTTTATTTTTGTCGTCACAATAATACAATCTTTCAAATTATTTTTGCCGCCGCCATATGGTGATGTCCAGACGCCAAGTGTTGCATATTTATTATAATTAAAACTACCATATCACCGACTTTTACATAAAACTAGTCGTTTATCATGGTTTAAAATTAAAAAAATAAAAAAGACATTATTAATTCCAACGTATCATTCCTTTAAATTATTCAATATTTTGAAAGTTCCCCAGAAGAAGAAATATAAACTTTGCGTAAGTTATACCACAAAGGTTTTTTTTTTATGATGGCAACCCTTTAGACAAGGACATATTCCTGTCGATCGCCATCTCGCTCGGCTCGATTTTCTGTAAAGCGATTTGGCATTTCAAAGTAATCTTTATTCCCACTGCATAGAATCGAAATTAACATTGCATTCATTTTCATAGTACACCATCTTGTTATAGTGTAAAATCTTTGTTTAAACCACTCGTTCCGTGAGGCGAGAGAACGCATTTACGTCAAATTATTTTTCTTTTTCTGTCAAAATATTTACGTTCCGTTGTACGTTACATCGAATACCGGTCTTACAATTGTAATACTGATTATAGAATTTTCTGCGCAAAACGAGTTAACACTATACTTTGACAAGCTTGGCAATACCCTAAGCGAGTGATTTCATTAATAGGTAATATTATGAATCATGATACTCGCGAGACGACGTGACTTGAAAAACGAGTAGTTTTGATTGGACGAAGCGGAAATTCAAAAATAGGTCTCCAGGCCTGTCTCACTCCGCGTGTAGGTATCGAACTTGCAAGTACATGCGTACATCCGGAGGAGCTAATCAGTAGAAACTCACGAGCGAGCGGCGACGCATGCACGACAGTTGCTTGCGATAAAAAGAGAACTCACTTCTAGGTATGAATAATTGTAGGTGTTGAACGTTAGGCGGTCGGAATTTCAACTTTATGTTATAGCCTGAGCCTTTATTTTCTATAAACGGTTTTGTTTCGTGGGCTTTATGTACTTGTATTATTAAGTATTCTGTGCCAAGGTAGCCAGCTCCGACACACACTCACACAGCGCGCGCGCACTTAATGAGCATCGCCAGCCACCTGCGCGACCCCCCGCCGACCCCCACCTCGCTAGGCGATGCTGATGCCCTATCGCTCAATGAAACTGGTAAGTCTTTTTTAATTGCTGATTGTTACATCTTCTAAATCCCACGTTTTCTCGTCCAGACACCATCCAGTTCTTCTGTAGGTCCCATAATCTTCCTCCATATCTATACGTAAATGTTAATTAAACCTATTCCATCAATGGCTATTTCAATTCAGTGATACGAGACGAAGAACCCCTCATGGAGACGTACGAGGCGGAACGGCTGGTGTCCGAAAACCTCATCCAGCTCGAAGAAGACTTCCAGAGGCTCGGCATCAGCCAGGAGAAGCCGGCAGCCAAGCCCGTAGACAGCGAGCCCGCGGACGACTCGCCGATATACTTCAGGTAACAGATTTACGCTCCTGTCAGTGTCAAGCATATCGCGAGTATTGGCAAAATATTTGCTATTATAGTGACCAGCCCTCACTTTGTTTTGAATGAATGAATAATTTTTTTTTTGTTTATTGGCCTGTATTGTGTTCAGGACACAGTTAATTTTGCCAATGTCAAGTGATTAAAGAGACACGTTCTTTGAAAATTGGCCGGTGACTGAGCTTGTTCTCTTTAATTAATTGAGTTTTTGATCACCTAAAACAAACAAAACATACACTGGCATACACAATAGACAACACAGTTAATAATTGGGAATGAATGAATGAAATCTTTATTTGCCACAGTAAGACAGAACATACACATATTTTGACGCAAGAACAAACAATACAATATTAAAAGTTACATAAATTAACACAAAGAATAAAAATACACGCAACTGTGCTAAATAGACGACCGCTCAGCTTTTAGCTAGCCAAATATAGCTAGCGCCGACGCTGGTTTTCAGCGGCTGGCCTAAAACATATTTGGTTTTGGAACAGTAGTTCCATTGTCTACCAATAGAAGGCGCTGGGCGTTGTTTGCACCGCGCTTGTGTTTCGCCTTTTCGGTTTGAATATGAGGTTTACCAGTGTCTATTGAATTTATCTCTTTATAAAATGGTATAGATGGATAATTATATTGTACCTTATGTAGAGCAAACTTTGTTCAGAATGGGTGATACAAATGGGCTTATTCCCGCTGTCTACCCTTCACACATATTTATGGCATTGTTCACCCCGGGTGAACAGTGATGTTTTAAAAGCTCCCGAAGTCTAGCACCTCTTGGTACTGATAAGGGGTAGACAACGGGAATGTTTTTTTAACATTTAGTTCACTCTCCACCCGGGGTGGACAAACAGAAGATGGATGGCGAGAATAAGCCTTAGAAATACTGGGTTAGTTAGTTAATGGGCTGCAGGATGTATTCCTGTATTTACTGAACGTAGTTTCATCATCTTCTTCAATTTTCAAGTTCAATTTCAAGATTTCGAATCACGGGACATTTTTTCACAAAGCGGGACAATTTTGCGTCCCTCTTTGTTTCGGGACAGGTGACCAAAAACAGTACTCTTGTACAGACTATACAGTCAGTTTATACGTACCCATATCCTACTCAAAAAGTATCTTGACTATCAATAACATAATTTATGTTCGTGTTTCAGACGCGTAGTGTTCTCCCCCGAGGTGCCAATCCGGCTGGACTACGTGGGCAAGCGCGTGGACCTGTCCGCCGGGCCCGTGGCCGGCCTGCTCATGGGCCTGGGCCAGCTCAACTGCTCCGAGCTCACGCTCAAGCGGCTGGACTACAGGTAACACGCTGAGCTAACACCCGGCTGGACTACGTGGGCAAGCGCGTGGACCTGTCCGCCGGGCCCGTGGCCGGCCTGCTCATGGGCCTGGGCCAGCTCAACTGCTCCGAGCTCACGCTCAAGCGGCTGGACTACAGGTAACACGCTGAGCTAACACCCGGCTGGACTACGTGGGTCAAAGTTTAAATTGACTGTAATAGATACTGAAATTCTACCAAATTAAATCGACGTCTGAACTTCTGGTCGCAGAGTTTATGACCCCACTTTTAAAGTGCTTTAGAAATCTAAGATCTTATTGCGTACTTTTTATATTGATACTTGTATGATGGTTACTTTTGGACTGTATAACACAGTTCTCATACATTTTACAGGTAGTTTCGTTTTCTAAATTGATTTGGTAAAAAAATCGTCATTGTATTATTTATTTATGACCCACCGTCACTTCGTTTCAGTACATTAGTTACATTAGTACCAATAGATGGCATTAGGTATTGATTATCTAGGAGGCTATCGCTGCAAAAGTGGTGTAACCCACATTTTTAAGTTATCTCTTAATGAAGTATTCAGGGCTTACACCACTTTTGCACTGATAGCCTCATATTAGATGGTTGTTAGATTAAAACATCTGGTATTCCAGGCTCGGGCTCCTCGGGCTGGAGAAGCTGGTGCAGTGGGCGCTGCACGAGTGGCTGTCGGACATCAAGCGGCACCAGCTGCCCGGCCTGCTCAGCGGCATCGGGCCCATGCACTCGCTGCTGCAACTCAGTGAGTGGAAATACTGAACAGTGATCACCCAACGTATTCAGTAAAACATTTGGAGATCAGGCAATTTTTTTTCAAAAGACATCTAACGATGGAACGAGCTCGCTCAGAATTATCTAACCTTGGGCCATTTTTAGATAATTCTGAGCGAGCTCTTTTGACGACTGAATCACCTGTGAAATTCAACCCTTTTTTTTTTTTCAAAAGACATCTAACGATGGAACGAGCTCGCTCAGAATTATCTAACCTTGGGCCATTTTTAGATAATTCTGAGCGAGCTCTTTTGACGACTGAATCACCTGTTCAATGGAGGCTACCGCGTGTGAAAATTCCGTTAGATGGCCTACATTAATAATAGCTGGCAGAACATATACAATTTTCTACCAACAAGCGTCAAATAAAATTTCGAATGCGTAGTTCAATAAATTCACTTGTCACGTCTGTGTTACGTCTGTATTTTTTTTATTGCGATAACCTTCACTGATGATTTCGTAATTGAATTATTCTTGGGGTAATCAAGTAAAACTCCGTTAATCAGCCATTTTATATAATCAAATATAAACACAAAAAAGTAACCCCGACAACCGCTATCGACATCATACCACAGACACTACAGTAATGTTCTCCTAATGGGATACAATATGGCCTTTAAAGTTAAACTTGAACTAAATCATCATCAAATCAAATCAAATAGTTTATTTGCACAAATATGGGTGGTTTACATTTTGGTGTTTTGAAATTGGTAGAATCTCCATATTTAACCTTTCGGCAAGCAAAATATTGAATACAAGATTAATTTTACATAAATTGCATTGAAATTATATTAACTAAGATTTTATGAATACATTGCATTATACTGAAGTTAAATAATGTTGAGAAATAAAATAAACGGAACATTACAATTTGTCACATAAATATTCTGTAAAAGAGTTACTACTCTTACTCGTCAATAGAGTTTTAACTTGGTATTTAAATAAATCATCATCAGCCTGTTGCAGTTCACTGCTGGACGTAGGCCTCTCTAACGCTCGCCACTTTGATCGATCTTCGGCATCCAACATTGAACTAAATAGTATGATAATATTCCAGTTACGGGTATCCGCGACCTGGTGTGGCTGCCGTTCGACCAGTGGCGGCGCGACGGGCGCGTGGTGCACGGGCTGCGGCGAGGCGCCGCCTCCTTCACCGCGCGCACCGCCGTCGCCGCGCTCGACATCACCACGCGCCTGCTGCACTTGATACAGGTGAGGCGTCACGTGCCCTGTGGCTAGGGGCGTTAAGAATACTGCCAAGGTATTCCCCGCCTGTCGTAAGAGGCGACTAAACGGGCTTCGGAGTACGTGAGCATGCCACTACTGGGGAGTGGCTTGCTCAGTATCACGACTCCGCGAGGGAAAAAATCCTACTGGGTGTCCTGGTAGTCGCGCATTTGGGAAGGGCTGCATTGCGCCAAACATTTTGGCTAAAGTGGCTAAGCGCGATTTGCGGCACGGGTCCAGTCCCGGCTGTGGGGTATCCGACCCGCGATTGCGCTGAGATTGGACACCCCAGGGGTTTTGGTTAGGGTTAGAGTCCCCACACACCACCTTGTCCCCCACATGTGGCAAGGTGAAGGCCCATGAGGTTTCCCATCTTATATAAAAAAAAAACCATGCACGCAGGTGAGGCGTATGGATAAGAAGCAGTAATAGGGAGACACCAGCATCACCAGCTGGGCTAACATGCGCGCAGCAAGAAAATTCATTGACACTCGTGTATAAAGCACGCAAGCAGGCGGTTTGCCATTATTCCGGCAGATGGCACTATGCATTTTTACACCGCGCAAGCATTGTGTGTCACCGGAATAATGACCCCAAGCCGCCTGCCTAGGGGTGGCAGTTGCAAAATAAGCTACACAGACGAAACTGGTATTTTATTCGACCGTCTCCCTGCCTGGACCGTGAGGGTGCCTTGTACAACTCGTATTGTGTCGGCGCAAGTTGCTTCTCGCTCACCTGACTGAGCGATGAGCGGGATAGAAGGATGAGCTCTCGCGAACGAGAGTCGACAAAATTCTGTCGCGGTACGCATGTTAGGCCTACAGGTCCCTCCACCAGCCCATTGTCCTTCCTACCGCCTCGGCATACGGACCGAATCTTGGGAGACGCTCACCAGGTACTTGATAAGGGCAAGGCCTGTACAATATCGGCGCCGATGCCCACATATCGGTCGCCGGTGGCCTCCTCTGCGGAGTGGAGGGAGACGCGCATCTATTCGCTACTAATAATAGTTCAATGCGTTTAAAAGCCAGAAATGAAGCAGTATTATGATTTAAAGTAAGTTTTGACACTACATTAGGGTGGGCATTCTGAAGCGGTGACCTCTTTCAGGGCCACTATGAAGGCTGCGCGCCGGGGGACGGCCTCCTGTTGTGGTGGCTATATTGCCACCTCGGCAGGGCACAGGCGTCCCTCCGGTGCGTGTGCCTGCTTTGCGGGCCGAGGCCGGACTGGTGGGCAGCGTGCAAGGCAAGTCACCGCAACCACCTGATTGTCTGTCTCCAATGTTAGTTGTTTTGATGTCGTGAACTTTAGTGGTTTGGTGTCGTGACTTTTGTTTGTGACTAGTGGCCCGCGCTCTCTTCATTTCGGTAGTGTCAAACAGCACCAACAGATGGCGCTGAGTGTCGATTAGTTCGCGCAAGTTTTTCGCTTTTTCGGTTTCTCTATAAGCCCTTACTTCTATTTAATAGTATGTACAGGTGTATCGGTAAACATTTATATCCCTTTAACCACGTTTTTATTAACCATTCTGAACAACACTTGGTTTATGACTTTTACAAATACACATAAAATCATTTGAAATTTTCATACCAAGTCGGTCACGTGGCGAAAAAATTGTATCGATTTTCCAAAATTTTCCAAACATATGTTGTTCAGAATGGTTTTTAAAAGACGTGGTCAAAGGGACTAAAATGTCTGCAAATACACCCTGTATAAGTAGCTATATATATAAGTTTATGAGGACGTATGACAGGATAATACCAGCGTCGTGGTGATACGCCGTGACACACTCTAGTATATTCTGTCAATAAAGTCGTAAAATTTATTCTTTAGGAACTACTTATTACTGAGTGACTACTATGACAGGGGATACCAAATGGCGGACCGCGGGCCAAATACGGATCGCGGGCCAAATGCGGACCGCGGGCCAAATGACCGCTAGTAAACATCGTTCATTGTGCGGACCGCGATAGTAATTTCACTCTCAAAAACAAACTCCGAACGACACTAATTGGTGACCCCTGCTCTATGACGAACGCGGAAGTGGCGCCATCAATTATCAATTTCATGACTTTCTTGATGCATTAGCAAGAACTGGAGCATGAAGAATAACCCGATATAATTGCAATTGGTATTTAGCTCACTCAACGACTTCTGCGACACAGGCCTGCGAGCCTAGTGCATAAGTCACTGAATCTATGTAAATTGCCTCCTAATTTTGCCAAAAAAGACATTTATTATTATTATTTATTTAGACGACCCGTTTAGCGCAATGGTTTGAGCGCCGGTTGAGACGTAAGGGTTGCGGGTTCGATTCCCGCACCAACACAAATGTTTGTTGATGAAACAGATATTTGTGTTGGGTCTGGGTGTTTGTGGTTCCTTCGTTGTTTCTGGTTTCCATAGCACAAGGGAAAACCTTAGTTTGGGACCAAGACGATGTATGTGATGTTGTCTCAATTTATTTATTTACTTGTGGCCCGCCCTCACTTCGCTTCGGGGCCGTAATTCAGAAATGAACCAATAGATGGCGCTGTGTCCAATTACATCGCGCAAGCGTTTCGTGTTTTCGGTTTACCTATAAGCCTTGTCGTTGTCTACAGAAGTAATCTCTTTATAAAGAGTATAGATATAGATTATTATATGGATAATTTTTATTTTTGGTATAGCAATTCTTTGCAATTTATTATTTTTTAAGTGCAATATTTACTTAAGAATAAATTGCAAAGAATTGCTATACCAAAAATAAAAAATTATTCGTTTAGCAGTTTCATCTTAACTAGTGGTCAAATATTTGTATAATGTTTCCACTGGATATTGTATAGTATACCTTCAATATTGATGAGACTATCGTCAGCTCATGGCGAGTTAAGCACTTACGAAATTCGTCGGCTTAGTAAGGGGCTCGGATGGTGTAATATGGATAGCATATCTGCCCGGATTGCAGAAGGTTGTGGGTTCAAGTCCCACCTGAACCCTCCGAGGAATTTTTAAGTGCAATATTTATTATATGGATGTTCACAGGCGACCGCGGAGACAGCGTTCGACATGCTGACGCCGGGGCCGACGCTCCAGCTGCAGGCGGCGTACGAGAGCCGCCGGCGCCGCCGCCGCCGCGACCCCTCGCGGCACCCCTCCGACATCCGCGAGGGCGTGGCCACCGCCTACCAGACTGTCAGAGAGGTGCGTTATAGAAATACAAATATTCTTTATTCAATTAAGTCCTTATAGAACATTTATGAATGTCATATATTAAGCTACCGGTCATTCGGAACGGAAAGTCGAATACTACCGAGAAGAATCAGCGTTGGCAACTTAACCTTTCAGCTTTATAGTTTCTCAGATGTAAAGGTTCAATTTGCCTAAGTGTGAACACAGCTGTTGTCTTGACGCGTCTGTGTGTGTTGAAGTATTACGTAAGAACATTTTTTGAAAATTTTCTACGGAAACCAGACTCAATATTAGGTATATAACGGATTTTGTGTTGAAACGAGAATCGAAATCGAATGTTTAGACACAAGGGTAGCGGTTTGGTATTTAGTATACCGAATCCTTCTGCAAACAGACAGAGATGACGATATGATGAGATGACATTTGTGTTTGTGCAGTGTCTAGATGTAATATATGTATTTAAGTATTAATTAAAATTAATTAAATTAGATTAAATTAAATTGAGACAACATCACATACATTGTCCTGGTCCCAAATTATATATATATATATTATATTTGTGTTTTCCCTGTTGTCTGTTATCTGTAACACAAATGCTTAAGCTACTTGGTACGCAGTCAACTTATGAGATGTGATGTTGTTTAGGGTTTCGCGGAGACAGCAGCCACGATAGCGATAGCGGCGTGCTGCGGCACCATTTGTGTTTCCTCTGTTATCTGTAGCATAAGTGCTTAAGCTACTTAGTACGGAGTCAGGTGAATGTATGAGACGTGATGTTGTAGGGTTTCGCGGAGACAGCAGCCACGATGGCGATAGCGGCGCGGTCGTCGCACGTGGGCGTGCTGCGGCACCTGCCGGGCGCGGCCGTGGCGCCGCTGGCGCTGGCCGCCGCCGGCGCCGCCGACGTGCTGGGCGGCGTGCGCGCACACCTCGCGCCGCACCACGCGCGCGACCACGCCGACAAGTGGCGCCGCCAGCCGCCGCCAGGTGAGACACCGTCCCAGGAATCAAGGTTGCCAGGTGTTATAAATGAAAATAGCAGACAGTCATCACGAACTATGGACCGTAGGAGAGTCTAAGTGCGGGAAATGAAGTCCACTTTACATTACAAGCCAGACAGTCCAACCAGTTTCACCGAATTTTTAGGTAAAGAGGCCGATACATCACTAGCCGAAACGAAAACCTCAATAAATCCTAACAGACCGGGCACGCACTCAAAAAGCCTAACTATGCCTGACTTTATCCGCTTGGCCACCCTACCTCCCGGAAGGCGGAAGGTGGCTGGGCAGGAGGGCATCGAGCCCACGAGGCTGCGAGCTAATAATAACCTAACATTTTAACTTCGGACTATACCATAGATACATCACTCAGGCGCGTAACCACGTTGACAAGTGCCGCCGCCAGCCAGGTGAGTGTCCATCCGTTTCGTTGTAGGCACTCAGGCTATGCACACATTTATGCGCATGTATTGATCTTAGTATAGTGCGTCATAAGAGCTATCGGGCCTACTTACTTACGCCACTGGTTAAGTAGGTTATACAACCTGTACTTTCAACCAAATACCTTCTTTCTTCATTGAAAGCCGGTAACATATCTTAACCAATAAATACCTACGTTAAAACTAATAATATATTTTACTTCATTCCAGAAACATCAGATCAATAGTCCGGACTGCATCAGGCATGTGATCTCCAGCGATGTTGATGATGCACATTCATCCAAGTATCTGCGACTCACTTGAATACGACACGAATTTATACCTACTCGTCTTAGACAATAAGGCTTAACCCTTATCTCATTATACTTCGTAGTCGCATTTTAGCTATTGCAAAATTTACCTTCTTTTTCCATCTTTATGCGTCGAAATGAGACACAAATAGCTAAACTGTTACTATTGAATGGCAAATTTATAAGTTCTGTTAATGTTATATTTTTCAATATTTATCAGCTTGATATGGTATAAGGCACTTTTAGAAAGGGCGGCTAAACATATAATGATATTACGTCGAAAATAACATAGAAACAAATTAGCCACTTCGTTATAGTGGTACATGTGATGTATTTTATAAGAAGAGTTACGAGCTACAAAATGCAATTAGTACAATAATAATGCGTCAGGCATTAAAACAAATTCATAATTCAAATAGGGCTAGTATTCCTTTGAACATTTAGCCCACTCGGGGCACTGAGACATATAACTCATTATTTTAGTACTGTCAGGAAATTGACGTATGCAAAAAAAATCAAATCACTTTTTTCAAATGTTTTTTTTTACTTTCAATAAGTGAAATAATACTTTCTGCAATAATATTTTTAAATTATGTCTCAAAGCGTTGTAACTCAATATATTTAATAACATATTAATAATATAGTAGATATAGTAGAATATTCCCTGTATAAGGCGTATTTGCACTTTTGAACAAATTTCCAACAACATCCCGTTTAATTTCGATGAAATTTCTTACTATTTTAGTAAGAAGCATGCAAATTTCAAATTGACCTATAACTTATTTTAAAAAATTAAATCACTAAAAAAATCATACCATCAGGTTCCATGAAATAAATGAATATTTATAAAATAAGTCTTAAGAAAGATATTTTTTTAGATTAGACCTCTGCATGTTTCTTACTAAAAATATTGAATCTATAAAAGTGCGTAATACGCTTTTGATGTGTTCAACCCCTTATCGTACGTCCCCAACTGTTTTACTAATTCAGGAGAAAATAATAACAAAATTAATGCTTTGTCTTCTCGAGACTGTGGTGCTTGATTTTATTAGCATTTTAGAGCATTTAGTGGCATTGTTTAGGCTAAAACATTGATGTAAATATTTTTTCTAATTAACGGAGAGAATGTTGGGTGCCATGACAGGAAGGTGGAAAATAATTATCGTCATTTTATAATGCCAAATATGTTAAACAATAAAAACTAAAAGAAATTATATATTTTTATTTTATTCAATTGAAATGATGTATCTACACGCACCAACAAGAAATTCTGTCGTTGAATGCTAAGCTGAAATAAATTCTGTTGAATAATATTGCATTATGTAGTGTTGTGTTAATATCAGAGTAACAGTAAATGGGACATAACATTTAAGTTGTACTCAATCCATTAGCCATTTTTTAAATAGTAGATAATAGACTATTTTATTATGGTATGCTGGCTTGATATAAGAAGGATGAAATATGTATCGTATGTTTTTGAAAAAGTAGATATGTGACCTTCTTGTCTATTCCCAGATGCCCCCGCAAGCATTGCCAGTATTGCCACCGGTGGCAATTGGGATTTTCCATTCCTATTTGCCGCCGGTGGCAATCCTTGCGGGGGCAACTATGAATAGACGGACCTTCCGTCTGCAGTCCACTACTGCACTGTGCCTAAGAGGTTTTTTTCGACGACAAACGATATTTATTTCTGCTATTGTAAGCGAACAGACGTTCATGATGGTACGTAAATACACGTTTCTATTACATGTGATCCTGTTCTTCTAGATCAGTAAGATAATTCAATTTATTTTTGTTTTTATTCACACTGGAATGATGATAGATGAACCTATTATTTTGATAATTTGAAATCAATACTTAATTATCAATAAATCATTTTAATAAATTAGTTTGTAGTTTTATTGACTTCGAACCTATTATGAACTTCGGCAAATTACAACTTGTTTATGCTAGGTAATTGGCTTATGTTTAAAATAATATAACAAATTCAATTTGTTAAATAAACATTTATTACTAAATACTAATTCTATACATTTGACTAACTAGTTCATGTCTCAACTTCTTCCTTTGGTTCTGGATATTTGTCTGTTAAGAAACTCTTGATCTCTCCATACTCAGTTTTCAAGTTCAACCTAATTTTCTCATGGTTCCTGTATTTTTCATACTTCTTCAAGTATGTCTGATAATGTGGCATTGTTTCATAGAATCGTGGGAACTTCTTTTTCTTCAGAATGATTCTGTCATTCATTACATACTGAGTGAAATCCAAGGTTTCGTCTTTAGATATTTCCTCTTTGGTCCTAACTTCTTTAGGACTGGCAACCACTTTGGGGTAATATTCGTTTTCGGATCTGTATTCTACTAAGTGAAGTTTCTTCTCCTCAGCCAGTTGCTGATGAGTTCTCTGAAGTGAAAAAGAAAACACGATTACTCAAGGTGTATGCAGGTGCAGTGCCACTTCTATAATCACAGATTGCTCTGAGCTTTATAAAAAAGTATAAAAATATCCACAAACCTGTTGCAAGAGGCCAATGAAGAATGCTTTTACAATATGCTGTAAGTTATTGGAGCCCTCCATCTTAGCTCTGATGTCCTTGATGCCTATGGCCTGGCAGATTTCCTTGATGGCTCTGTGGCACTTCAGGCCATAGCCCTCATTTTTCTTTTGAACAAATATCTTTGTTTTACCAAATGCAGTGTAGAAATCATGATAGACTGAAATGATAAATCAATTATTATATTACCTTCAGGCCTGTCAGCTACTTGGTTGCAAAAAGGCTACTTTAGTACTTTAGGGACCACTCAAGTATTACGTAAGCAGATTCTTTAGGAAATTTATTGTGTGGATTGTCCAAAATATGTATATAAGTGTCAATAATTAACTCCACGCGTACGCAGTCGCGGGCGGCCGCTAGTACTATTATAATATCTTAATATCTTATATATAAAAAGTAGATTAGCTATTATAACAAGGTAGATCTTTATACAAAAGTTGTCAAATGTAATAATTCTTACTTGTATGTCCATTATAAACTTCAAAATGCATCAGTTTCTGACCAGCCCTATTTCTAGCTTTCCTCAATGCTGCAGGAGCTTCCTTTGCTTTTCCGAACCCAAAACCAGCCAGTCCCTGACCATTGCCAGTAACAACCTAAGGTAGATAAATAGTTAAATATAGTCATAGGTTCAGATAATATACAATAACAAACAAAACAATCATAGATAAGTAAGTAATGTTGAAAACAACTACTAACATAAAATATGAAATTGTACCAGAGTCAAATAATTATTTTATTAATTTTCTAGTAAAATATCTCGGTTCAAAAATGAGCATGAATCCTAATTTTTGAACTCTAATGATGAACATAGGCATATGTATGACACAGCAGAGCATTAATGTATGTTGTAAAAATAAATAAAATCTAATTAAAAATTAAATTCACCATAGCTTGATAGTTCCTTGTCCTTCCAAGACTTCCTTTCATTATGAGTAAAGATCTGAGCTGAAGAACTTTTGTGTCAAAACCAGTAAAGGCATCTGAAAAATAATATTTATCATAATATTTGTCAATATTTATTTAATGGTAAATTGGGACATGTTTACTAATGTTTATGTGAGATGTAATATAGAAAGTTTAAATAGTAATTAAGTCAGGAAATTCATTATACCTTCTCCTATTGCATCTGGGGGTCCAATGCTTCGTCCTGGCATGCGGCTACCTGCCCAACCTCTTTCGATTGGACTGAGCTTCATTCTGCGGAACCTTGTCATTGAGTCTCTGAGTTTTATTAACTTGTCCATTCTGAAATGTAAAGCTTTACCTTATAGTATAAGTACTGAGTTAAATTTAACAATTTATATTTAACATGTTACAATGTGGATTACATTATTACTAGAAAGAACCAATAACAAAAATCATTATTATATTTTTTTTTAAATTGCTACCTTTTAAAAACCAAAAATACAAACCTTTCTGGGTCATCAGGCAGTCTTTGCTGTTTTAACAGCTCCCTGCCCCGGATGACAGGAGCCGACAGACCGGGCCACAGCATATTGATCTTTCCCACTCCAATCATTTGTCCGCGATTTAAATCGCGTATCCGGATACGCCCAGCTCCTCTACCACGACCCTTCTTGGCACCAGCATTACTTACCGAGGTTACAGACTTCCATAATTTTTCAGCTGGCACTGTTCGTGCAAAAGCGGTATTAAATAAGACGTACTATAAGAAACACACATAACATAAGAATTGTAAAATCATCAGTGTAAAGTTAAACTTACATTTATTGAAAAAGTTAACGCAGGCAACAGAGGAAGTACTGAGGGCTTTTAGGTTAGGTGCTGAAATTAAACTGTTTTGGGATAGGGCTGTTTGTCTTAAAATTACATTTATTGGTTGAATTAAACTTCGAACTGATAACAATTTGGAACACATTTTTATCAGAGCTGAATGTGGCTCTGCTTTATTTTATTTACAAAACGGAATAATATAATTTTGTACGCAAAGCCATTTGACTTTGACAATTTACTTTTTAATAAAAATAATACGGGACAGACTAAGAGAAAAATGATCAACAGTCGTGAAAATAAATGATGACGACATTCATGACACATTTTATTTAAGCTGTGTAAACAGTTTTGTAATCTGTGGAATTATTTGACAGATGATTTACGTGGCCGATCTCGCCGATTTATTATTTTCATGAAATTTTATGCTATTGTTCTTTTCTTCGTAATTTCCGGAATTCCTTATGACTTGATGGCATAATTAAGTTGTGATAATAATTATATAATATCGTACAAATCACGTCAACATGGGTCTTTGTAAGTGTCCAAAACGACGAGTAACTAATCAGTTTTGTTTCGAACACAGAGTAAATGTTTGTGAATATTGTATGGTGACGAGTCATCCGAAGGTAATAAAGCATACTGGATCATTGTTGTACTAGTAAGGGCTACATTCAGTTATATCTTACTCATAATTCCTTTCAGTGTATCATACAATCGTATCTTCAATGGCTACAAGACAGTGACTACAACCCTATTTGCGAGATCTGCACAAAAGGTTTAAGTGAAGGAGAATGTATTCGTTTAACTTGCTATCGTAAGTATTCTATATATTTACGTGATTCTATTCAGTGGCTTAATTGAAGGCAGATAAGTGACATAAATTTGATTTTAGATGTGTTCCACTGGGCGTGTGCGGAGGGCCGATATCGCGCGCTGCCCCGCACCACCGCACCGGCTGGCTACCAGTGCCCTTCCTGCGCCACTCCGGTGTTCCCGCCGTCGAACTTAGTCTCCCCAGTGGCTGATGTGCTGAGAGAAAAGCTTGCAGGAGTCAATTGGGCTAGAGCTGGCCTTGGCTTACCATTGGTAAAATAAACTGTTCCTATGTGATATTTGTTAAATTAAACTTGAAATTTGCTTGTGATTATCTTTTAATTTTTCAAGCTGCTTACAAAACATTGTGAATGTATGTGTATAATTTTTATTTGTTTTTTGCAGCTATCTGAAGATCAAGATATGAAAGGTGCAGCAGGCCGAAGAAGCCAGTCACCTATTGATCATTCCCAATACTATGCCAGTACTGTCGACAGTCAAAGAGGCACTCCAGTTGGAGCCAGTGATGATGAGTCCACTAGCAGATCAGCTAATGGCACCCCACATTCCATTGTTCAAATGCCTGATGACTCTGTCAATATTTATGACAATACTTCTATGAAAAGGACTGACAGTTTACAAGGTGATTAAATTTTAGAAAGACTTAACATTCTCTTATGGTTGTGCTGGGTAACTACTTTTAAAAACAGTTTTATTCAGATTTGACAATATTATGATTTAGATATAACTAGATATGAAATTAACAAAAGAAACTTCACAGTATTACAAGAATTTATCATTATTAATATAGTGAAAAATAACTGATCCAAAAAGAAAGAAACAGATTTGTTTTAACTTGCAGTGTACATGTGTGTGTAAAAGTAAAGGCCTTTGTCTAGTTGGACAAACAGACAGAAACAGTGTAAAAATGTATTAACCAATTATTGTAAAACAACTTTGATCTAAATAATGGCTTATTTATTTATTATTATAGCACACAAAACAGATTATAATCAATGAGAACATTTTTGTAGTGTTAAATTGTACATATCGAGATTGTAGTCCAAAAATATGTATGCCTAGATGCTTACAAATTTATTACACAACTATGCGCTGAATTTTACTGCTTATTATTTGTATTGTATTAAATGGCGTGGGTATGTTTTGTACATTTGTAAATTGGTGATTTTTAGTCACCCCATATATTATCTGATAAAGTTACCCTTTATTTCCAGGTGGTCAAGCTCCACGAAAGTCTTTCAAGTCTTTGGACCATTCCAAGCCAGCCTATGACCATGATGAAAATAAGTACAAACAAAAATCAACATTTGCCTGGATTAGCAGGTGGTGGAAGTAAGTATACTACTAATAATAATTGATAAATACTGATCTTTGAAACCATACAAAACTAATATTCTTAATTACATTAGTAAACTTCTTTTATTAGTTAAGTATCTTATGAAATTGGTATATTTATAGGAATTCTCTTCCAACATCTCGAGTGCGACGAGCTGGAGGCATCTATAGACGATACTGGGTTCTCCTCTTCATACTGATTGCTGTAGTAGTACTGCTAGTCCTACTCAGTCGCAGAGACGTTGATGACGAAAGCCCATTTGGATTCAAAGATGAAGAGAGAAGAATACTACAGAAAAACTAATGTAGGTTATCACAAGTATTTATATTTATCAAATCAAGCAATTTTAAAAATATGTACCATTAGGCATATTATTGTAATATAATAAATAAATTAATTTATGATAATAATTTGAAATGCCGTTGAATCACTTTGTTTAATAAATAAATAACTATAGAATTTGTTTTATATTCATATTTATTGGAAAACAATTACAAAGCAATGTGATGTGATACAGTAAAATAAAAAAAAAGTATCTTATAAATGGAGTACAATATTTTAAATAAGTTTTGTGACTACTTGAGTTTTGTGTATACTTGAGCACCCTTAAAAATTACAATACTTTTATGCATGTATCAGCCTCTTTGTTTAAAAATAATACAGAGAATATATCATTGTAAAAATTGGGGTAATAGTGACAGGCTCGTTGGCAGTCCGGCATCCAATTTACCTCCAAAAGTTTGGGCTGAATTTTCAAATCATTGTCCTGGTTGTGCCAACTCAACATTATATCTGCTGCATACAAAGCTCTTGACTGTGGACTTTTAGCGATACCACAGGGAGCATCCTTAATAGTGGCAGCTGAGAATAATTCAGATATCATATCAAAGATAGATTTTTCAACTTTGTCCCAATGATAGTTAGCATACTGCTTAGACCACTCCTGTTTGAACTGCTCGCAAAGGAGCCGGAACAACGGAGCACCTTCCGTATAATTCATTACGGTAAAATGCTGTTCATAGTCTTCAAAGTTGTTGAGAGCAAATGTCTTATTGGAAAACCTTAAAAAGAAATTTTTATACACATAAACTTCAGTGGGATTCACAGACTTCAAAAGAATAACATAACGAATGTCAAATTTCACCAATCCTATATCAGGCCTATCAAATAATACTGGATTTTCAATATATTTTTGTGCAATTTTAGGTCCTGTCAATGGTAAACGACAGAGAAAGTCTAGATTATTGGTAATGTAAGTATCTAAGCCTCTAGCTAGATTGTAAGGTTTGCAAATCCAATGGTTGTCTAGTCCTGACTTTTGTCTTTGCATGTAATATGCAACAAACTTTGGTAATTCTGTTTTCAAGTTATATGTTGTTGGTAACCACAGTGGGTATGTTTCAAGATCTCTGGAACCATGTTCTTTAACACTTCTCCTAGCCACAATGGCTAAGAGATCTTTGATTGTAATTACATATTCAAAAGGAAACTGGTTAACAAATTTATTAGGGGAATTTTCACTCAGTTCTCTAAAGGTTTTAAAGTGGTCCATATACCACAACACATCTGCCTCTTCCTCATTATTTACTATCTCAAATTCTGGCCCTGTTAAGTATTCATTGATGAAACTATACTCTGAAAATACTTTAACTTTTACTGGCAACTCTGGCTTATCTTGTAGTAACTCCAGTGCTGGTAAGGATTCCACAGTGTGCCCCTCAATAAAATAACTTGAATGAGGCTCTGTCTGACTCCAGTTATGATCAAAATGATCATATTGCCTCCAAGGTATAAGCATAGCTTCCCTCTGAAGACTATCAGGATAATGCCCCTCCACAAAGTTCCTAGTTACAATATCGCCTTGTTCTACATTCTCAATAGGAAACAACAGATGTGTATGTCATCTGATCTGACACATTGATGAAAGGCACGGCCCTGAAGTTAGGGCTATCAGAGTGGGTGATGCCTGAGCCTAGCTCATCTAGAACATACCACACTGGAACTCTTTCCTCAACTGAAAACTCACTGCCCCCAATTGCATAGGTATTGGCGAATTTCCATACATTCTCAGCGACTTCGTCGATCTGATCTTCAATTGAGTTCGCGGTTACCTGCATCATTGCACACATTCTTTGCAAAAGCTCTGGTACGTTCCTAAGGGTATTTCTAATACTATTGGCTTTGAACGTCCACGCATGATCTATTAAGTAAATATGAGCAGAATCTGACTTATCTATATCCGTGATGGCCATAACAGTCCACAAAGGGTCATAGGGCATTTTTTCGCTGTCTTCATAGTCAATTTGTACGAGTTGAAATGTTAAGCCGGAATCGAAAATTTGATCATGTAGTTTCTTACACAAAGTTGGCCAAAAGTGTTCTGGAATCGCGGATAGTAGTAACTGAGGCTTATGCAGAGCTAAAAAGCTATTGTAAGTTGATATACCATCCATTTTAAGAAAATAACTTAATAATATATTGAAATGAGGTTATATCCGGCATACACCGTGACACAGACCAGATGACTTTGACAGCGTCATACTGACAGGTGCAGTGCAGTTTTTTTTTTATTATTTTGATACGTTCCGTTTCACTTCTATTATTGTTTACAGTATAATCTTGTCTTGTTTACGTTCGTTTGTGAATCGTGACGGGACGAAACCCGTGTCCGCTGGTCCATTCATTGGGCTAAGCATAGGCCTCTTTCACACACCGGTTTTCCAGACCTTCTTCATCCAGTCTGCCAGCGGTCGTCCTAAGCATAATGATTTGTTCCTACCTAGGTATTGTATAAGCAAGACATGGTCTTCGAGAGCAGGGCAGACGTATTGCATTTTCTATGGGGCAGGCCGTCCTATACAGGGTGTATCGATGTCGCATCCGGATCGTATAAACCGCCGTATACATTCCTGCTAGCTGTTATCAAAAATAGGTCCGTTTTGAAATGCAATGGGCGACAATAAGCCAGATTGAATCCGTGTGAATAATAAACGGCCAGAATGTATAAAGGCGGGAGACTAGCCGCCACTTTGGCAGTTTTTAGTAATTGAAGATTTATTTTGCGTATTTCGTAAAAATCTCATAAGCTATTTAATGTTACCCCATTCTGTACTCTAGAGTATGCTTGTTACAGAACAATATTTTCTTCTTGTGAATTCTCGTCCCACGATTGTTTACCATATTTATAAGGGTTTTTAGATGTCTAATGGGCTAAATAAAATCACGTAAGTATTCTTTTTCAAAGTCAATGTATTTACCAAGCCTGCGTATTATTTTACGCTATCAACTTTTCCTGGAAACATTGATAATTCTTAAAAACTAATTAAGTTAATCGATAATATAGATCACATATATTTTCATATTCAATAATAAACTATACAAAAAGCAAAACTTTGGACTCTCCATATAAAGCCACTATAATATCAACCGTGAAAACATTCAGTGATTTTCTAAATAAGCATTGTAATGTAAATAAAAACAGTTCAAATATTAAATAATTGATTGGCGACACCCTTACTACAACCGGGGCTTGAATTTATCTGACCGGTTTTTATGTATTTACATGTCTTTGTGTAAAAGTTGGTCATATCACCTAAAACATAGGTATAGTCTACGGCACGAAACAGCAGTTATGACCTTGAGTACGCAGTAACCAATTTTTATAGAAAGTCTTCTTTTTTACAAGTGCGCAAAATAACGGTCATCACCATACTTTCGTGCCGCCAGCTGTAACAGTTCAGATCCTGGCTTAGTTAATAGAAGCCCTCGCGCCTTTGCCATTGACGCATATTGACAACGTGTAATATCTATACATTCAATAAATCAATTCATAACTGCCCATGCACATTGTTGAAAATTCCTCTTTTAAACTGCACTACAGATTTTTATCTCTATTTATTCTACCACTGTTGCATATAAACAAATACACCCTAGCTTTGTAATTAGTACAAATACCCATGTACAGTCAGCCACACATCAGGTTACCACAAGCTGTTAAACTTCCTCAATTGATATTCATATTCAACCTAATGTGTATGACTGAAATTTGACTTTGATGTGTGCTTTAAGGATAGTTCATATACTTAAATATGATAAATTTTCTCTAAGAAAGCAGGGTGAAAATTATAAAAAAAAACCTTTCCATACTAATTGCATTAATCAGCTGACCACTTTAGTATTAGGCGTCATAATATCTTTTTAATTATTCCTATGTTTTTAGAGAAAAATATGAATATTCAAGTACAGCAACTAACCATAAAGTATTTGAGTTTATTGAAAAATAAGGGTGTATAGTGATAGTCTATTTTTTTCGATCTAAATCAGCTATTTAGATATCTTTACGTCCAACTAAAAAGACCCCTTATCAAGAGTGGCGCCATACGTAAAGCCCTGTATACAACTCAAAGGTTCAGCCTCGGGAAGTACCGATAACAATAGGAGGAGACGCAGTCGATGGATAGTCGCCACTTATAATGCATCGAAAAAGTCATGAAATTAATTGTGGCGCCACTGCCGCTTACGTCATAGAGTATGGTAGCTCCATTGGTTATAACAAGGACCAAGTATCATATGGACTGGACACGCAAATAATAATATTCGTGTAAACGGAACAACTATATACAGAAATCGCTAAGAGTAAAAGAGACAGAATCATGATTTTTTGTCTTTGTCAGAGTTCCACTTTTTTTGATAGGCTCAGTTCTGTCAGTTGTGAACTGCGCCCAGCAAAGCTAGTTGCCATAGTAACCCATAGTAGTGAAGTAGATATCTGTCCCTTACGGTGATACGCGCTTAGCCACTCTATTTTGATACTTTCTCTAAGGGTTATAAACATGGGAACTCCGTTAGTTCCTTAAAAATCCGTTGTCATGACTTTCTTGACGCATTATAAGGCTGAACTAGAATATGGAACACAGTTTTAATATTGTCAACTGGGGTAACATAGAACAGGGTTATTAGTCAGTCTAGATGTAGTTTGAATTAGGGTGACTCATTATCATTATCAAACTCTATACCACAAAATAATTATACACTAAAGGTTGGGTTTGCGATAAAAACTGGCTACGCACACATTCATCCGCACTGACAGTGATCTCGCCGAGTTTCGTCGTTAAGATATTACCGTATTATAATGTCGGAAATTTTAAACGATTGACCCATAGTAACAACCATCTTTTAACCTATTCTGTACAAATACGCTATAAATACGGACAAATACAACCTTCACATACTACTAGTGTACTAATATTAAAAAAAGTCAAGTTTGTTTTATATGACATCTAGTGGCCCGCCCTGAATTTGTTTCGTAACCGGGTTCCTTTCTATAGTATGGAATATAATACAAACTACAAATATACCCAATAGATGGCGCTGGGTGTCGATTGAATCGCGCAAGTGTTTCGCGTTTTCGGTTAACCTGTAAGACTTGTCGTTGTCTTTAGAAATAACTTTACGATTTAAAGATAATTCAAATGACACCCCACTTTATTCCTATTTAACCCAGTTGACCCAACCTATCTATAGTCAGTTCAATTGGAATCAGAGTCCATGTGATTTCTGTAGTTGCGGCGGGCCTTTTTGACCCGCTGCCTAAACTTGACGGCCTGGTAGTCGGGGTCGTCGGACACGTCGTCGCCGCGCGGCTGCGTGCGCGCGCTGCTGCCGGCGCCCGTGCCCACGCCGCTGTCGGGTGTACCCAGGGCCTCCGGCGCGGGCCATAAGCTACCTTCAGTGCTGCAACTGCTTTCCAGTTCACTCTCATTCGTTTCGTTCATGAGCCGCGCCACCGTTCGATTGTAGCCTAATTTAGGGGATAACCGTTCGGCGATTGACGTCGTCGCTCGCTCGCTCGGCTCCTTCGGCGGCGGCGACTCGCTCGAATCCGACCTATGTAAACTCAGCCGTCCGTTCCGCCTCACCCGTCTCAGGTTCATCCTCAACCGACTCTCCGGGGGCGGCGAGGAGTTGTTGCTGGTGGACTCTGGAGGCTCGACGCGCAGCGAGTCGCCGAGCGAGTCCCGGGAGCCGTTGATGGGCGTGGGGATGATGCTGAGGAGGTTCGCCGGGACGCCCTGGTTGCCGTTCTGGTTCCTGGGCGAGATCGGCCGGCTGCCGACGGACTGGTCGTCGTCCGAGTCGACTTCGGCTATCCGAAACAGCGCGGATGTGCTTTGGCCCCTGTAACCTGCAATAATAAAATTGATTCTTTCAATATAAGATTCCTCAAGAACATAGATTATTAAGTCATTTTATTACTGAGAAGATAATTTACCTGTGCTTGTACTTGGCAGTGCTAAATTCTCGTCATTATCAAAACTTGGAAAATTATCACTACTGTCTTGTGCTAATGACCCTCCTGTAATAAAAAAATAACATTGGATACTTTCATTGTCACTCAAATATGTATAAAGTAGTTTTTATGAGTGCGACATACCATTACTTCTTAGATTCATAACTTTCCTATAACTAGTGACTTTGCTTTTTCTTTTCGAGGTTCTCGTCAGGTTCATTCGCCTGCGAAGTGGCCTGATAATCTGCAACCAAAAAGATACAAGTATGATACAACTTACATAACACTTCTAGATAGTCCTAGTCATCATTTTCCTTTAGGCCTCAGCCTTAAAATACAATGTGTCACATGCGATGATGATAATACTTTTGATACTGCCTACATCAGCGGACTAAACAAGCTAATCTAACGTACATGCGTGCGAACAGTTAACTCAAGAGTGGTTCGGCATGAGCCAGAGACGTCTGAACAAATAAGATAAACGATACGATAAGATACGGTTTACGGGGGCGGCAGGCGACTAGCAAGTCTCTGGGTAGGGTGCACTTACCCTGCTATTAATCCTGAACAGCGCGTGCGCCGGCTCATTCGAGTCGGTCCTTTCACTATTGGGCCCGGAGAGCGTATGTATGTATGTATGTAAATGTGTATGCACGTGTGTTACGTCGTGTTTATGCTTTCCAAACTCACCCTGCCAGTGTTCCTGAACAGTGCATGCGCCGGCTCATCCGAGTCCGTCCTCTCGCTACTGGGCGCAGACAACGCTCTAGAGGCGTGCGCGTGCGCATGCCTGTGGTTGCTGAGGCGCGGGTGCGGCGGCGGCGGGCGGCGCGGGCCGCGCGAGCGCCGCGTGGAGCGCTTGCCCTGATCCTAAAGAGCGCGTGCGCCGGCTCATCCCAGTTCTCTCACTTACTTGGTGCAGACAGAGCTCGGGAGGCGTGCGGGTGTGTGTGGCGCGAGCGCCGCGTGTGTGTGTCTAGTGAGTCTCTAGGGTTCACTCACCCTGCCAGTATTCCTGAACAGTGCGTGCGCCGGCTCATCCGAGTCCGTCCTCTCGCTACTGGGCGCGGACAGCGCTCTCGAGGCGTGCGCGTGCGCATGCCTGTGGTTGCTGAGGCGCGGGTGCGGCGGCGGCGGGACGGCGCGGGCCGCGCGAGCGCCGCGTGGAGCGCTTGCCCTGTTCCTAAAGAGCGCGTGCGCCGGCTCATCCCAGTTCTCTCACTTACTTGGTGCAGACAGAGCTCGGGAGGCGTGCGGGTGTGTGTGGCGCGAGCGCCGCGTGTGTGTGTCTAGTGAGTCTCTAGGGTTCACTCACCCTGCCAGTATTCCTGAACAGTGCGTGCGCCGGCTCATCCGAGTCCGTCCTCTCGCTACTGGGCGCGGACAGCGCTCTCGAGGCGTGCGCGTGCGCATGCCTGTGGTTGCTGAGGCGCGGGTGCGGCGGCGGCGGGCGGCGCGGGCCGCGCGAGCGCCGCGTGGAGCGCTTGCCCTGTTCCTAAAGAGCGCGTGCGCCGGCTCATCCCAGTCGGTTCTCTTACTACTGGGCGCGGACAACGCTCGCGAGGCGTGCGTATTCCTTGGATTGGTGAGGCGCGGGTGCGACGGCGGCGGGCGGCTAGCAAGTCTCTAGGTAGGGTTCACTCACCCTGCCAGTATTCCTGAACAGTGCATGCGCCGGCTCATCCGAGTCGGTCCTCTTACTACTCGGTGCAGACAGAGCTCGGGAGGCACGCCTTACGGGTGTGTGTGGCGCGAGCGCCGCGTGTGTGTGTCTAGTGAGTCTCTAGGTAGGGTTCACTCACCCTGCCAGTGTTCCTGAACAGTGCGTGCGCCGGCTCATCCGAGTCCGTCCTCTCGCTACTAGGCGCGGACAACGCTCTCGAGGCGTGCGCGTGCGCATGCCTGTGGTTGTTAACTCGCGGGTGCGGCGGCGGGCGCAGCATAAGCAAGGTTCACAAACAAACTAAAGGTAAGGTTCACACTCACCCTGCCAGTATTCCTGAACAGTGCATGCGCCGGCTCATCCGAGTCAGTCCTCTCACTGCTCGGCGCGGACAGAGCCCGGGAAGCATGTGTATGCGCATGCCTGTGGTTGTTGGCGCGCGGGTGCGGCGGCGGCGGGCGGCGCGGGCCGCGCGAGCGCCGCGTGGAGCGCTTGCCCTTGGCGCTGGTGCCGGTGGGGCACTTGCCCGGCGACTTGCCCAGCGACAGCCGAGACTGTTTGCTACGTCTGCGAACAAACTCCAACTTTTAATCTTTAGTGTTACCGTGATTTATTTGGGGAAAATAAACAGTGTGTATCGGTGAACATTTACATCCCTTAAACCATCAGGTTTGCTACAGAATGCTTGGTATTCTGTGTATAACATTGATTCTCGACAAAAGAATTCACATACAATGTCGGTCATGTGACATGCTCATTATGTATAGGGAGGGAGTCACAATTTTTTTCGATTAATGTCGAAAGGTCTTTTAGCAAATGTTGTTCAAAATGGTTGATAAAACACGTGGTTAAAGAGATGTAAATGTTTACAGATACACCCTGTATGGTATATTAGCAATAAAAATCTTGACTATTTGAAAGCAATAGAACTGTAGCGACTGAAAAACAGAAATGGGGGAAAACCCACTATGCACAATGGTCACGGTTCCCACTTTTTCACTTTTGATTAAGTAGATAAGTAATAATAATAAGCTTTATTCTCACCATAGTTACACATAAGTAGTACATACATTCTTCTTATAAATCTACGTAGGTAAACCACATTCTTATATTATGAACAAACAGATAATTTATTACATTATGAAGGTAGTTTTACAAAAGTTAACACTATAAATGATAATATTACAGTAAAGTTGGCGTCCACAGTGAAGAAAAACATTGGTGGGCTAATACCTGAATTAGGAAATTCCTGTATCTCAGGTTATTAGCCCTCCACCCTAAAAGGGGTCGTAGATGTATTTATTAAACCTTAACTATCTAAACCTTATATATGTAAGTAAAAGAATGTAACAAAGACAAAAAATATATATAATATAATTTTCTGTGCAATAAAGAATATCTATCTATCTATCTAATATATTTTGTTGCGTTATGAGTGCCTGTCTATAGTACCTACACCAATTATTTCATATCTACGAAAAACATGCCTAACTAATGGATATTACATATATTAATAAAGAATATCCATACATATCAACTTAACGTTACTAAAATTTTCTCAGTTGCCTGGTAATTTAAAGATTTTAAAGTTGTTTTAAGCCTCAGTTTTAGCGAGTTTCTGTTCATATTAAAAATTATTTCCCCAAGTAGTAAGATAAGTTCAATTTCTACATACCTAAGAGATCCTCGTTTTTGAGAGCGGATATTTTTGGAATAGCGCGACGCCACCAGTCGCGCCAGGCGGTTGGGACACCGCTGGCTGCGGCTCCCGTTTGTGTTTGCTACAGGCGAAACATAAAATACACACTTGTAATGAATAGCTGCATAAATGAATAATGAAAGATAGTGAATCAAGTCATTTTAAGTCAGAGCTGTGAACGCGGCCCGCAGAGTAATTTTATTTTATTTATAATAATATTTCACCATAATAGTTCACTACATTACATACATTGATCCGACTCCGAGATAGGTAGCTCAAGCACCTGTGTCACAGATATACAGCTGGAGGCACAAAAGTATAGCGACGACCGTTAATTTGCGCACTTGTAAAAAATACTTTCTTCCAAAACTTTCTATCAAAATTGGTTTCTGCGCACTCAAGGTCATAACTACACTTTCTTGCCTCGGACTATACGTCTAATTCGACTTCAATGTCGAGTGCTCGTGCATTCGACTTTGAAGTCGAATTAGAAATTTGTATGGCCGAATGTATGAAATCTCTAAATTTGACTTCAAAGTCGGTCCTCTCACTACTTGGCGCAAACAGCACGTGAGAGGCGCGGGCTCACATATTTTCGTAGCGTAGATTTCACATCTTAGCAGCATAGCTGCAAAACACATTTCTGGTGGAAGCCTTAGCCTAAGGCTTGACATTAGGAAGCAGTTCGGGTGGAAGCCTTTTACTCCTTATACTCACAGCGTTTCGGCGGCAACGGCAGCAGGTCGACGACGACCTGCTCGCTGTCGGAGGAGTCGGAGCCGTCGCCGCGGCGCGTGCCCGAGGACGACGCGTCCAGCGAGTCCGTCTCCTCCGCCAGGCACTCCAGCTCGCGCTGCACCAGCGAGTCGAAGTACGCCATCATGCGCGGGTCCTCGCTCGTCGACTGCTCCGCGTAGTTGTGCGAGATGTACTGCAACGGAATTTGAAACACAAATATTTATTACCAACTAGCTAGACCGGCAAACTCAATAAATTGAGTACATTGACCCGGCGTTTGGCTATTTATTTTCTAATGTTTCAATAACACTCCACATCGATTTTTTGCTCATCTTTCAAAACTTCCCTGGGCTTCCACGAATATTTCAACACCAAAATTGGCCAAATCGGTTCACGAGTTTTAATCAGACTAACAAACAGCAATTCATTTTTATTTATATAGATCGATTTGTACCCCAAATACAAAGTGTATCTGTCAACATTTACATCCCTATAACCACGTGTTCTACCAACCAATTTGAACAACATTTGTTCAACGACTTTTCGAAATTCATCGGAAAAAAATTCCACTCCCCATTCAAAATGACCATGTCATGTGAGAAATTTTAACTAGTTGAAACTTGTGCAATTGACTTTCAATTACGTCATACCCTTAAAGGTAAGCAACGCCATATTGCTTTGCGGGCGCCATTTAACACTGCATTATTTATTATTTTTAATAAATATAAAACGTTTTTATTACAACACGACAGACCGCAGTTATTAATACAAGAAGTTTCTAAAACACACTCGAATAACCTTTTGTCAAAGAAAAACGCACTAGCTCGACGATAAATAGACCAGAAAACAGAAAACTAGTAATTTACCTGTCCACTGTGGTGGACCAAAGACACGTAGTCCTCGTGGCTGTATATCTCCCGTGGGTTATCTGACCCCTGTGCTTCTTCGAGTAACGCGCCCGCCATCTGCGGGTACTCTAATGTTGACCACACCTGAAATGAATAGTTCAAACTTAAATAACCAGAAGCAAGAGAGAGACATGAGTAGAAAGAGAGAGCTTACTCATCCTCCTGCCCTGACGCCTGGGCCTACAACGAAAAGGAATCAAATCTTTATACCCGTCCTTTTCACACGCAGGCCTTTGGATGTAACATATTCTCGTTCGTTACCCATCGATGTCGTTGTAGGTTCTGTTCCCAGCTGATTGTTTTTTATGATACAGGGGGCAGATGAACAGACGGATCACCTGATGGTAAGCGATTACCGCCGTCCATTGAAACCCGCAACACCAGAGGACTCGCAAGTGAGCTGCCTTTGATTTTCTAAGGTCAACGGAGAAGGTCTTTTTCTACCAAATGTTACTGTCATTTATCATCAAAATATCAATCAACACGCAATCCGTCCATTACTTATTTGGCCGTCCTCTGTGCCTCCACTCATGGCTTCCATTTGAAAGAACATTTGATGGATTGGAGATTTTTGTACTCGCCTTATAAGCAAACATTATAATGTTTTGACATTTGCATTTAATGTTTGCTTATAAGGCGACATTGTCTGTTGGGCTGCCTTACCTTGATAATTTTCTCGACTCCAGACGATGCGATGAGGCAGTAGTGTGGGTTATATCTGACTTGATTCACAATAGATCGATGCCCGTACAGCACCACGTGCGGCGGTTCCACGACAATGTCTATAACGGAATTATAATGAGTTTAGTTATTAGTTCAAGTTTGAGTTGTGACGTCACAATTCAATAGCCATTTGTATAGAGCGTTTTTGGGCTTGCCCAAAATAGTGCTCTTAAAGTTGTGATATCTCAGGTGATTCAAATAAGAATCAAGTGATTCTTTCAACGACGTTTCTTGTATTGAGGCGTCTTTTACATATAAAAAAAAATTTGTCAATTGGTAGTTCGGTTCGGTTTCGATCGGTTTTTTTTATAGGTGGCAAATGAGCAGACAGATCACATGATGGTTAGCGATTGCCGCCGCCCATATACGCAACACCATTAATCTCAAGTGCGCTGCCAACCTTTAACCCCCTTTCCCTCCAATTAGGCCTCCGGTACCCTCACTCACTCAACGAAACACAGGACATGCGCTGCTGCACCGGTCTTCTCAACGTGAATTGTCATCTTACTATCAAACACATTAAGTTGAGCATCAATTCAGGAAATTTGACAGGTAGACAGGTGGTCAGGTCCCGCGAACCTCAGTCTTGTGGAATAGTTTGCTGCGGCAGTATTTCCTGACGGCTATGCCTTAGGGACCTTCAAGAAACGAGCGTACTCCTTCTTAAAAGGCCGGCAACGCATCAGCGACCTCTTTGATCTCGCAGATGTTCAGGGGCAGCGGTGATTACTTACCAGCAGGTGACCCGCTCGATTGATGCCTCTAGTATAAAAAAAAAAGTTACCTGCGACTGTCTGTACGACAACGTAACAGAATGCACAAACACACTCACCGCTCCCACCCCCGTCCGGTATCTTCCACATGTAGAGGTTGAAGTCGTCCGACCCCGACAACACGTACTGATCGCCTTCGCCCGCGAAGCAGCAGCTCTTCATCGTGCACGAGTTGTAGTAGTCCTGATAACAATTTGATTCAAAATGTTACGTAGAGCTTTTTTTTTATATAAGATGGGTTTGCACTTGACCTCATCTCACCTGATGGAGAGTGACAATGAGGTCTAAGATGTAGCGTGCTTTCCCAGAAGAAGCCTATTCCCTCTCGACTTAAAGACACCCAAATTGTATCTCTCAGGAAATACAGAAGCCGGCAAGGTATTCCATTCCTTAGCAGTTCGTACCAAGAAAGAAGAAGCGAAACACTTAGTACGAGCTGGTGGAACTTCCACAGTGTAAGGGTGGATTCCTTTCGTCTTCCGCATTGTCCGGTGGTAGAAAGGAGAAGGTGGCTTAAAAAAGCATGTGAGTATAAGCGTGACCCCCCACACTAGAGTCATTTGAGCGTCGGCGTCTTGTCGGCAACCTCCCCACACTAGCGTTTTTGGGAATCACATCGACGCGGCTGTTGGTTGAACTGTTGAGCCGTATCACAACGATGTTTCTTAAATTGAGGCGTCTTTTGATTAAACTCATAAAAACATTTTAGTCAAACACCCAATTATATATGAGGTATGACGATTTGTAAGTGCTGTGTACAAGCCTATGCAAATAAAGAATATTTGACTTTGACTTTGACTTTGACTTTGAATTACATTCCATGTACAAAATAATTGGTTATTTTAGTAGGTGACATGTCAAAATTATATTTTTACGGCAAAACAACCAGTCATTGAAGATGTCAGGACACCGGTTAGGGGCGCGTTTCCACAGGAAGCGGAGGTGCGTGGAGATGAGCGACACTTGATAAAAATTACCATCACATTGCTTAAGGGGCTACACGAATGAAACTAGCGCCGCCACCTATTTACACTGATTGTGGCGAAGATTACGATATTTTTTAAGAAAAGCAAAACATTACAGACTTAGATAAAAGTAAATTGAATTTTCAAGATGCATACAATTATATAAAACACGCGACAAGTACAATAAAGTTCATAATGGCTAAAAAGTGGCCGTTTTTAGCAATAAGAGACTTTATTGTTACTTGTCACGTGTAAAAAATATTGTTTTGCATCTCGAAAAATTCATTTACTTGGATCTAAGTCTGTAATGTTTTATTTTCTTCAAAAATATCATATTTTCGCCACTATCAGTGTAAATAGGTTGGCGGCGCTAGTTTCATTCGTATAGCCCCTAAAATACACATATTATCCATCACTGATGAGCATTGTTTTACGAACCCTTTAGCGCAGTGGTTTAAGCGCCGGTGGAGACGCAAGGGTCACGGGTTCGATTGCCGCATCAACAGCATATGTTTTGTTGATGAAACAGTGTGTGTTGGGGTCTATGTGTTTGTGGTTCCTTCGTTGTTTCTGGTTTCCATAGCACAAGGGAAAACCTTAGTTTGGGACCCAGGACAATGTAGTGATGTTGTCTCAATTTTTTTTTATACTATGTTTGGGTCAATTTTTTTAAGTCTCCGCTCAACTCACGCAGCTCCGCTTCTGTGGAAATGCACCCTAAGACCTTTTCTGCCTCTCTCTCTCTTCTTATCTTTCTCTGTTGGCACTGCGTGTACGTTCATTGAAGTAGTATTTTACAGGGATATACCTGGTGGTAGAACTCCACGACCGGTTCGGGCGAGTGCAGCGCGTACAGCACGGGCGCGAGCCGGCGCCGCAGCGCGAGCACGTGCGTGCCGGCCGCGTTGAACCGCACGCTCATGCTGTTCTGACACGTGCCGATGGAGAGTGACAATGAGGTCTAAGATGTAGCGTGCTTTCCCAGAAGAAGCCTATTCACTCTCGACTTAAAGACACCCAAATTGTAGCTCTCTGGAAATACAGAAGCCGGCAAGTTGTTCCATTCCTTAGCAGTTCGTACCAAGAAAGAAGAAGCGAAACACTTAGTACGAGCTGGTGGAACTTCCACGGTGTAAGGGTGGATTCCTTTCGTCTTCCGCATTGTCCGGTGGTAGAAAGGAGAAGGAGAAGGTGGCTAAAAAAGCATGTGAGTATAAGCGTGACCCCCCACACTAGAGTCATTTGAGCGTCGGCGTCTTGTCGGCGACCTCCCCACACTAGCGTTTTTGGGAATTACATCGACGCGGCTGTTGGTTGAACTGTTGAGCCATATCACAACGATGTTTCTTAAATTGAGGCGTCTTTTGATTAAACACATAAAAAAAATTTGTCAAATACCCAATTACATAAGGTCCATGTACAAAATAATTGGTTATTTTAGTAGGTGACATGTCAAAATTATATTTTTACGGCAAAACAACCAGTCTTTGAAGTTGTCAGGACACCGTTAGGGTGCGTTTCCACAGAAGCGGAGGTGCGTGGAGTTGAGCGGACACTTATAAAAATTTACCAATCACATTGCTTAAGGGGCTACACGAATGAAACTAGCGCCGCCAACCTATTTACACTGATTGTGGCGAAATTACGATATTTTTTAAGAAAGCAAAACATTACAGACTTAGATAAAAGTAAATTGAATTTTTCAAGATGCAATACAATATATAAAACACGCGACAAGTAACAATAAAGTTCATAATTGCTAAAAGTGGCCGTTTTTAGCAATAATGAACTTTATTGTTACTTGTCACGTGTAAAAAATATTGTTTTGCATCTCGAAAAATTCTATTTACTTGGATCTAAGTCTGTAATGTTTTATTTTCTTCAAAAATATCATATTTTCGCCACTATCAGTGTAAATAGGTTGGCGGCGCTAGTTTCATTCGTATAGCCCCTTAAAATACACATATTATCTCATCTCTGATGAGCATTGTTTTACGAACCCTTTAGCGCAATGGTTTAAGCGCCGGTGGAGACGCAAGGGTCACGGGTTCGATTGCCGCATCAACACATATGTTTGTTGATGAAACAGTGGTGTGTTGGGTCTATGTGTTTGTGGTTCCTTCGTTGTTTCTGGTTTCCATAGCACAAGGGAAAACCTTAGTTTGGGACCAGGACAATGTAAGTGATGTTGTCTCAATTTTTTTTTATACTATGTTTGGTCAATTTTTTAAGTCTCCGCTCAACTCCACGCAGCTCCGCTTCTGTGGAAATGCACCCTAAGACCTTTTCTGCCTCTCTTCCTCTCTTTCTATCTTTCTCTGTTGGCACTGCGTGTACGTTCATTGAAGGAGTATTGTACAGGGTGTGTTATTAAAGAGTTTATACCTGTGGGTAGAACCTCCACGGCCCGGTGTTCGGGCGAGTGCCCGCGCGTTAACGCACGGGCGCGAGGGCGGGCGCCGCAGCGCGAGCACGTGCGTGCCGGCCGCGTTGAACCGCACGCTCATGCTGTTCTGACACGTGCCACTGTTGCCCACGTACCGGACGACGGGACTGCAAGCAAATTAACCCTTACTAGTGGCCCGCCCTCACTTCGTTTCGGGACAGTAGTTTCACTGTCTATTAATAGATGGCGCTAGTGTTTCGCCTTTTCGGATTTTAAATAAGATTTGTTGATACCTTTAAAAAATATTTCTTTATAAATAGTATAGAAGATATAGGTATAGAAAAAGATAGATATAGATAATTTTACGCCCGTACGAAGAAGAATGCAAGCCATTGCAGTGATACAAATCGCTGCAAAAAGTCGCAATGCAGCTAAACTTACTTTTTATGAGCCCTCAAATCCCAGAGGGCAACACCGTCTCGTGCGTTAGCGGAAACCAGCAAACCAACTTGTTGCGGATGGAACATGACGCCATGGAATGCTTTCCTGCTGCGGGATATCACCAGCGATTCTGAAGATAAGAAAAATTAATAATAATAAAACAGGGTTGGTAAAAATCTAAATCATCCAATAAATCGAATATCATTAAAATATCATAAAAATGAATCGTGTTTCATTAGAAAAAAAAACAGGATAAGTATTCTTAAAGTTCTTAAGTTGTGATTTTCGTGCGATAAAGTTATAATTACTATCTATATTCATTAAATCAAAGAAACATGTGTCTTATAATGAAGCCGTCCCGTAACGAACGTGAATATTATTATCTGTGGCATTCAAACAAAATCGCGCACAGCGCGTGTGAAAGAGAGAGAAACTTTGAGGGAGTGAGAATTCGGTCGTAACATTGGCATAACAGTGGCATTGGTGGAACATTGGAAGGTCAGAGATGTAAAACAGATAGAGTATTGGACCAAGTATTCTTCCTTGAGGCACTCTTACAAGAGTCCTATAATTCTTTATCATAATATTTCCCTGTCTGAGAGTCTATCAACATGATAAGATTTTAGGAATACTATAGTAGTGTAGTAATTGTTTTGTATCTTGTGATAAATACCTGCAAACAGTCTAGAAAAGATAATCAAAAATAGTGAGCTTCTTTTAATAGGCTATGGACATTTGTAAATAATTGGCAAAGCTAAATATGGTTAAATTTAATACAGTGAAAGCTGTATTAAATGAAACTATATTTAAAAGCTGACTTTTATGTTATTGGTCTGTAATTTAATTTTAAGTTTTTTTTATTACTCTAAGGCATGTGTTTGTATTTTATGTCAAAGAGCACCTGTTTCTTCAAGAAAATGTTATTCTAAAATACATAACAATTTTCTTACAATCAAATCATACAACTGTTGTAACCTACACTGAAGTGTTTGGCAGAGACCCAAGTATGTTCTGAATAATTGTGCATTGATGTAAAAATATAATGCAAATGAACATGAGATGGAATTAAAATGAGATTGGTGTTGGTTGAATTTAGTCTTAGAAAACGAAACTTAGGTCAGGCCCGCCACCAGCTGTTACGGCGCCCGCGTGCAATACCGATTATGCCACTCTAGTCTCCCTACTAACTAGCTACGCTTATGCTGAGAAGTCGCTTCGCTCAACTTGCCGCCCGCTTGCGGCGGCCCTGACTTAGGTGTATAACCAGCATAACTGATACTCTATGACTGAACTGAATATCCAAGTATACAACTACTAACCATGCACTGACATCCTCGTGTCAAAGAGCAGCAAGCGCCCGTCGTTCCCTGCAGTAGCAACAACCCTGTCATTCAAAGGGTCTATACTTAAACTGCAGACAGCTCTTTGGTGCTGCAGCACTTCTAATGGGCATTTGCTCTCCAGATCATGAACTATTACCTGAAGCAGGACAAAATGATTTAAAAATATTAGAAATTTCAACATGTTAAATGTGTATGAATAGAAATATTTCTGAATTAAATCAAGAAACATGTGTCTTATAATGAAGCCGTCCCGTAACGAACGTGAATATTATTATCTGTGGCATTCAAACAAAATCGCGCACAGCGCGTGTAAAGAGAGAGCAACTTTGAGGGAGTGAGAATTCGGTCGTAACATTGGCATAACAGTGGCATTGGTGGAACATTGGAAGGTCAGAGTTGTAAAACAGATAGAGTATTGGACCAAGTATTCTTCCTTGAGGCACTCTTGCAAGACAATCCTATAATTCCTTTATCATAATATTTCCCTGTCTGAGAGTCTATCAAACATGATAAGATTTGTAGGAAATACTATAGTAGTGTAGTAATTGTTTTGTATCTTGTGAATAAAATACCTGACAAACAGTCTAGGAAAAGATACATCAAAAAATAGTGAGTTCTTTTATCAGGATATGGACATGTGTATAATGGCAAGCTAAATATGGTTAAATTTAATTTCGTGAAAGCTGAATAGCTTAAATGAAATTCTATTTAAACGCTGACTTTTATGTATTGGTCTGTAATTTATTTTTTTTTTTAAGTTTTTTTTGTATTACCTCTCTTAATGCTTCTTTGACAAAAATACAAAAACATGCAGGGGTTTGTATTTATGTATAAGAGCACCTGTTTCTTCAAGGAAAATGTTATTCTAGAAATACATAACAATTTTCTACAATCAAATCATACAACTGTTGTAACCTACACTGGAAGTGTTTGGCAGAGGACCCAAGTCATGTTCTGAATAATTGTTGCATGATGTAAAAATATAATGCAAATGAACATGAGATGGAATTAAATGAGATTGGTGTTGGTTGAATTTAATCTTAGAAAACTGAAACTTAGGTCAGGCCGGCCACCAGCTGTTACGGCGCCCGCGTGCAATACCGATTATGCCACTCTAGTCTCCCTACTAACTAGCTACGCTACTGCTGAGAAGTCGTTCAATTTGCCGCCCGCGTGCGACGCACGCGTTACACGCCCGCTTTCGGCGGCCCTGACTTAGGTGTATAACCAGCATAACTGATACTCTATGACTGAACTGAATATCCAAGTATACAACTACTAACCATGCACCTGACATCCTCGTGTCAAAGAGCAGCAAGCGCCCGTCGTTCCCTGCAGTAGCAACAACCCTGTCGTTCAAAGGGTCTATACTTAAACTGCAGACAGCTCTTTGGTGCTGCAACACTTCTAATGGGCATTTGCTCTCCAGATCATGAACTATTACCTGAAGTGGAACAAAATTATTTTAAAAATATTAGAAATTTCAACATAATAAATGTGTATAGTAATATTTCTGAATTAAATCAAGAACTGAACTATGCTGCAGTCATGAAATTATTGAGAGGGAGAAAAGCCCCCAAAGCAATGATTGCACTACAATACTTTACTGGGCAAACATGGAGAAAATTAAATCTCTCTAAATTCTTATTACATTAAATACTTAGATGAACGATACTTAGAATTAGAACAGAACAGTTGCTTACAATATCATCATTTCCTCCGGAATAAACCTTCTGGTGGTCATTAGTGATGCCGAGGCAGAAGATATTAGACTGGTGAACAGCCTTCATGGCCTCAGGCTTGCCGTGGTCGAGGAGTGCTTGGCCAAACTTCCACAGCATGACCCTCCTATCATCTCCACCTGAATATTCAAATTGTTATTTTATTTTAAACTCTCTTCAGCATCTTACCTATTGTCCTAATAGTGGCCGCCTTTTAACCCCTTAACAACTTCCTTTTCGCAATAAAAAGTAGCCTATGTTCTTTCTCAGGGTCTAGACCATCTGTACACCAAATATCATTCAAATCAGTTCAGTAGTTTGGATGTGAAAGAGTAAGAGAGAGACAGAGTTACTTTCGCATTTATAATATTAGGATAACATTAGTTATAATTTTCTTCTTAAAAAAAAAGCAGCATTTACTTGAATTAAGGAGGGTGTTTTCAAATAACAATAATAAATTCAATTAGGTTTATTCATATCCACAAAGCTCAAAATAGTTGGTTGTTACAAAATAATTTTAACAGGAGCTATCAAAAATCCAATAAGAACTCAAGGTATTTAATTCTCAAGGAATTATTTTATGAGAAAAATTAATAGATCATTTAAATAAATAAGTTGAAACTCTCTCAATGCTTGAGAGGAGTTTTACTTGTTTAGGATACTATTATAGTTGTATTACATATGAATTATCTCAGTTACACATTTATTTATGTTATTAATTGACATTATTACCTATCAGGATAAACTTGGTAACTCAAGAATGCATGTTTTCATAAGCTGTAACTACAGAAAAGAAGTTTCAGACAGGCTTTATTAAACCTGTTTCATTTAGTAAACAATATTACCTTGTATCGTTTATAAATACAATACCCTGTTTATGTGCCTAGGTAGGTATGTATGTTTATAATAATGTTATCAGTAAAATTTGATAAGTTTATTGAGCCCCCTCTAGGTTTGGTGTAGTACAAGAGTGTAGTCTACAAGGGTAGTATAGTAAAATCACATCTCAAGTTTGTCTAATGTTATTCTTTTACGAAATTAATTTAATGAGTAATGTAAAATTACCTGATACGAGTAATTCGCCATTGCTGGAAAACTCAATAGCATTTACACATCCAAAATGGCACACCAAGTCCCGCCGATACAAGTTTTTAGCGGCATAGAGGCGTTTACTAAATAAATGCGACTTAAATTCTGGTATCAAACCATACTCCCTTTTCACAAGATATGGTAAAGGACTAGCGATATTCGCCATATTTAGAACAAAACCACCATTTTCTGACACGACTGAAACAAAACTTGGCCTTTTGTCGATCAGCTGTACTTTATTTTTAAAACATGTTTACGTTCCGTTTTACGACTTTTTCTTCAAATTGAGTTTGAACTGTCATTATTTTGGCTGGTAAAAAATAAGCAAACGTTAAAATAGCAAAATGACATTTACATTTCATTAACATTTTGATTTGGAAAACAACACCACGTGAATTTATGTTTTTGGTTAACGAACTCATTCGTGAAAGATTTCGGTTAAATTATTAACCAATAATGGTAGTCGCTGAACTTGTAAAAATGAACAAACCGTCTTTAAAAGTAACAGGTCTGTATGTTATATGATAAATGTTCAACTACTTCATCTCCTGGTACTGTTTTTATTGTTTGGTTTTCAATTTCAGTCTCAGAAGAATCGGATTCTTCGAGTGTTGAGGAGTCCGAAGAGTCAGAAAACTGACGTCGAACCGTCCAACGATGAAGCTGACGTTGAAAGTGATGCAGAGAGTGAAGCCAAATCAGACGACGAAAATGCGTTAGTCACGAATGAAGGTTGGGCAGACTCTGTAGCGAAGATCCTCGGCTCCAGTAAACCGAAGAATAAGAAAACTTTAGTGTTGTCACGGGCTAAGAAACACTCTGAAATTGTTAAGAAAGAAAAAGAAGAAAAGCCTGCATTTGAGGTTATTGGTGAGACCAGTGAACAGGCAGTGAAGAAAGATGTAAAGACTGAAGATGATTCAGAGGAACCTCCTGTAAAAAAAGTGGTAGGTAATTGTTTCAGTATTATTAGTCCTTATAATGCAATTAAAATTGAAAAGTCAAACTATAATAATGAGCCTATTCTCATGCAATTACTGATGAACTCAAATAAGATTTTTGTTCGAGATTAGTATCCATGAGAATTGGCACCTAAAACTTAGGTGTGAAATTAAATAATTATTTCATTTTAGAAACAAGAAAAGCCATCAATAAGAGTGAAACCTAATATTCTAGAAAAGGACAGAGAGAGACTATTATCAAAGATAGCAACAAAGGGAGTGGTGCAGTTGTTCAATGCAGTCAGGAATCAACAAAAAACACTTGCGAAAGACCTCGATAGGAATGACATATCTGAAAATAAGAAAGAAAAAATATTGAAGAAGTTTGATAAGAGGGCTTTCTTAGATACTCTTATGGGACAGAGTAAATCAGTTATTGTGGATCAGGTGGCGGGTCCTCTGAAGGACGAAGTCAAAGCAGAAGATGATAAACCGAGGTGGAGTGCTCTCAGGTAACTTTACCACTAATGTATAACCAATACAGGTCATGCATGTATCAATTAAATTGCAAATGGGATTAACATACATTAAGTTGATATTATCTTTACCATAGGAAGGGGTGTAGAAGATTAAAATTAGTCATTTATTTATTATCTATTGCACTAGTAAAAAACATATAATTGGCAAACTTCTACATTCTCTACCAGTCAACCAATAGGTGAGGATGAAACTTATGGCAACTTATCTATTATTATACATAATGAATTTTTTTTTTCAGAGATGACTTCATGATGGGAGCTAAAATGAAAGATTGGGATAAGGAGTCTGTAGATGAATGATTAAAACATAAGTTTAATGTTATATAAATTTAATAAATAGTATTTAAGACTATACAAGATATTTTCTTTTTGATAAATAAACAAAGCACTAAATTATGTATTAAACATGATAAAATTAAGATTACTGAACCAATATGGTTCAAATAATTTTCTCTTCCTTAACAATAATATTATTCTTACACCGTCACTAAAGGTCCAAAGAACATCAATTTATTTTATTCAGCATATTGTATGCATCATTACCAACAGCATTTTGTGTGATTTGCTTAGGGAGTGTGGAGTATATCTTAACAGGAAGGTTCCATACCATAGTTTCAATGGGTACATTCAAAGGTGCATTCCAGTCGTTTTCTTCATGGTTTGGCAACAATTTTTCATTTGTGGTCACAAATTCGAAATGAAGACGCCACCTTAATGAAACTGAAAAATAAATAAGTAGTGTGCTCAAATCTTTAGTAAACATATTATATGGACTTAAATATTATATGCAAGAGTAAGTATCTAGCAGATTTGAAAAAAAAATTTAATAATTTTCTAAACAAGATCTTGACATATTTTCTTATCTATATGAAATAGCAAAACAATACATAATAAGAACATTTACCTTCTTCAATTTCAAAAGCAGGTGTAATGTGTAATGGAATGGGCAGTATAAGTTCCGAATGTGTGAGTCCTAGTGTAACTTCATGATATCTTGCAACTGTCATAGATCTGCTACTTGTGTCCTTGCTTGTGTTTTTTGATGGAGACTTCGATTTTATGACCTCTTCTGGTTGAAGGGAGACAGAAACCTAAAAAACAAACCAATTACTGGATTGAAGATTCGTCTGCTCGTTTTATTATAATTTACACTTGCTGTGTTGTTTAGACATACCTGCATGCAGGTAACATTTCCAACAGAAAAATCAAAAGTGCCAACAATATCTTCCCCCAATTTGTATGCTGATTTGAACAGACAGAATCTTCCAACTTTCCCTCTTGTGTTAGTTATCATGTATGAGTTTGGACTTCTCCTTGCTGTGAGATTCTGAAATACAAACACATTCAATTAATGTTTCCGTAATAGATTGAAACTAGATATTTACTTTATAACTATAAGTTCCTAAGCTGCTAATTACTTCTTGTATCATAGAAGTACAATTAGCAGCTTAGGAACTTGTAGTACACTTAATTAGCAAATAAACTAATTAAATATACCTGGAGAACTTGAAGAGCCATTGTCAAAGGAGTTTCCACTTTTCTCTCTTCTGAAAATGGATTTGTAGGTTGCAGCTCTTCAGTAGTTTCATTCCCACAGAGAGCAGCCAAGTCCTGCATGTTCATGATTGGACTGATTGGCAGCACTCGGAATGGTATCCTGACCATTTTAATGTGAGAACCCACTTTTTGTGTAGCTATTGTTATTTTGTAAGAATATTTTACTGAGGTACCCCGATAAGATGGGGCTGCTTCTATGGGTAGAGATTCTCTGTACCAAACTGAAAGAGTAAATTTATTTGTGATATTTTCTTATAAAAAGTCACGAAAAAAATTACAGTACAAAAAGGGCTTACATGTTTTACTCTCTCCTAGTGGAATAGTCAGATCACAGAATAATATCTTCGGCTTTGTATGGAATATGACATCTCCTATATCACAAGATGTGACTTCCAAAGATGTAGTTTTTCCAACTGTTGGTGTTTTGTCTCCTGAACTTCCTGATGTTGAATAGAAGCAGTGTATCTGCGCTGATGCCCATGCTAAGTTTTCTAGAATGTCACTGAGAAACACAAAATTAAAAAGTTTGAAATCTAAGGTATCAACTTAATTCTGTTTTAATGGGCTCTGTGTTGTGTAGTAAGTGCCAGACAATGTATAACTATTTGCTGTTTCAAAAATAATAATATAAACAAAGCCAATAGTTGTATTACCTGTGACTCTGAGAATTCCTATGCTCTGGTTGTGTTGTGTGGCAAAATGTAATACAACATTCAAGAGCTTCTCCAGCTAAATAGACTGTGCCAGTCGTGAGCTTGGCTGAAAGCTCTATCATGTTCAATCAATTACAGTTAAGTCGGAAATAATCTAAAAACTTTATTTATTTTCCAATTTTATCCACGAATTCGACATGTAAGCCAAAATCTGTCAAGAAAACTGATAACTGTCACTGTCAAAAACAGCTGCCATTTCCAACTAGGTCTGGGATAACAAGTGTAGGACGTCCTCCAGATTCGTATATAAATTACAAAAATATTATTTTTTTATTACGCATTCAAACGAATAAGATAATTCATTTTAATATGTACCTATCGGATATATATCTTAAAGAAGATATTATTTATTTTTTCTGTGATCTGAAACACATGAAGTAGGTATTCTGTTTTGATCGTTAAAATAGTGAAGTGGCACCCAATATTTTTATTACGTTCCCTTCCATGTAACTGATTGTCAATAATCATATTCACTCATTTTCTTATTATTTAGTTTATTTAATAATTGCTTAATAGAGATCAATTTTCTTTTCAGTACGCAATACTTTTTGTTTTTCCATGGTAGAAAAACAAAAAATATCAAAACTATTCATTATTTAGAGAATAATGTTCTAAAGTAAAACATATGACAATGTTATCGTACATGTAACGGAACGCATTCGTAACGAACGATGTTAAATTTGAAAACTGGTCTATAATTTTAATAAATTCAAATTTGTGAAAAATGCTGATATCCGACGGAATAAATCACGTCAAATTGCAGTCCATTATTGTCGGAGAACTTAAAAAAGCTGGATTGAAACATCGTTTGAAGAAAATCATTCTTAAAAGTGTAAAAGTAAGTTCCCGCTATGTGATTGTGATGGAGGTGTTTAATGGCTTTGTTTTATTAATTTCTGTGCTTGTACTAGGATCATAAGACAGTGTTCGGAGCTCCATTGGTGAAGGTCCCATCATGCACTGTGATCTGTTGTGGAAGTACCCTGAGTGTACCTATGGTAGTCACGGAGATGTCGACGGTTCTCAGAACCAATGTGCATATCGAGGGGCTGTTTCGTAAAGCTGGTTCACAAAATCGTCAAAAGGATATTAAGGTTTGGATATTAACTCTTTTTTTTCATTGTTTTCCAAAAAAGAAGCTAGCCATATATCATGAAATAAGGATGTGAAATTGAAATTGCAATTATAATTTCAGCGATTACTGGACGCAGGGGGATGTGTTTCTGATGGTCACCATCCTATTGATGTGGCAAGTGTGCTGAAGCTCTACCTTCGATGTTTACCAGAGCCTCTGATCAGTGCTGAAGTACAAGATCTACTTCTCCGCTGTAGGCTTTCAGCAGGCGATGATGCTCTTAAACCTATTCTCCACACATTGCTGCTATTACCAGTATTACATGTTCATCTTTTACATTACATAATGGAGGTAACTCATCATCTGTGATTTGATTAGGTAGTACAATTTAGGTTCAACATCCTGAAACTTACATTGGTATGAACACATTAGTCGAATTTCGGGAATAATATATTTTTAAGTATCAATAATTGTATCAAGGGTTGTTTTTTGTCAGAAAGATTATTAAGTTAACAAGTAATTAATGATCTGACTAGAAATTTGTAGTGTGTGAAGGACGTGATTATTAGTTTTATAAGAACTAACATTGATATTGGAACTTCATGCCCTGCCCACTGCCATTGGATATATGACATGGCAGTGGCGCCATCAACTCATTTTACGATTGTACTGAGAAATTATGTAAAGCTTCACATGACATTTTAAAGCTCGTACTCATTCAATGTAATTCTTAATTTTTTTTCAGTTACTCAACTTCATAGCATCTAGACACAATGATAACCGCATGGACTCTTCGAACTTGGCTATTGTCATGGCACCAAGTATAATGCCACTACCTGCTGCAGCATCAGCGCAACGACTGGAGCACCATGTCGCTCTTGTTAAGGTATTTTCAGATTACTGGTTTAAAAATGCTACTTTACAAGCAATTGACATAACAAAAATGTTCACTATTACTTTTATCCATTTTAGATATTCATCGAAAACTCGCAGCACATAGGATTACTAACCGATGATCTCATGACACAACTTGACGATGATTCCGATGTCTATCTAGCAAGAAGAAAAAAAAGACGAAGTGGGTCCCTCAATCGTAAGTTGGCACAAGTCCAAAAGAATCTTCAGTTAACATTTAAAATTTTAACCAGTAGTATTGATGTCTGTTAATTTATAGGAGTACTGAGTGGTCTTCGTAAAATGGTGTCTGGCAGTGTGAATACGCCAGCCACAGTCCGTGAGAACGCCAAGACTCCAGTGCTGAGCAAGTCTGCAGCCAAACGAAAGTTTGACAGCTATGAAGGATTTTCTGCCAAAGCAAAGTAAGAAGCCTTTTATAACTACAGATCTAACGTAATTAAAGGTTTATACTATGTTGAAAGACTCAGGATCCTACTGTGGAGCTAATTTTTATATCTCATTTGCAGGAAAGAAATAACTCAAGGCTTGCCTCAGAAAGAGTTGTCCTTCACACCAATGAAGATGTAAGTAACAGAAAACTACTTATGACCTAATTTATTAGTGCTGAGAAACAATGACTTATTAAAAAAAAATTTTATTCCAGGGGTCTGACAGAGCGTAAAAGACTTAGATTAAGTTTAATGGATGCAAGAAGTACTCCTGTTATCAACTCAGATTTCAGCTCGCACAAAAACTCCGAAACCAGTATTAGCAGTGAAGACTTATTAACCTCATCTGAACACCTATTCAGTGCACATGATACAATTGATCTGTCTTCAGACATGAAACAAGGAGATAAAGACTATGTTAGGATATCGAAACAAGAATACGAAGAAATTAAGAGCCGGGTATCTGCTATAGAAAACAGACTTTCTAGAGAATTTACAGATGTTATACCTAGGGTACAACCACTACAACAAGTACAGAATGTCTATGAGCAGACCTTGGAAGATGTAGCAATGTTGAATTGCCCAAATTCGGATCATTTAGCGCGGCGATTGAGCAAAGAACTGAAGATTAGGCCTAATGAGGAAGCAAAGATAATTCGATCGCCGAGTGCTAGAAAAATAGGTTCGATAAGACGTCGTTCCAAAGAAAACATTACAAAAATCGTTAGACATAAATCGTGGAATGCATCTTCGCATTCACAAGCTAGTCAAAATGGAGATAGGTTCTACCCGTACGTAGGCCTGTCTCGCCGCGGGAGAACTAGTACAGCAAAACCAGATTTAGCTGTGAAGACGAAAACTTCGACTCCAAATTGGGATGGTTCAGTCTCTGAGAATTCATTGAATGTCTCATCTTCTAGCCAAAAGTATCAACTACGAAAGAGAGTTAGTCTCGCTTCTGATTATAACTTAGATAAAACTATAGGCAAACTCCAGTCACGCAGGTCTCTAAACATAACTTCAGAGAACAGTTGGGACAATACACATTCAGAAAGTTCAATGAATAACACCATGAACTCGAGCACAAAATCTATTAGATCGGATATCATGAGACATTACCAAAATATTGTTAACAGAAATTCCAACAAGTTGAACAAACAAAGTCCACAGCAGCACAAATGGCGCAGCGCTGCTGCTTTCTTTATGGATAAGACTGGGGAAGTGGAGGGCACTAGTCAGACTGGAAGACCTTCAGTCAACAAGTTACGCCGACAGAATGCGGGGGCGGTTCTTGCAAAAGCGAAGCTTTTCGAGTCCAGTTCTGATAAATCTTCAGAGAGAAATGATAAGTCTGCCCATACGGGATTTGCTAGAAAACCAAGGTTGAATAATGTGCAACTGGTGAAACCACAGAAATTGATAGCTCATGTCAAACCAAAGGTGCAAACTACAGTTCATGAGGTACCGCCCAATCTCCCTGCGAGACAACAGAGAGTGCTCGACGTTGCGCCTACAGTGCCGATGCGTCCTCATCGGCAGCTCAACCACGGCAAAGAAGACATCGACACTTGGCGGATGAATAGGAAACTGACACCTGCTAAGAAGTTGACTTCCCCTCCAAGTGCTCCAATAAGAACACCTCAGCAAACACCCGCTCTCAAAAAGCCGTTGTGCACGCCAAGAAGTTTACGAACACCAGCGGCGATCAGCGATTCTAGGAAAATAAATACTCCCATGAAAGCTGTACACATATCTCCCCGGAGACGATCTCCGCGACAGAAGCGTTTTTAAAGCCAAGCTCAGACTTAATTTTTAACATATTAATGATTAATATATTTTATTTTATCGACCAGTGAATTCGCGTTAATTTTAGTACTAAGTAAGAAGTGTGATTAAAGAAATCAAGTGGCCATGTGTAAATAGTATTAATCTTATTTTAAATCGTACTTAATTTGATTGCATTTTAAATAAATATACAATGAAAATAATTACCTATTTGTTTTTATATTTCGAAGCTTCGTTTTCGAGAAGAAATCTATTTATATGCAAACTACACTCGCGAGCATGAATTTGGAATCAAAAGCTAATTTTCATTCAAACATGCTAAGTTCAGAGGCCTACTAATATAAAAGTATTAGTGCTCTAGTAGTAATTTTAATGCAAATTGATGCCAGTATTGTTTGCTTTTTTAAAAAATGCATTTTAATTGTGCCAGAAACATCCCGATGTCCCAAAAAAAAATAGGAAATGTATGTTTTTATCGCATTCGGTATTTTGTACGGAGAAAGAAAAACTTACATCTTCCTAGTTTTTGGGAAATCTGAATGTTTCTGGGCTTATTAAAACTGAGCATATTCGTGTGAAAATTAGGTTTTGATGCCAAATTTTTGCTCGCGAGTGTAGTAGCGTCGCCTCACAGAGAACTTTGAATATTATATTATCACTCCACCCTAAATTTTTTTATTTGCTATTTTCGGGGTAGATCGTTATTTTCCAATAGATGGCGCTGGGTGTGGGTGGGTGAGTACATCGCACCAGGGTATCATCTTTTCGGGTTAAAAGCCTTATGGTTTTCTACAGAAGTTCTTTTTATAAAAAACAAGTAATTAGGTCTCCTATTATTTTAAAAATACCTGCTGATGTGTTTGCAGATACCTATCCGCAAAACGCATTATCAGGTAACGCCTACTACTACATCGACAATCGCGATAGTCACCCGATATTCGCAGTCAGTTTATGTCTGAAATAATATCCTGTAGAGCGATGGTAGCTCAGTGGATAAGAACGCGCCTTCCACGCAGGAGGTCGTGGTTCGAATCCGAGCATGCACCTGTGCGTATTTCTACCATTAGCTCTGCGGTCGGGGAAAACATCGTGAAGATACTTGTACGTTTCGGATAGTTTCTGAAATATGTAGCTATGATTCATTGTCTGGTTCCATTGCGGAGGTCAGATGGCCCGCCAGACTCCCTAAATTGTGAAGCAAGGTCTAAGCATACAACGTCGACTTTGGACGCTACCATGAATTAGGGTACGTTTCCACAGAAGCGGAGCTGCGTGGAGTTGAGCGGAGACTTTTACGCGGGATGGAGCAAAATGTATTTACAGCCCCGTTCAGCTCATTTCCACTTCATAGCTCCGCTCCGCTAGTCTCAGCTTGACTTCACCCAGCTATACAATTCAGCCCTGCGTCGCTTATCTCTGCGCAGCTTTAGTGGAAAACCTACCTACCATTGGTAGGTTTACACGGCTCTGCGCCGCTCAACCTCAACTCCGCGCCTTCCGTGGAAACGCACCCTTACATTGCTTAGATAAGAGAGAGAGTATAAATGAGGCTATCAGTGCGAAAGTGGTGTAACCCACACTTATGTTGTTAGATACGGTTTTTTATACCAAAATCGTGTCGAACTAAAAATTTGGGTTACACCAATTTTGCACTGATAGCGCCACGTATCGAGAACGGTAAAGTTATCTTCGTCTGTCTGTCAGTAAATAAATGTAGGTTGTGTATCGGCGGCTAATACTAAAATACTTTGTTTACTTTTTGCGCAAGTTATTGCGAAGAAGCAAAATGTAGTTTGGTAATCGTAATGAAACATATTATTGATATTATAAACCAAATTCATGTATTTTCATAAATACTTTGCTGCTAGCCCTTAACAGATCTCGAACATAGGGGAAAAATAAAATTCTAATTGATAATATTATATGATGTATATCACGGCTTTTACAGTGGTATTTTCATGTATAAACAAAATATCCTGATTTGTATTCAATAAATTAAGAACATACTGACAATTCAATAAATAACAATTTTCATATTCAAATATATAAAGCATCGGCGCCACAATAATTTTGATGATACAATAAAGTCATAATAATTCTGCACGTGGGATTCAACTAAAATAATTCACTTACACATTTAGCGATGATCACAGATTGAGGATTATAAAAAAGCAGATTCAGAACATACCGTGCTATGGAGAGACGATTTAACAATTCGAAACTTGCAATAGTGATTACTGAGTAATTTAGATTTTCATTATAGCTTATTGGCTAACTTATCACTATCAGCACTCAGGCCGCTCACGCACGGCTCTTCCCAGTTTCTTAACATTGCTTCTCGATCGATATCAATACCAAATTTAAATTAACAATATAATAAAATATCAATTGTACCTAAGATCTTTTCCAATTAAATACGCACATTCGTTCTTAATTTGCATCTTAATATACACTAACGCCGCGCACGCGGCTTGATATCCGGACTGCCGGCCGCGGGGGCCCGCCAAACGAGCGCATACATCATTCCATTCCATAATTAACATACATGTTGTGATCAATAATAAAAATATAATGATACAAATACATTAATTGCTACATTTTCGATTATTGTGTGACATAAATATTTACAAAGCGCATCGGGAGCGCCGCTATCGTTAGGCTCGGCGGAGTCCTCGGCGTCCCGCCTCCGCCCGGCCGACTCGCGCAACTATCTTTATTAACTAAAACGTTCAACAACACACCGTATTGTCAGGAGAGCTAAGGATAAATGCCCCGAAATAAAATGAAACTTGTCGTCAAAAAGATAAAAAACAAAATTAAGCATACCATAATAATACAATAAGCTATCCTGACCGTCACAGTCGCCGGATTGAAAACTAGTCACTAAGTTACGATGCTTCATTTTAGGAAAATAAAACAATATTCTTTCCCCCATGATTATGAAACTATAGTAGATACTATATAATACGTTCCTACATCTTACAAAACGAATAACATTACTCTAAATATCAATGTGTGATCTCTCGATATTATAGTATGATTACAATTTGGGAATGCATGACACTACTCGACGAAATACATAATTATTAAGTACCGATGATTAAAAAAACGTCTTACATATACAGATAGCGTAACATGTCCGAAATATGAATCGTTTCGTCAACTATAAAGTACAAAGTTGAAAAATACGTAATAACAGACCAGTTTTACACGATCAGCGAATACATTGGATCGACTCAGCGGCTCCCAGGACGAGAATACAATCACAAAGTTTTAATTAATAAAAATAAACGAGCACGGTAGCCCCGCGAACGCACCGCGTTGCGCGAGGGCCGCCGGCTCGGGGCGCCCGAGTCAGCCCCGCGGTATGTACGGACGCGCCGGGCACTTCCAATACACTACGGCCGCCCGCGCCCGGGGCGGCGGCGGGGCGGCCGGGCCGAGCCTCTCGATGACACCGATCTGGGTATATATTTTTGATTCATTCGTTTGACATAGCGTTGTCGCATGCGACGTATGTCACATTTGTCTTCTTAGTCGCATGACATTTAAACCAATTTTGACGTTTAATCTATCGCTCGCTTGATTAAAAAATGCCGAATTTCGTATGTCGAACGAAAATCAGTAGAAAACGTGCGCTCGACTAGCAACGAGTGAATCAAAAATGCATATGAGTATAGCATTTTTGAATCACTCGACCGCAACGAGCGACTTCACCCACTCGTTGCTAGGCGAGTGATCCACCGAGCGCGCGATAGATTAAACGTCAAAATAGGTTTAAATGTCATGCGACATATAAGATGAATAGTGACATACGTCGCATGCGCCAACGCTATATCACACGAATGAATCAAAAATAGAGACCCCGTCCGCCGAACGCGCTAGGACGCCCGGACGACCTCGCCCCACGAGTCGCCGGGTCGCGGCGGGGTCGAGAGGCGCCGGCGAAAGTAACCCTAGATCGTCGCAGTCCGGCGAGCACGTCTAAAAATAAATAATAAAGAGGGTAGTGTGGGGTTCGCGTGGAATACTGTTCGCGGGGGGTCGCGCGGCGGACGGCGACGGCGGCGGACGGCGCGCGGCTCAGTTGACCATGAGCGTGTGGGACTCCATGGGCGCGGCGGAGTCGTACAGCGTGTCGGTGTCCTGCGTGGGCTCGCCCTGCAGCTGGCACTGGTTCGACAGCGTCCCTGCGCCGCAATCGCAGAAGAATCTGCGGAGAAGTAACGGGTACATTTTAATTATTTTATTACATGACAACATTTGGGATTATATTGTAGGAACATATGAAAAATGTTATAAGTAGTTGGAAGGATTCTTTGTTTGTCCCCTCCGTTGTGGACAAGCAAGGAAGATGATGAAGCCTTTTAAAAGACTTAGACAAGCTTTCACACCTGTGTTTATCAACGTTTATCACGGTAATCTTCGCTCAAGCCATTGTCTGTACATTTATTCAGTTCAATCAAGTTCCGCATCTTACGCTCGTTAGAAGCTTGACGACTATAGTTAAATTCTGCGGTATCGAAATACCTATATAAAAATTACCTGTCGTGACGAATGAACTCGACATCGTGTCCAGAATGGCACGTTTTGATGCAATTTACACAGATGGCGTTGCGGTCAGTCGTATTGCATGTCTGGCACCTGAAAAAGATGAAATGATAGGGCCTTATAATCTTAACAGTATGTACGGATCTACATTTAGATAATAGTGTGTTCAAGGGATGATAAATCAACACATTTCTGTAGCTGATAGAGTAACGCGAACGGTCTGCGAATAGCTGCTGAATCTAATAGAGACGGCGTTAAGCCGAAGATAGGCTAGGATAAGACAGTGGGAGAGCCATTCTTTGGCATGAATAGGTCAGCTAGACTGGTCGACCAGAGTGGTAGTGTTTCGCCGAGTGAGTAATGATACCGGAGATTCAATCAGGGAGAAAGTAGGTTAAAAGTTTGCAGCCACCTTGTGTACTAGGTGTTGCGGGTGCTTAAGAACGGCTTACTTACCATCAGGTGATTCATCAGTTCGTCTGCCACCTATATCATAAATAAAATGAACATGATAATAAAAGAGCGAATGTCTCACCTATAGAAATCGTGCATCGGAAAGGACGTGTAAGACGAGATCTTGTAGAGGCACTGTCCGCCGCCGACCGCCTTCTCCACGGCGTCCTGGTTGCTGAAGATCTTGTTGCCGCGCACGAGCGGGCTGACGCCGGACGCGAGGCAGAGGCCGCCGAAGCGGTTGTTGAAGATCTGGTTGTGCTCCAGCGTGGCGGTGGCGTTGTTGGTGATCTCCACGCCCGCCGCCAGCCCGTCGAAGATGCGGTTGCGCCGCAGCACCGGGTGCGACTGCGTCGAGATCAGCACGCCCGCCTGCGCGTTGCGGAAGATGTCGTTCTCCTCCAGCACGCCCTGCACATTAACATACACATATTAAAAAACAAATCCAATCGCTTGCTTACGCTCTAGTCCAGTGATTCTTAACCGGTGGTCCGCGGACCACTGGTGGTCCCTGGAGGCATTCCAAGAGGTCCACGAAGACATCGTATTAAACAAGTGACGTGACGTGATGAGTCGAGTCAACACCAAAGTCAACACAACGCACACGGCGCCGGAACGCATGTCCGAAATGTGTGGTCCCTGACACAACAGAATTTTGGTAAAATGGTCCCTCATAACTTAAAGGTTAAGAACCACTGCTCTAGTGAAACATGAGATGGGAATGGGAGGTGATCATGTGCAAACAAATCTTGCTCGATCGTAGACACCATGGTTAGGCCCCGGTGAAGGCAGATAGCAATCCATGCATCCATCGATTTAGGGGTATTTTCAGCGATCTATATAAGTCGATCGATAGACATTCCTTATTGCTCAGAAATAGAATTCATGAATGAAACGACAGCAATTAAAGGTCTTATCGTTTGTTACCGATAGTCCGAAACGGACCTCCCCGCTCCTAAGCGAACCCTGTAGTTTGCGTATCTCGCATCCCGTATGTGAGCGCTAATGACCAATGAATATGCCTCTTAAGTCATTACTTTACATGATTGGATTTAAAAATTAGGTTATTTATTTTTTTATGCAATAGGTGGTAGACGATCGACTGATCACCTGATGGTAAGCGATTGCCGCCGCCCATACACACCAGCAATATCACTTACTAGTGGCCCGCTCCTCACTTCGCTACGGGACCGTAATTCAGAAATGAACTAAATTACATCGCGCAAGCGTTTCGGGTTTTTTCGGTTTACCTATAAGGCTTGTCGTTGTCTATAGAAGTTATCTCTTTATAAATAGTAATGATAATGATAATGAAAATCTGCTTGAAAGCTCACCTTTCCGCCATTAAAAATACAGATGCCCCCATCTCGGCCATCAAAAATCTTATTTCTCTTTAAAGTGGGATTGGAATCAGTCTTTATCCATACACCGGCCATGGCGTTATCGAATATCTCGTTCTGCTCCAACAAGCCGAGGCCCCCGTTGTACACGAGCACGCCGCCGTTCTGCCCGCCCCAGATCTTGTTGCCGCGGATCACGGGGTTGCTGCCCGTCCGGATCTGCACGCCCGAGTACAGGTGGTTGAATATGTCGTTGTCTTCTAGTTTACCGTGACCGTTGTCGTAGAAGTATACGCCGACCTGTAAAGATAGGTTTTTGTTGGGTTATTTTGATGACGAATCTTGTACTTTGAAGTGAAACTGTGAATGTTCCGAGCGCCACAACACACACAGTCCGCGCGTACGAGCCCCGTACGTAGTTAGTGTGTTTTTTTATTGAATTGGTAACAAATCAAAGATAAGTAAAATTGTGATTTCTTCGAGCGCTACACCACACCAGTCTGCGAGTCACTAGACAAAGATTAATGTAAAGTGGACTCCATTTTTCGCTTTTCGGTCCATTAGACTTGATGGGCCCGTAGGTGAATAACTCGAATGAATCGCGAAGTGAGCCACGCCTACAGACTGTATGACGGCTGGCTAGTGGCTAGTCGGTGTGTGTATGCGTGTGCGACTGTGTGAGTATGACAAAGCTTGTATTTGTGTGTGACAGGGTGTGTTTGTGTGAGACAGTGTGTGATGGGTGTTGTGTGTGTGTGTGTGTGTGTGTTGTATACATGTGTGTAGTGTGTGTGTGTATGTGGTGTGCGTGTGTGTGTGTGCGCGCGCGTGCGTGTGTGTCCGCGCGACAGGGTGTTTGTGTGTATGTGTGGTGTATGTGCGACAGTGTGTGTGTGTGTGTGTGTGTGTGCGAGTGTATGGTGTGTGTTGCGTGTGTGTGCGACAGTGTGTGTGTGGTATTGGTGTGTGTAGCGCGCGCGTCGTGTGTCGCTCGACAGTGGTGTTGTGTATGGTGTGTGTGCGGACAGGTGTGTGTAGGTGGTGTATATGTAAGACAGTGTGTGTGTGTGCATGTTGTAGTGTGTGTGTGTGTGTGCACGCACCTGCTTGCCGGAGTGGATGCGGTTGCGGCGCAGCACGGGCGTGGAGCCGGTGGTGATCCAGACGCCGGCGAGCGTGTTGGCGTACACCTCGTTCTCCTCGATCAGCCCCTGGCCCTTCTCGTGCACGTAGATGCCGCCGTGCTGCCCGTGGTGGATCTTGTTGTGCCTCACTATTGGATCGCTGTTCGTGCGAATCTTTACGAAAATGAAAAACACATTTTGTATAATTAGGGAAGTAATCAGTAAATAGAGTTAACAATTTTACTTTCATTTCCTTAGTCGCTATAACACTTTCTTTTTACAAGCTTAAAGGCAGTTTAACATAGTTAATCCACCTCAAGCATGTAAACATGACTGTGCCCCAACATTGTTGATGTCTATGAGTGATGGTTGTCAATATAGAAATGGTAAGACTCTCTTTCAGTCTATTGTATGTGTTATTTGTAACTAACTTTAATAGATAATTGCACGTAAGATTAGCGTCGTGGTGTAAGGGACACCGCGACACATGCTGAGTGGAACCCATTTTGTAATGTATGTCTTTTTATTAGTCTATGGGCCAACGCTTGACCACAATAGCGCCTGATGGAAAGTGACGATGAGATCTATTTATTTAGGATGGTACGTGTTTGCCTAAAAGATGCCTGTTCACAGATTATAGTGGTCGGGGAAAACAGATCTCGGCAGGGAGTTCCACTCTTTAGCTGTCCGTATCATAAACGTGGAAGCGAATCGCTTCGTACGGGCAGGAGGCAAATCTACCACATAAAGGTGAAAGTGGAATGGATGCTCATTGAATAAACGATTTTATTATTATAACAAAAGTTTGAAACCAACCTGTATACCAGCTAGCGCATTTCCATAAATATTATTGTGCTCGATGAGACCGCGGCCCTCGCCGAATATGTACACGCCTCCCTGATGGCCGTTGTAGATCTCGTTGCGCCGTATGGTGGGGTTGCTGTTGGACGTGATCCACACGCCCGCGAAGTTGTTGGAGTGGATCTTATTGTCTATGAACTGGCCGAGGCCGGACTCGTGCACGTAGATGCCGCCGGTCTGCCCGTGGTGGATCTCGCAGTGCACTACGGTGGGGTTCGCGCCGGCCTTCACTTCGAAACCGGCGATTCTATTGTTGTGTATGTCGTTTGCTTCGAAATAGCCCTGTGGATTGAAATATTGGTTGTATGAAAATAGCAAAGGAAAGAGTGAGCATTACATTGTATTTTTGCAGGTAAGGGTACTAAAATCAAAGAGCTTTTACTGAAAAACCACATTACTATGTTGGAAGTGTTTGAGTCTTTCTTGTGCCTATTATGATTACTACATGTTTTAATAATCGTCTGGACAAATCATAATAAATGTAGGTTTTGCAAACTAGCGGTATTGCCGGAAAGAGCGTATTCTCTTGTGGCTTTGGTATTGCAGGGCGGCGGTATTCGCTTACCATTAGGTGATCAATCTACTCCTCTGGCCCGTAACTCATTAAAAATACTATATACATTAAAGGGTTTTTGGTGTATGCGCGTTGAAAGGTTGAAATAAACCGCCAGGGATAGACTAGCTCGAGATTGCAACGGCTGTAGTTATTACTTATCCTTACTAATATTATAAATGCGAAAGTAACTCTGTCTGTTACTCTATCACGCCAAAACTACTGAACCGATTTAATTTGGTATACAGATGGTCCAGACCCTGAGAAAGAACATAGGCTACATTTTATTGCTAAAAGGGGTTGGGGAAAATGCTACCCAAAGATACGCTTCCACGCGGACGAAGTCGTGGGAAACAGCGTAGTACGTGATGTACAGAGCTAGTACATTGATAAAGGTAGTACTCACCAGGCCATTCTCGAACGTGAAGATGCCGACATCGCGGCCGTGGTGTATGTGGTTGCGGCGCATGATCGGGTTGGCGAAGTTCTTCACCCAGATGCCGGCGAGCGCGTTCCGCGAGATCTCGTTGTCCTGGTAGGCGCCCTGCGCGTAGTCCGTGATGTACAGGCCGACGTTCTCGCAGTCGCTGATGTCGCAGTGCTTGATCACCGGGTTGGCGCCCGCGCCGCTCACGCACACCGCCGCGCCCACTGTGTAAGGTAAACATTTCATCAATGGGCGCTATCTTAGGGAAAAAAGTATCAGTCTATAATGCTGTCCTACTGCAGGGTTTACCCTGTGCTGTGGCGGCAGATTGCCGTGATTTCTAGTAGCAAATCATAGGGAAATCAAGTCATCGCTACTATGATGGGATTAGGCTTAATCACTCGGTAAACGTAGTGTTGGACCCACGCTTGCATTAGGCAAGAATTGGTGATCACCACGCTTGCACTAGGCAAGAATTGGTGATCACCACGCTTGCATTAGGCAAGAATTGGTGATCACCACGCTTGCATTAGGCAAGAATTGGTGATCACCACGCTTGCATTAGGCAAGAATTGGTGATCACCACGCTTGCATTAGGCAAGAATTGGTGATCACCACGCTTGCACTAGGCAAGAATTGGTGATCACCACGCTTGCACTAGGCAAGAATTGGTGATCACCACGCTTGCATTAGGCAAGAATTGGTGATCACCACGCTTGCACTAGGCAAGAATTGGTGATCACCACGCTTGCATTAGGCAAGAATTGGTGATCACCACGCTTGCATTAGGCAAGAATTGGTGATCACCACGCTTGCACTAGGCAAGAATTGGTGATCACCACGCTTGCACTAGGCAAGAATTGGTGATCACCACGCTTGCATTAGGCAAGAATTGGTGATCACCACGCTTGCATTAGGCAAGAATTGGTGATCACCACGCTTGCACTAGGCAAGAATTGGTGATCACCACGCTTGCACTAGGCAAGAATTGGTGATCACCACGCTTGCACTAGGCAAGAATTGGTGATCACCACGCTTGCACTAGGCAAGAATTGGTGATCACCACGCTTGCATTAGGCAAGAATTGGTAATCACAAAGACGAGCTATGTTCGAAAAATTCGAAATGGAAATTAATGTCAATATTTTTTCTACAGCCGTTTTTTCAGCAGTAATATCTAGTAGTTAAGTAAAAATTATTTAAAAAAAAGCAGTAGAATGAGCACTGACCGACACTGGCGCTGCGTATGATGCAGTGGTCGATGGTGGGCGAGCAGTTGTCGGACACCTCGAGGCAGTAGTGCTTGTGGTGCTGCATAGTACTAGTGGCGTCGGGCGAGAACTTGAGCGTCATGTGTCCGGCGTACGCGCGGCTCGCGCCCTCCGCGAACGTCAGCGTCGACTCCGCCTCGCGCTCCAGCACCACCGACTCGGCCACGTTGCCGGCCGCGCAACCTGACAGACAAAATGCATCCAATAAACCAACGGGGCAGGCAACTGTCAAATAAAAAGCAACCATACAGCGTCCCATTAACAAGATGGGCTGATGACATAATATAGAGTGGTGGGATAGTTCTAGATGGGGTTGGCACAGGAAAAAAATAAGACCGTTGTAATTGGCGAGGCTTATACCCAGAAGAGGAATCATGTCAAAGTATGAGATGTTATGTGAATTTATTATTATCATCAAACAAATGTTTGACCTAAGTGGGAAATCGAACCCAAGACGTTCGGCATGTCAAGAAGATCACTTCCAAATGAGCTAGTCATCAAATACTACATGGAGAAGAAGTAATATATTTTCATGGCTCAATATGACCAACTAAATTCACAGGGCACAAACGAGAGGTGCAGGCGCAACAGCCACAAATGCGCCGATATCCACTCGATTCTTTCCTCACAAACCCAAGGCGACCGACAACAGGTACCTTGGCACCACCTAGAAGATGGAGTAGAATCAGTTAGTGTGTGTATGTTATACTATGATTTATTAAAACTTGTTCATCTTGGGATACCCCCAATTTGCTTTTCATTACTTTTGTAAGGTTTTATTTAGAAATTATATCTTATAAATAGTATAGAAGATATCCTCGCGTTTACAACTGTTTATATCAATTATTTTTTAAAATGCACTTGATTACCCATTCATTTAGTTTGATAGCACATGCCATAAAAGCTTTGATTAATCTTGATTGTATGAAAATAGCAAAGGAAAGAGTGAGCATTACATTGTATTTTTGCAGGTAAGGGTACTAAAATCAAAGAGCTTTTACTGAAAAACCACATTACTATGTTGGAAGTGTTTGAGTCTTTCTTGTGCCTATTATGATTACTACATGTTTTAATAATCGTCTGGACAAATCATAATAAATGTAGGTTTTGCAAACTAGCGGTATTGCCGGAAAGAGCGTATTCTCTTGTGGCTTTGGTATGCAGGAGGCGTTATTCGCTTACCATTAGGTGATCAATTCTTACTCCTCTGGCCCGTAACTCATTAAAAATACTATATAGTTCTCATTAGAGGGTTTTTGGTGTAGCGCCGGTTGAAAAGGTTACTCTATCACGCAAAAAAGCTAACGGATTTAAATGAAATTTGGTTATACAGAAGGTTCCAGACCCTGAGAAAACAGAGGCTAATTTTATTGCGCGAAAAGGGGGTTGGGGAGAAATGCCTACCCAAAGATACCTTTCCACAACGTACGAAAAGTCGCGGGAACGCGTCAGTACCGTGATGTACAGAGCTAGTACATTGATAAAGTAGTACTCCCAGGCCATTCTCGAACGTGAAGATGCCGACATCGCGTCCGTGGTGTATGTGGTTGCGGCGCATGATCGGGTTGGCGAAGTTCTTCACCCAGATGCCGGCGAGCGCGTTCCGCGAGATCTCGTTGTCCTGGTAGGCGCCCTGCGCGTAGTCCGTGATGTACAGGCCGACGTTCTCGCAGTCGCTGATGTCGCAGTGCTTGATCACCGGGTTGGCGCCCGCGCCGCTCACGCACACCGCCGCGCCCACTGTGTAAGGTAACATTTCATCAATGGGTGCTATCGTAGTGAAAAATGTATCAGTCTATAATGCTGTCCTACTGCAGGGTTTACCCTGCCGTGGCGGCAGATTGCCGTGATTTCTAGTAGCAAATCATAGGGAAATCAAGTCATCGCTACTATGATGGGATTAGGCTTAATCACTCGGTAAACGTAGTGTTGGCGCCCTTCTACAAGATAGGATGACGACATTCTAAGGCTGGCTGGAGTGAGCTGGATGAGAGTGGCCGAAAATCGGGAGCGGTGGCGTGCATTAGGGGAGACCTATGTCCAGCAGTCGACGAGCGTGGGTTGCTGATGAGGCTTAATCACCACGCTTGCATTAGGCAAGAATTGGTGATCACCACGCTGATTTACGGAAACACCACACCACGGAAATTAATGTCAATATTTTTTCTACAGCCGTTTTTTCGGCAGTAATATGTGGTTAAGTAAAAAATAATAATAAAAAGCAGTAAAGTGAGCACTGACCGACACTGGCGCTGCGTATGATGCAGTGGTCGATGGTGGGCGAGCAGTTGTCGGACACCTCGAGGCAGTAGTGCTTGTGGTGCTGCATAGTACTAGTGGCGTCGGGCGAGAACTTGAGCGTCATGTGTCCGGCGTACGCGCGGCTCGCGCCCTCCGCGAACGTCAGCGTCGACTCCGCCTCGCGCTCCAGCACCACCGACTCGGCCACGTTGCCGGCCGCGCAACCTGACAGACAAAATGCATCCAATAAACCAACGGGGCAGGCAACTGTCAAATAAAATAAAAAGCAACCATACAGCCGTCCCATTAACAAGATGGGCTGATGACATAATATAGAGTGGTGGGATAGTTCTAGATGGGGTTGGCACAGGAAAAAAATAAGACCGTTGTAATTGGCGAGGCTTATACCCAGAAGAGGAATCATGTCAAAGTATGAGATGTTATGTGAATTTATTATTATCATCAAACAAATGTTTGGCCTAAGTGGGAATCGAACCCAAGACGTTCGGCGTGTCAAGATGATCACTTCCAAATGCGCTAGTTATCAAATACTACATAGAAAAGTATTCTTTTTCGTGGCTCAATATGGCCATTCAACTAAATTCACAGGGCACAAACGAGAGGTGCAGGCGCAACAGCCACAAATGCGCCGATATCCACTCGATTCTTTCCACACAAACCCAAGGCGACCGACAACAGGTACCTTGGCACCACCTAGAAGATGGAGTAGAATCAGTTAGTGTGTGTATGTTATACTATGATTTATCAAAACTTGTTCATCTTGGGATACCCCACATATTTGCTTTTCATTACTTTTGTAAGCCTTAAGGTTTTATTTAGAAGTTATATCTTAATAAATAGTATAGAAGATATCCTCGCGTTTAGAACTGTTTATACTAATTATTTTTTATAATGCACTTGATTACCCATTCATTTAGTTTGATAGTACATGCCAGAACAGCTTTGATTAATCTTGATTTGTATTTATTCTGATAATGTGTGTGTGACAATCAAACGTGAACTAGTAAAAATTAAATTGTTAACAATCGACGCGCATAGGAATTTAGGTCGCTGAACTTACAATAAATGTATAGACATCAGGCATCAGGCTACCCCAACCTGTTAAATTTTCTCAATTGATATTGAACCTATAATGTTTGACAGTAAGATGAGAGTCGATTGAAGAAATTTGACAGTTTTGTATACTTTGATGTGTAGCTGTACAATGAAATGGTAGTTTAGACACAAAATAATTACACATAGAAAGTAGACTGCCCACTAAGAGCTAAAAACGTGTCATGTACTCACGCATGCGCACTAACGGGGAAATACGCCTTTTCGACCACATTAATCCTAGCCTATGACATAAGACTGTCGAACTGTCGAGGTCTGTGGTAGAGGCTGCGCGCTTATGTACTCATGCCGGGCAACAACCCTAGCATATGTCAGCGAACTCTTCTAAATTCAAAATCAGGCTGATTATTTTGTGATTTAGATCTGCATAAGTTTTGAAGCTAGGAAGCACACATACCAATGAGCTGCACATCCGTGTCGATGGACAGGTACTCCTCCTGGTAGTTGCCGGCGTGCACGAACACGAGCTGCGGGTGGTGCGCGGCGGGCGCGCGCCGGCACGAGCACGCGGCCGCGCCGCACGCGCACAGCGCGCCTGTACCCGTCGCGCCCGAGGCCGCGCCGCCGCCCGCAGCGCCGCCCGAGCCGCCCGTGGCGCTCCCGGAGACGGATGCGGAGCTGCCGCCGCCGCCGCGCTCCTCCACGTGCTCGATGGCCGCCTGCGGACCTCGGGGAAATGAGTGCCACGCCACAAACCCATCTTGTTTCATCATTTTTATGTGATATGTATGCAGACGAGCAAGGCGGATCACCTGGATGGTAAGCCATTGCGCGCTTCAGGGACACTTGCAACACCAGTGGAGTTACAAGTGCGCTGGCCACCTTTATCCCTTCCCTCCGGGTGGGCCTCAGGTACCCTCACTCACTCGGCGAAACACAGCACGGGGCCCTGGCCTCACGTGCCGGTTATAATTAAATGCCCGAAGCGTGTGGCTCTCCCACAGTTAAACTTTCCTCTACTTTTGCTTTCAATACAGTTACAGCTGCCATCCCATTTGTTTCCTCTGCCCTACAATCAGGACTCCTTCAAACGAAGCGTGAACGCGTCTCGCTGGCCAGTATGGCAGTGCCAACGGATGTGATGCCGTGCCATCGCGTCCGTTGTGACCTGCAACGTGGGCTCCTCTCATTTTGCTTATCATCAGATTGAGGTGAGCCAATATACTGAGCTAATTTAAAAAAAACGTGCTCGAGAGCCATTTATTAGCTACTAATGGGCCCGTCTCACTGCATTTTGGGACTTAAGTTTTGCTATTGGTTCCGATCATTGCCGATGTCGATTACATCGCGCCAGTGTTTCGTATTTTCGGGTTACATTAAGCTTTGTACCGGTCTATAGAAGTTGTACATATTTATAAATATAGATAATCGTCTTCATCCATGTTTTTTTATGTCTATAGTTCTTTGAGCTCAACATTTGCTTGGACCATGATCTAGGATTTGATAAGACAAGTCTGGACATTACAAAGCTCCTGCCACCTAATCTTCGCAACCCGAGAAAAGGGAACCAGACTACTACTAGATGAAGTGGAATGGCTTTCAGAATCATCTCATTAATTCTAGACATCTACTTTGAGATATTATCTAATATTTTAGGATAGAATACCAATGTTATTACATTACATAAGAAAATCTTTAAATCAAATGCAAAACCACTGAAATTTTATTTCTAAATCATAAAACACAACTTATTTATTTTCACAATTTAGTAAGTAAAAATAGTTTGCCAAAATATCTAAACCAAAGAAAATGACTCCACCTGCAAATAGGACATCTCAATCTTACTCTCAAAGAGCAGACCTCCCAAAACTTCTCACTCACCCTTATAGTGTTGAAATGTTTAATCCTCGAGTCCTTCTTAGGACGGTAGTTGGGCCGAACATGGATGCCGTAGTATAGCTGCCGGAAGCTCTCCTTCCACGGGTTGTCGGCGTCGCACTCGTCGGCCGGGACGAACTCGAACTGGCAGGGCGCGGGGTGCATCAGCGGCGTGTCGTACTCGAACACCGACTGGTAGAGGCTTTTCCTGTTGGCAACCGTAAACCATGTCACTAATGTTTATATGTTGCATTAACTGATATTTACTTTGCCCATTATCTGGCTACACGCTCGAGCCAAACCACAAACGCGGTCGGGAAGCGCACATTTAAGCTAAATCGTTAGTACATGGTGCATTGAAATCGCGCCGGTATTACAGGAACAGCTAATGATAGAATGTCCTGTAAATTTACATTTTTAGAAATAAACGTGTCTAAGGAAATTGGAATGAAAAATTAACAATGATTTCTTTTAACTAATCCATAATAATATCATTTATGTTCTAGAGTAGGTGCAAAGCAAACACACTAGGGCTTTGCATGCTAACATTTGTGTATTATTAAGTGGTGGTACTTGAGAGCACAACTATCTAATTAGCAGAAGTCGCCTCACTGGCTTGGTCTTCCTCCTGTCTTACTATAAAACTTTTCTTACTTTACAATCTATATATTTATTTGCCATAACTTACCATAGCTCAGTATCGTTGGCGATGGTGTTGAACCTCTTGCAGACCTGCGCGACGCGGCACAGGTCCCTCTCGGTGAGGTGTGACAGAATGCAGAGCAGCACCTCGTCTGGCAGCTCGTACTGCAAGTACTGAGACACGTTGCACACGTCTACACCTTGAGACAGCGATCTGAGGAATCAAAACGTTCATCAGTTACTCTATACGAGATCAGACACTTTTTTTTTTATTACACATGCATTTTTTTCCCATTGCATCTTTAACTTCCTAACATCTTTTTCGAAGTTTCCTACAAATGCTAGATTATAGTATGTTTGAAGACTGTCTTTTCTTAAAAACCGGTTCCTATCCACAAATACAATGTAAGTGGAAATTTTAAAGTCAATTTACAAGACAAAATAAGCAAACTGTATTTTCAAAAAAATCTGAAAATATCTTCATTATCATTACAACTTTGTATGTATTAGGCATACTATAGCAAATTACCCTAGTCAGGCAATAGGAATCAAAGTATCTGGAAAAGTGAAAGTTACTATCTGCAAACATCAGTTACATAAAGTAGAAATAGGTAGACCTATTCATGAGTGCATACTATGTGTACTTATTTGCATTTTATTTATGGGATGCAAATAAGGAAATTCGTATTATCAGTAGGACCAAAATTTTGCAAAGTATTTGGAATAATGTTAATTAGATATGAAAAACTTGTCAACAACAATAACATAAACATCCGTTGTTTGTATGACAATGCATTTAATTACTAGTATTCAATAGGATTGAACATTTTAAAAGCTCACTAATTTGCAAGCATTGTCACTAACTTGTTTTTATGAATGTGTTTTTAATTTATAATTTTATATACCAAAGAAGCATTATATGCAGAAAGGTGATTAATTTATGAATGACTAATTTGTTTATTCATTTGACTTTATGCAACTTCATTTTATTCAGCAAAGCTATATTTTTGATAATTTGTTTCCTAAAATTAAATTGACTTTTGACTGTCAATACAGTTGAAAAATTATTTTATTACCTACATAGCTTTACAGATATACTAAGAGACTAAATTAAACAACCATTACTGATTTGTATTGCCTTCAAATAATTAAGTAGATAGGTTGTTTTTCTTTTTGGTTTTAAGAATGGAATTGTGTTATTGCCAAAACCATAAGATTAGCATCATCATCATACACATCATGAACAGGAAGAAACAAAGAGATGTTGAATAATTAACTGTCAAATGAACTGGTGCCTATTTCTGTTGCCACAGGAAGATTTATAAACAATTAAATCACTATTTCTATGACCTGATGGCTATTGGACATATGCCAAAGCATACAGCTTATCTCATGCATGACCAGACTTCTAACAAGACAGAGTTTGGACGCCCGTTTGTTGTGTATCCAATGTCCTTGTTTATGAATTTTAATTTTGTTGCAGAAGCAAGCATTCAGCTTAAATTGAATAGGCCACGATGATGCCGCCATTATGGCATTGCATCTATCTCTGGAAGGCCCCTGAACCATTTTCCTTTCCACTGCATTGGACCCACCTGGCGAAACATCGCAAGCGCTCATTTGCGCCGACTTCTTGTGAGGATGTGGTAACCGCTCGGTCGATGCCGATGTGTGGCTCTACCAGGGTAGATTAGACACTAAAACAGAGCAGAAGACTCACGTTCTGGGTCTCTTCCTGGCCGGTAGAGAGCAAGTGCCCGAGGGCCCGGGCTCATGGTACGCGGGCGGCGACTTGCGGCGCAGGTCGTACGGGCTGTGGTGGCCGGCCGTGGTGGCGGGCGCGGCGGCAGGCACGGGGGGCGACCCGCCGCCGCCGCCGCTGCCGCTCGGTCCGGCGCACGCCGCTGTCGCCGCCATTGCGCTGCCAGTCACGTTGTTAGGGCAGGGGACTGATTCACATGGCTCAGCTGTAAACAAGGATGGGTGTGATTTAGTACATTCAGAAAATTCACATAACATTTCAGACCTAATATCGAGTAGCAAGGAGTAGGTACTGCAATTTCTTTGAAAAAGAAATAAATATATTTCTAGTTATTTTATAGCCAAGATGACTGATGAATAATGTGATTAAAAATAATTGAATTTATCCTCGGCTTATAGCAACTAATTACTTTTTAAACTTTAAAGTATAGGGTTAATTTATTGTAACACTAAATCATCCATATGAAATATGAAAAACCAATAATTCAATCTTTAACACAATTTTATTACCGCAATGATTTTCAATACAGTAGGAATAAAAAATACTTCCTTTAAACTTTGATTTACACTTCTTGATTTTTTGTAAATAATGAGTTCCTGCAATAGGCCAATGTTATGCTTGGTTCTTTTACATGATTTATTAACATCAATAAGTAAGTTGTAAATAAAGTAGGTACAATTAGCTGTCGTAATTAAAAACAATAATAATATTAAGTAATGGTTTCAAAATAGAAAATAGTAATTCATAATGTTGTATATTTGTTTTGAATGTATTATTAGATGGCCTTCATAAATAAGTAATACATCTACATTTTGTATAAATTAAGATTTTACTCTTCACAACGTACCTTTCTACACATACTATGTATGTATGAAGATTAAAAGAACAGTTTTTATAAAAGAATAAAAATTCAAGTTATAAACATAAATTAATGTTGTTTTCTCTGTGGGGTAATAATAGAGAACAAGCAGGTGGAACAGAGGGTAGGAGGAAATAGTATTGTTGTGATAGGTTGAGATTGGTTGGTTGAAGTTTTGTTTTTTTTTACTGGAAATTTCGCTGTAGTTTCCAATGTTTCCTATTTTGAATATATTGCAAATACACCTACACAATCATAGAAGTATGACCTGATGTGTGCAATACAAAATTAGTCTATGTTAACGTACCCTCATCTTCTTCAAGTGTCATTATCTAGAGGTCAGCTATCATTATCCTGAATAATTACTACCACCAGACCAAATGATTAATAATTTGTAAACATTGGAAATAAATATCTGTTACAATAATGTACAAGATCAAGCATACTTGGAAGCAATGAAATATGATTGGAGCAATAAAATAATTTGAAAGGATGTAGAGGAAACTGGAAATGTGCTGTCAAGGTACTCCGGTAAAGAAAACATCCCCAAGTAAGTAAATAGGTAGTTTTTTTCTGTAAATGGAAATAATAACACAAATGAGATACCAAGCAACTTATCTTTATCACATGCTTCTTAATTTAAAATTATGGAATTTGATGGCCAATGTGATGATGTGTTACATTTAAAATATTTTCTGTTTTCGGGTATCTGCAGGATACATTTCATTTAGAACTACCTGAAGATCATCAATAATACTGATGTAAAATTACAAATAGAAGAGAATAGTGCCAATTATCGTCATACCAAGTGAAAAAAATTATGTTCCCTATTTGTGAAGCAAATACGATACGAGCTTCTTGAGAACAGCTGTTTCGCCATGCTATGTAAAAATATAGTTTTCATCTGCCGAATCAATACCCATATTGCGCAAAATGTCACTGAAATGCGCTACTCAATATCTTTGTCAAACGTGGAATGCGAAGAAACGATGTGAATTTGCATGCCAATCAACGCAAAGAGAACAATGATCAACGAATTGAAAACTGTACGGCAGGCTCGAAAAACATTTTCATACTGATGCAACGTCAGAAACGCACGCACCTGAATGATTCATACTTATTCGACCAGAAAAATACGCCAAATACATTTTTTCGTACAGTTCAGATGTTGCACATTTATGGAAATGTCGTTATCGAGCCATTCGTAAAAGATTGGGGCGACATCGGCGACCCGGATTACTTACTTGATTGTGTCCTAGAAGGTAGGGGTATCCGATGTCCGCCTTTTCTTCGCGATCTACGGACGTAAGAACGCGAAGAGGAAAACGAGGCACTAGGCATTATTTCTTTAGACACTTATTTTCACTAGAATCCAGCCCTAAACAAAGGAGACACCCGCACTAAAACCGTCGGCCATTTTCTGTTTAGATTAGATTGAGAAACTGAACGGAAAACCAATATTATACCATATCAGTGGTTACTGGAGTAAAATTTTATTGTTCATAAGGAATATCACTACTCACTGACACTAAAATTACAATAGTTAACTCATAAAAATCATTATCTAATTAATTACAATAAATATTCACACTACCCCACAGCAATGGGCGATTCTTCAAAAAATATGGCGGATCGGATTAACATGGCGGCTCCGACGCTAGCGACATCTCACAGGTGCCAGTAGTTTAGCAAGTTTGGTTTTGTTTTATTTTCGTTGTATTTTATAAGGGGGGTAGCCATAGTATTTTTCAAACAACATATTATGAAAAATTTAACACAAATATAATACTTAATTAGCAATAAACTATTTGAATTTAGTAAAAGACATATTTATAAACCAGACATTGAACAATCATTAGTGTTCATCACAAAAAATTGTCCAGTGGGGGGGATCGAACCCACGACCTTTGGCGTATGAGGCAGGGTCCTTAGCAAAATAAAAATGGAATAAGTTTATATCGGGTCTGATATTAAGGAAAGTAGCGTTATTGTATGTCCTCATCATGCTAGCTGCTAGCGTATTGTCCCAGACTCCCAGTTGCATCCAAATTTTATATTTAAGTTAGCCCAGGGTCAGGCCACACCAAGGAGCTTATGCATACCTAGGCTACCTACATCTAGAGCAAAGCATTTACTCTGCGGATCATTTATGCGAAGCCGCGATTAGGTGCAAACGTGAAGTGTGAAGCAATTACAAAGGTATTATTAGTGTTTATTCAGATGATCTCATCTCAGTATATAATCTATCAATAAAGTCGTGAAAGGAGATAGCTAAATGGCTTCGCGTGCGGTTTGCGGAGTAAATACAGAACGCGTTTAATAAGTTTCCTCGAAATTAATCAAAGGACTTAATATTTAGGGGGCTTGCTGTGAACAGAAGCTAATCCATTCATTGATACAACGAAACGCACGTTACTTTTTAAATAGATTCCCTTCACAAACATAACCGCCATAAAATAACTGCTAACATTATAGCCATCTCTAAAAATGTATGAAGTTAGAAAGAGATGTTCCACAAACGGACGGTTGTTCTGATATACCGCAATCAGCAAGTGGAAACTACTTTAAAATAAAAAACTTCGCTGTCACTGTCAGTGTTATTATGTCAATGTCAAAATTTCATAAAATGTCAGAAAAAGTTGGTGCATCTGTTTTGGGTTTCTAATTTCTGTTTTAAAATCACAATTTGCTGATAAATTATTTAGTGTACAAAAATTCACCATGGAAAGTGATATAATAGAGAAAAGCTCATGTTGGTTACCCATACTCTCCTGCTTGTTGCTCACATTTTGTTATGTCGCCAGCTTATACGTTTGGAGGACTAATCTCAGCAGGTAAAACTGTTTAAACATATTTTGCATTAGAAATTTCCTTCTACCAAAATTTCCTGTCCTTATATTTTACAATTATTATTTATTTCAGAGACCATCCTACTACAATCAAAAGAAGATTTTTCAGTGTGTTTTGTGTGATGGTTCTTGCTCCATTTGTAACTCAGTATTTTTTAACTGAGGAAACTATAAATAGAAGCGGCATGTATGAACAGCTGGGTCTTAGGACCTCTGGATTATTCGCTGCTATTGTGGCTCCATTGCTTTTAACAGCCATCTTATTTATGGGTCCACTGACAATGCATGTTTTGTCAGGATCTTGGAAACTGTACACGGGTAATAATTTGTTTTTTTTACATACATAATGTTGCTAAGATTAATGAACTCTGTCAGAAAAAAGCTATTAAAAAGTTACGTAGTATGGTGTTCAGTCTATATCTTAATAATAATGTATGTATTTTTAAAAACTCATGTTTATTTATGTATATTTTAGAACCCTGGTATTGGGTATCCAACTGGCAAGACCTGATGTGGGTTCGCAACCAGTTCATGGCCCCTCTGAGTGAGGAGTGGGTGTTCCGTGCTTGTATGATGCCACTTCTGCTGCAGTGCCTTGAGCCATACACTGCTATCTTCATGGGACCTTTACTGTTTGGTGTTGGTGAGTACCAATTGAACTAATAAAATGCTTATTACAATATCAGTCCTAGAAGAGAGAAAAATCCTTAGTTTATACAATAAATTATAAAAACAAAAGGATACTTGAAATAATAATAGAAATTCAGGATGATGATCAAAATATGATGACTTGTGTTTCTTTAATGATTTACGTTACACTGTAAAGTTCTCATCAGGGTAACCAACAGCCCTCCTTTAGATATTCATGAATTTGTATAAGTTCAGATAATATAATGTGATGTGGAAATATTTTCACTGTGCATAATTTCAATTCTTTTTTTCAGCTCATTTCCATCATATGTTGGAGAGATTAAGGGCAGGTTTTGATTTCAAAACATCCCTGATGGTGTCTAGTAAGTATTTAAAAGTAGAGTTACATATTTTTTCTATCAGTTTGATCCGACTGGTAGTGGTGATTTGTAATGAAAGCTAAATAAATACTGTTTTCTTTTACAGCATTCCAGTTTCACATACACCAGTTTGTTTGGTGCTTATTCTGCATATCTTTTTACCAGAACAGGTGAGATAGTGCTATAATAATTTATAGCTAGCTTCTGTATTATCTTTCTTTCCTTTTCATATATTTTACCAGTGGTAAACATGTTGATGTTGGTGTTCTGTGTGGACCTAAAGCGAATGAACTATTTTCATTCAATTTTGAGCTTATAATGCAATTATCTTCTCTTTCAGGTCATTTTGCTGCTCCTTTAGTGGCTCACATGTTCTGCAACCATATGGGGTTCCCTAACTTCGGCGAGGTGTGGCACTACCCGCCTGTGCAGCGTATCCTTATCATATTCTGCTTCCTCATGGGCTTCGTCCTCTGGTGTTTGCTGCTCACGACACTCACCAGTCCAGATATTTATGGCACCTCAATACACTGGCAGACCTGAATGTATTTGATCTTTGAATTATGTGATCATGGTAATATTACTACTCTATTGATTTCAACTGCATTCTCACTACCAATAGCAGTGATAATATTCAGGTTCTAGGCTTCTTAACAGTTAATATATACCACTTACTACCGTTATTTTGCAATTAAGTGTTAGTATTTTTTTACTAGGTAATTTGAAAAGTTTAATTATTTAAACCGATTCGCGGTGCTAGTTACAACGTTTCTTGTTATAGATTAGACAAGGATTTAATTATCATGTTTGGAAATAAAATACACAGGGGAGTTAAACGATATCTTTTAAACTTACCACACTAAGGTGGATAAGCTGGGCATGTTAGTCATTATTTATTTGTATTAATTGAACATGTTGGTGCATCACATATTATGTAGATAAAGTTGTCAATTTATCAAGATTTAAGACAAATCTAGTCCCAAAGCTTTCTCAACAAACTGAGTCTACATACACCCCGATTAGAGTGTAAGCAGCAACACAACAACGCATTCTGTTTTACTTACTTATAAAAACGTAATGTAAAATAGTTCATATTCAAATGAAACAAAAAAGGTATATTTTATAAATTGGTGAGGGAAATAGTTGATTCAATATATTAACTAATTTGGCTGTGTGTGAATTTATGTTTCATACTGAGAAACATGTTACCTCGATTTTATTTGTTTGTAAAGACCATCGATGTTTTGATATCATTATGATTTTTGAGCAATTTTGTGAATATAACAGGGGCAGTTTTAATATATTTTAGTGTGTCATCAGTCAGGACATCAGTTTTGAACCCTTCCTCAAGCAATACTTAATTATTGCTGTATTATTTATAATTACGAAACAGACGTATGTATTTCGTATCATAAATTAATGAATGCACTGCCTAAAAAGTATTATTATCAATACTACTTATCACAGAAGTAGAGAGTATAAAGCAATTCAGTTGACGGTTTTACTAATTTAGCAACAAAACCTAAAAATGCAACCTATGTAAGTATCACATAAACTCCTGCTGCCTGCTACTTTTTGATAGTACAAACTTCTTATTTGCACGACTGGGGCAGTGAATCAGACAACTATTTTCGGAATTAAATAGTTTTAAAGGAGACCAGTTTCTTTGTTGTTGTTGGTTTTCTTCTAAAAGTATTTTTTAATAATATAGATTTTGTTACTTACAGTTGACTGATTTAATTACGTATTTTAATAAACTTGTACTTTCGTAAACCAGTATTACAGTAAATCTGTGCCATGCCAGTCTGATAATTATCGTAAACAACATATTACTAGTATATTCATAATTTAAACAGGGTTTGTAGGGATGGGTATATTTTATTGTATGTATGTAACAAATTGCCTCACTAGTCAATTGATATATTATTTAATTACTTCGTTAGTTTAATGTATGTTATCGCCTACAACGATTAAGTTATTTATGTATCTAAAATTGTATGATTTACTAAAATTGCAAAGTGTGTAAAATGTAACCATAGGCTCTCTTAGTTTAAGTAGGTAATACATTATGTGTAAAGTTATTATTATTGTTTTTTGAATTTTAAGACGTTATTTTGGATTAGCGGTACCTAAAAACTCATGCCAGTTAAATTTTGACGCTACAAGCTTTGATTCATTAATCATATTTGGATATAGAATGAATATGTACGTACAGTCACAAACATCATTCATCATTGAAAAAAACATCCACGTATACAAAACTGTCAAATTTCTTCAATCAAATCTCATCTTACTGTCAAACACATTAGGTTGAATATCAATTGAAAAAAAATACAGATTTGTCTACCTATGTACTTTGATGTATCTGCTTGACTGTACCGTGCGATAGTGTGTTTTATGTGACATTGCAGTTTCATAACATTTTTTCACATAAATAGTTAACTAGTAGATGAGTAAAAGTTACCTATTGAAGTGTGATTTTGCAATTAGGTAGGTATTATTGCTTCAAAAATTAAAAAGATTGGCCAAGATACTGACAATATTCATATAAATGTAGTTAAGTATCACATGCTTTGAAATTTTAATGCACAGTCACCACACGACTTATACCGTTAATTTTTACTCGTTTTTATCCCGAAGCCCTCATATAGGTAACACGAAAAAAGCTCCTTTAGGATATAAGATCTAAAATTTAACGGTGTATATCCATACGAGTATGAGTGAAAAGCAAGTGTTCTTATAGGTTCAGTGGTCGGCAACGTTTAGGCAGCAGACATGAACCACATGCCGAAAATCTATATCTATACTCTTTATAAAGAGATAACTTCTATAAACAACGATAAGGCTTATAAATAAACCGAAAGCTCGACTAGCGCGATATAACCTACGGCCAGTGCCATCTATTGGTTCAGTTTGAAACTACTGTTCCGGAACAAAGTGAGGGGTGGGCCAATCAATAGTAATAGGCAAAGGCGGGCCCCACTTGTCAGATTATTTTGTACCTAATCTAGTTGTCTATTGTAGTCCCTCGACTACAATAGACAACTATATTAGGTCAGGTGGCCCTCGCCGCGTACGGCCCGTGGGCTGCGCGTTGCCGACCGCTGGTGACAGCAGTGTACTCGCTTGCCTGCTCACATTAAACAGGATTGTATTTATTTATAGTGCGACCGTTAATTCAGTTTTCGCCTGTTTAAGAGCTGGACTAATAATACAGGTTGTATCTGTGAACATTTACAACCCTTTAACCATGTGTTCTACCAATAATTCGGGACAACGTATTTGTCCTATGACTTTGGAAAATAGTTTGAATGGTTGGTAGACGACGTGGTTAAAGTGGTGTAAATGATCACAGATACACCCTGTGTAACTGGCTGTCCTATGGTAGGTAACTTATTAATTGCTTTAACGTCGTAAGACCAGACGGCAGACACAATGGAAAATAAAATTTAACTGTTTTATGCCATTTGGGTCTTTTTTTGGGTCTTATGACGATAATTTAGCCGCGTCAGTGTTGTAAAATTGGTAAACGAGGTATGTTAAAATAAGGCGACCTTCTCGTGCTCTATGGATAGCGATAATTAATACGAAAAATATAAATGCCTGTTATTCTACGCCAGGAGCTTGAACCATTTTTTGTGTATCCAAGATAAGTATTAAACGTTACGTTACGAGTAATGCGTCAAGAAAGTCATGAAAACGGATTTTTGGGGAATTAACAAAGTTCCCGACTTCCCGTGTTTTATAGCCAAAGGGGTTACCATACGTTATGACGTAAGCGGCAGTGGCGCCATCAATTAATTTCATGATTTTGTTGACGCAATAATATTAGTAAGTAATACTAACTCGATGAATATTTTTGATGCTCAGCTATTTGTTTCCATCAACGAACAAAATGGATAAATATTATATTTTTTCATGAATATCATAAAGAATATGGTCCGTATGAATTAATCTTACCAAAATAAACTTTTTGAGACTTATTTCTACTTTTTATTTATATCTACACCTAATTCAGTAAGTGGCGAAGTAGGTCATGGAATGCCCTTCCAGTTCATGCGTAAAACGGCATCTCAGCAGGCTGTTCTTTTGTGCCTATCAACCTCATATTTGGATCTCACGTCCGCTTACCATCAGGTGGAGTGAAGTCATATTATCTTGATTGTCCTTAATATAAAAAAATAATTAACAGGAGCCCAATTTTGTGCACTCGATAACTATAGGTACATATCGAATGATATGTATAGTTATCGAGTGCATATACATATTTTTGGAGTTGACTGTACCCTTACACACTCGGTGAAAATGCCAAATAGCGCTCTATTGCGGATGGAGTTGGCGACACTTATAGTGCGTTCACGCTATAAGTGTATTGGGTTGAAGATTTATCAAATAAAAGTAATATTTCATGTAAATAATTTATTTTCTTCATTATCTTTTATACATAATGTACATAATTTAGATTCCAAGCGTGTATATTATTCTATGTAAAGGCTTTCTATTCTATCATCCTACAAAGCTAGGACGTTAAATAAGTAGTAATGAATTTATCTAATAGACATCCAGATAGAATCACCAACAATAAATAGGTAGATATTTTTATCTATGTATCTGAAAACAGACAAAATTACATGTGTTCAGAATTTGAATAAGTTTTAAACACGAGGACATTTACAACAACAACGACAACTAAAGCGTAAATCCAAGGCATCTTATTGAGCCTTAACAAAGCCTCAACTCAAAGCAAAAATAGATACGTTTTGCCCTTGAAAGAAACATCTTTGATTGTGTGTATATATTGTTTATGGAAACCTAAGATACCGTCTTCTCTTTTCTCTAGAATATGGTATCATAGAAATGTTCCTATGATATCATGTGCTAGAGAGGTATACCTTATAGGAAAGTTACTATGACGGCGTCCCTTATGTCCAGATAAGACCATTTACATTTTGTGAAAATAGTTTAGAAGAAATCAGATCACCAAAATTTGGAATCAAATCTCTTACATCATACATACTTCAGTCACATAGAATCTAGTTTGTCAACTTACTTATAATGTAAAATAGTAATTTTCAAAAATAATGTATTAATTCCTACATTTTTACATGAGCCTGAAAATGAAATCAGTCTTCACATTATGCCATAAATACTTTTATATGACAACATTAGCAAAATATTGCATAGCCAATGATCGTAACAATATTTTTTTTTTCAATAGGTACACATATAAACATTATCTAATAATAATTTTATAGGCGGATAGCCCTTAACAATCAAATTCATTTACACTCAGTTGCAGAAACGATGATGACGAAGTAGATAATGAAGTATATCAGACACATATCCGTAATGGGGACTACCGCGTGTGAAAAATCCGCAAGATGGCGTACTTGAGAACTGAGGTCCAAATTCGACGTCATTGGTTGTTTAGTGACGATAGTATACGATATTGACATCTCACATCAAAAATAACCAATCACCGAGTAGATGGACCTCAGTTCTCAAGTACGCCATCTAGCGGATTTTTTACACGCGGTAGCTCCCAGCAATTTAGTATGGAATCAGATTGGTGTATGAGATGTTGTTTGAATTTAGTTAAGGTATTTATTATTAGGTATGTATTCAATGTGACAATTTTTAATGGAAGTTTTTGCAACTGAGTGTTAGGCCCAAAAATATGCAAATCAATATCATTTGCAAAAGCTCATTCAGTTCATTCAGACAGACCAAAAAATATATAATTTATCAGTAAATTATTTACAGTTACAGCAGTCCCTTGCACTCAAAGTTGCGAACATAAATTATCATCTATGAAATGAATAATTCGTAGAGCTAGCTACCCCACGAAAACTGCCGACGTATCTACTTTAGGTTTTATCTTACAGACAAAAGTAATATACCTACGGGAACTTAAAACTTCTAAAAGCTTGCATGTTCACCCAAGTTTCATGATCAAATTTAGTTTTTTCATTTCAAAACATTTTACTTAGAATTTAATTGCTTCGATAAGTATACTATCATGTTTCCATATTGCATTGATACTAACAAAATAATTATTTTATTTCTTTATTAATAAAAACATCCTAAACTTACTATATATAATATCAGATTACTTCATTACTATCAGATATGGGAATATTAAAATCGTACATCGATAGTTTATAAATAAAATATTACAGCTATTGATATGTGGTCAATGTTTTATGATGTAGAAAAAAAAACAGCGTAAATTATTGGTGTTCAAAAATATAAAAAAATCAAGAATATAAATCATGCCTGGCAAGTTCGGCAAATTATAAATTCGTACATACTTAATACTTTTGATTCCTAGGTATTTTGTTGTTCTATTGTACAAATGGGCGCTTACTAAAACAATACTCTTACCTTCTTATTACAAAACGTGATCTTAAATTAACCTTGGTTACAAATAAAAGTAACAGCAACATTTACAAAGGTGACAGCATCATTTTAAAACCATGTCTAACTTTAGTCTGTTTTGTAATAAGGGGTTGTGATCTAAAGGAAGTGATCTTAAGGCCTTGTGAGTGGCAATCAATTCTCAATCATTTGAGATGGCATCATATCGCCAAAGGGTTATGAATAGCTTGATTGGTCGATCGATCAAAATAAAATACAATAGGTCAGCCCATGGTGGGAGGAGTAAAAGGGGTACTAGTACTAGTTCTTACGGCAAATTATGCATTGAATTCATCAATAACAGTTTAACAAAAAGATTCCTCCACGGGAGGACCCCCAGACCTAGGCTGGTATACTCGGTTGTTGGTCCCTGATAGCATTAATTATGACCCTTGCTCAACCAATCACAGTTGAACCTTTCGGCGTTGTGGTGCCATCTGTTGGATAAACACGTATTAGCGCCACCCGATTTATTTTTTAAAGTAATTATCAAAGTTTCATCCTAATTTCGGCAGCTAAATAACGATCAATCTCAATCACGTCATTCAATAGATTGATTCAATGACTGATTTACACATTTGTCACCATTACTGGGTCAGTGCCAAACAAGGGATGGTAAATCGGCTGGCAAGTTTTAATAAGGCTGTATGCCACTTAGCCACGTGGTAAATCCGTCACTGGCAGGCTACATATCAACGTTACGATGAAAGTGGAGCAATATTACACAGTAGTCCTTTGTTATACCAAACGCAAAGACTCTTGGCAGACGGTGTTATATTTCCTTCACTTTAAAAATAAAATATGACACCGACTGTCACGAATCTGGCTTATTCTCACTGTCCACCCTATGTTTGGTCACCCTGGGTGGACACTGACACAAATATTTCAAACATTCCCATAGACTACCCCTTCTCAATACCAAGAGGGGTGGATATTGGGAGCTTTTGAAACATTTGTGAACACATTTTTTTTTTATGTGATAGGTAGCAGACGAGCTGGCGGCCCCCCGATGTGCCTCCGGTACCCTCACTCACTCGGCGAAACACAGCACAGGAGCTGCTTCACGCCCTGCTCACCGTTTCCTACCTCCTACCTGTTCGTGCTGCTGCACAAATGTATAGAAATTGACATATCTTTACAGCTTTCACCGGTATCGAGCTAAATGGGGGCCTACCGCGTGTGGAAAATCATGTTAGATGGCGTACGTGTAGACTGAGGTCCAACTTCAACGTCATTGGTCTTTTAGTGACATTTTGACATCTCACATCAAAAATAACCAATCACTGTGTAGTAAGTATAAAATTATAGCAGTATTACGTATTATTTTATTACTAGTATGCATTAATGTATTTATTATGATGTATTTATCTTATTACCTACATAAAAGATCTGCACTGCCTTACCCCTTGTTAATTCGCAGCATTATTCCTCTACCCAAGGTTGTCTGGAAGAGATCGCTATTAGCGATAAGGCCGCAGATATTGTATTTGGAAATTACTATTAGCATTAAGTTCTGTAATGTGTTGTGCAATAAAGAGTATCTATCTATCTAACGGATTTTCCACACGCGGTAGCTTCCATTGTGAGAACTGTAATGAATGAAAAATGTGTCACCATCTGCCACAAGTCTTTACGTTTAGTATAGCTACATAGAACACAGGTTGAAGATCTTACACAGCACCGAGGCCGGTGTTCATGGCGCCTGGATGGGCCTGTTCGGCGACTGCGGCACGACGGGCGCGGGCGACGCGTCCAGGTCGCAGGCCGACAGCAGCCGCACCAGCTCGTCCGGCGTCGGCCCTCCGTCCGGCCCTGGCGACTCGTCGCCTTCCGCTGTGGAATAAAGTTCGTGTAAAGTCGCAATCATGGACGTATATAAGGGGGGGGGGGGTCCAGGGGGTCCACATCTGCGCGGCGCCGGAGCGGTGGCCGCACAGCAGCAGCCGTTGACTCCGCCACCACAAGCATGACGACACCCTGTGTATGATCACTCACCGGATCCACTCGGGGGCACAGTCTGCGCGGGCTTGGCCGCCTTGTCGATGGGCGCGGTGAGGTCCCACATCTGCGCGGCGCCGGAGCGGTGGCCGCACAGCAGCAGCCGTTGACTCCGCCACCACAAGCATGACGACACCCTGTGTATGATCACTCACCGGATCCACTCGGGGGCACAGTCTGCGCGGGCTTGGCCGCCTTGTCGATGGGCGCGGTGAGGTCCCACATCTGCGCGGCGCCGGAGCGGTGGCCGCACAGCAGCAGCCGTTGACTCCGCCACCACAAGCATGACGACACCCTGTGTATGATCACTCACCGGATCCACTCGGGGGCACAGTCTGCGCGGGCTTGGCCGCCTTGTCGATGGGCGCGGTGAGGTCCCACATCTGCGCGGCGCCGGAGCGGTGGCCGCACAGCAGCAGCCGCCGCGGCCGCAGCGCTCCCTCGCACTCCGCCACCACGAAGCACGACATCGCCGACCCGTCCACCGATCTTATTGTGCACACCCTGGCAACAATCAGGGGAGACACGTAAATGAATAAGTTCACGCAACATCTCATACATCCAGAAATATCTCGGACGCCCCACAGGACGGCGTCCTGTTGGTCGTCCAGATAATTTCTTGGATCGCTGAGCCAGCGTAGCTAGTAACGTCTTCGTCCTGTCGACCTGTCTAAGTAGCTTAAGTACTTGTGTTATAGATATCAGCTAACAGAGAATTTACAAATATAATACATAAACTCTGATTTTAATCATGTGGAGTAAACTTACAGATGCAAATGTCAGGTTTCTATACATTTTGACAGGGGCAAAACTGTCAAATTTAGTGATAATGTGTGTCATTGACATCTGTCAGTTTACTCCATATGATTAAAAATCCGAGTTTAAATACATTATTACACCCAGAAAATTAACAAACACAAGTATTTGTTACGTTTCAGCACGAACGGACCACGATAACCGGCGTAAAGCAGCGGCTTCGCTTTTTTATTTTATTATTGCGACCTTATGTTAGAACAGTACAAATAATTAATTGTAAAAGTTTTTTCTTAAATAAAACATTTTCATTTTCATTTAGGAATATTCTACCATTAGCTCCGTGAGGAAACCTGCACATTTCGGATAAGTTCTGGAACGTGTAACCATGATTCAGTCAGTCTGGTTCGGTGTTTTTCCATCAGTTCCATAATTTATTAATTAATTGGGAAAATGGGAGGATCCAGCTTCGAACATAGATATCAAACGAATTAAAACAATACATACCTTTTTCCATTAGACGCTAATCGTACGTACAAAGTGTCAGTGTCAGGCACTACTTTCTGTATAAATATTTGCTCTTCATCTTGTTCTCCAAACGGACCTAAAACAAAATTTCAAAACATTACAGTCATAGAAATAAAAGTAAATCTAGGAACAACTGTGTGGCGTGACAAAACATGTAAGTGTAACATAAATGTCTGTTTTGGGAAGTAAACGAAATCGATGACAAGGTTGTACTGCCAATTTTCTTTAGGGCACATGCAGAAATATAGGTAGCAGCATCTTGTATTGAGTACCAGTACTAATTCAGTTCAATTTGGTGACACCAGTTGGCAGCACCGTCTGTGTTAGTAACTGTAGGTGGCAGCACTTTGTATTGACTAACATGGCAAGTTAAGGTCTATATGCACGTATAGAGAAATGTCAAATATTGAGACCTCTTTGTGTCAGGATTATATTGATTTGATTTTATTGAATTGGAAATCAAAATATTTTAACTTACCGCAATCATTATGTGGCTGTGCAGTGGGTGCCTCCAGCGCCAGAACCTTGAAGGCCGCCTTGGGCGTGGTGCCCGGCTGCGTGGAGATCATGCCTCTGAACCGGGTCACCCTCCAGGAGCGGACGTGGTTGTACTCGCTACACACCGATATTAAGTAGTTTTCAGATAGGGACACCTGTAAAGAAACGCTCCAGTCAAATGCTAGAACTACTGACATATCGCTGGAACGACGCAGTTGCTAAAGACAAAAGTTAAGAGTGCTTGATTGGTCTAACTTGGCACAGTTAGGATGGCTATTTGGAGCGCCATCTATTGAACTAACAGCCAAACTAAGTTCCGAAACGTAGTGAGGTCAGGCCACTAGAGAATTATGAATGCGTATATCGTTTTGTTAAATACGTTCAACTAACTTAAGTAAAAACTAAGTTTAGGGTTTTTGGTTATATAGAATTAGAAATAATTTATTGAGTACTTGTTAGAAACATTTACAATAATGTTACAGGTAAGCCTGTGACGTGACATGTTGTTGTCTGTGGGATATGTAACGCATTAAAATGTTGCTAATAAAAGTAGGTAGCAAGTAAAATACTTATTTTTGGTAGACATTAAAAATTCGTACCTTAGTGATAGGACTCTGATGAACAGTGAAAGTCTGGAAGAGCTGAGGTCCGTGACCCACCGTCTCGGGGTGTTGTACGATCACCCTTACCGAGCCGTACCTCGTCCCGTAAGCTATCTCAATCCAATTGCCGCAGAGATCTGCACGAGAAAATATTCACTTACTTTAACAACCATAGACTCAGGTTTCATGCTTTTTTTGCTACAGTCCTTGTGTATTATTATAGTAAAACTGCTCCGCGTATGTTTAAATAGGTAATGAGCTCATAACGAGGAGAAAACCGGTTTAGAAATCTTAGAAATTAGAATAAAAGATGGGGCCCACTCGACTGGTGCAACTATGCCACCGCGTAGAAATAGTTGATTTCATGAGTAGAGCAGCGCGGCACGCATAGTCTGTTTCAGAAACACACTTTAGCATCGCTATTGAATAACATTTTCCTATTTTAATTCTAAATGTGTAGAAATCAACTTACTCGTTTTAGGCGTGAGGTACACGGATATCGCAGTGATGGGCTCTTGGTTGGGATCTTTGTACAGTTGCGTCACGAGCAGGTCGTTGTCTTTCATACGCAGCGGGAACTTCTGCATGTCTGTGGACAGTTTTGCAGATGGTCAGATTTCTCTCTCTCAGAAAGAAGAAATCTGATCAATCTGTCTCTCTTCCAGAAAAAACAAAGAAATCAAAAATATGACTAGTTCAAACCAAGAAAAAGTCAAAACACGTAACAAAATCTTATAGAAAAATCAGCTCCATGGCGCGTGCTCGCGTGCCATACGAGGTTGGACCCTATAGTGATGGCAGTAAGGCTCACCGATGTAGTTGATGGCGTCGGTAGCTGTGCCCAGCAGCAGGAGGGACCCGGCCGTGTCGTAGGTGGTGAGGTGCGCCACGTCCTGCGTCTGCCAGTGCCGCGTGCTCGCGTGCCATACGAGGTTGGACCCTACAGCGAGGGCAGTAAGGCTCACCGATGTAGTTGATGGCGCCGGTGGCGGTGCCCAGCAGCAGGAAGGACCCGGCCGTATCGTAGGTAGTGAGGTGCGCCACGTCCTGCGTCTGCCAGTGCCGCGTGCCCGCGTGCCATACGAGGTTGGACTCTATAGTGATGGCAGTAAGGCTCACCGATGTAGTTGATGGCGCCGGTGGCGGTGCCCAGCAGCAGGAAGGAGCCGGCCGTGTCGTAGGTGGTGAGGTGCGCCACGTCCTGCGTCTGCCAGTGCCGCGTGCTCGCGTGCCACACGAGGTTGGACCCTACGGTGAGGGCAGTAAGGCTCACCGATGTAGTTGATGGCGCCGGTAGCGGTGCCCAGCAGCAGGAAGGACCCGGCCGTGTCGTCGGTGGTGAGGTGCGCCACGTCCTACGTCTGCCAGTGCCGCGTGCTCGCGTGCCACACGAGGTTGGACCCTACGGTGAGGGCAGTAAGGCTCACCGATGTAGTTGATGGCGCCGGTGGCGGTGCCCAGCAGCAGGAAGGACCCGGCCGTGTCGTAGGTGGTGAGGTGCGCCACGTCCTGCGTCTGCCAGTGCCGCGTGCTCGCGTGCCACGCGAGGTTGGACTCTATAGGGAGGGCAGTAAGGCTCACCGATGTAGTTGATGGCGCCGGTGGCGGTGCCCAGCAGCAGGAAGGACCCGGCCGTGTCGTAGGTGGTGAGGTGCGTCACGTCCTGCGTCTGCCAGTGCCGCGTGCTCGCGTGCCACACGAGGTTGGACTCTATAGTGATGGCAGTAAGGCTCACCGATGTAGTTGATGGCGCCGGTGGCGGTGCCCAGCAGCAGGAAGGACCCGGCCGTGTCGTAGGTGGTGAGGTGCGCCACGTCCTGCGTCTGCCAGTGCCGCGTGCTCGCGTGCCACACGAGGTTGGACCCTACAGTGAGGGCAGTAAGGCTCACCGATGTAGTTGATGGCGCCGGTGGCGGTGCCCAGCAGCAGGAAGGACCCGGCCGTGTCGTAGGTGGTGAGGTGCGCCACGTCCTGCGTCTGCCAGTGCCGCGTGCTTGCGTGCCACGCGAGGTTGGACCCTACTAGGGAGGGCAGTAAGGCTCACCGATGTAGTTGATGGCGCCGGTGGCGGTGCCCAGCAGCAGGAAGGACCCGGCCGTGTCGTAGGTGGTGAGGTGCGCCACGTCCTGCGTCTGCCAGTGCCGCGTGCTCGCGTGCCACACGAGGTTGGACTCTATAGTGATGGCAGTAAGGCTCACCGATGTAGTTGATGGCGCCGGTGGCGGTGCCCAGCAGCAGGAAGGACCCGGCCGTATCGTAGGTGGTGAGGTGTGCCACGTCCTGCGTCTGCCAGTGCTGTGTGCTCGTGTGCCACACGCCGGCTTTGCTGCGGCTGCCCGCCCCGCTGAGGGCCACAAGCTGGGGGCCTACGAATAGTAGGTGTTCCACGCGGACGCCCAAGTTGAATGTACCTGGAAGATCGATTTATATCTTGTTGAATTACCACCTCATATGTTTTTGTTTTGTAATTTAGTTCATTAGGAGACATTAATTTCGGCTCATGTCATGTGAGAATTTGGCATAACGACATACATAAAATACTGTTCAGTCGAATTAGTCCATTCTGCCTCACTAGTGAGGTAAACTCCACTATATAGTCCACGGCATGTAAGTATTCTCTATGTGCGAAGTGGGTGGTGGGGAACGGCAAATCGATCGTAGCGCACGACATGGCAGAAATGTGAATTAATTCTGGGCTGTCATGTGTCAAATTGCTTTATTTTCATAACTTCCTTTATAATTTTAAATAAAAACGTAAAAATTTGCGATATGGGTCATAGTACATGCTGTGTCGTAAATTGTAAAAACAATGGGAAAAACAGTTCGTGCAAGTTATATTCGTTTCCAACATTAAAGTGGACATTAAAGCAAAGAGAAAAATGGATAGCTGCTGTGAAGAGAAAAAAGTAAGAATCCATATTTTTCACGAGGAAGAAAATCGCTAGGTACAATATACATTACTCACTTTTTACACAATTTTTTTCAATTTAGTTGAAAAATTAGTCGAAAATTAATATCACAAAGATACCTTATCATCTAGTTGACATTATTTGACAGATGACAAGTCCTGAATAGTTGCGGCCACTGTCATCGCGCACACAACGAATAGCGATGACCTTGAGTGCGCAGAAACCTATTTTAGTAGAAAGTCTTATTTTATACAAGTGCGCAAACTAACGGTCATCGCTATAGTTAGATGCCGCGGACTATAAATAGATATTTAATTTTTTTGACTAATCAATAAGACTCCAAATTAACTGTAGTGGGGCAGCTTCTGAAGAAAACTATACAGAATGACACTTCCTTTCTAGGTGATTTTGGTTATATGAGTTTTCTATGTCTTATCTTTTGACAGCAACCTAACTTACCAATCAAAGTGCGCCTGACCGGTTCCCCGTGCGTGGAGAACGCCCACAGTCGCACAAGGGACCCGCTAGCGATGCCCAGCATGACGTCAGTTCCGGTCGCGTTGTTGCCGCTCGTGTTGGCTCCCCCGCCGCCCGTCTTGGCGTTCAGTGCTATCCGCTCTATGACCGAATCTTGGACCGGAGATTGGAACACGACGTACCAACCGCACGAGTCTGTTAATCTGTAATATGGCAATAGTAAAAAAATGTGGACGTAACAGACGTAACAAGACAGACAGTCTAACGAGTTTGTTGTGTTGAAAAAAGAGTGACTAACTGCTGCACTTAGAAACGTTAATTAAACCTTAATTGCCACTTAAGTGAAAATGTTAAACCTTATTTCAATAAACATAGACTATCCAAAATTACGAGATGTATAGACATCATTTAACCTTAATACTCATTTCTTAATTTTGGAGGAGTATGGTAGTATTTATCTTAGTTTTCCTTTATAAGCTTAGTAGAATAGCTTGATTATTTTGGAATATAAGTCAAGAAAGAATCTTACCTATAGCCAGTCACAAAATGTGAATATGCAACAGCTACCCAGTTATGATGTGCCTTTATTATTTGAACTTTCATACTGTCTGACCAGGTATTTACTGAAATAAGAAATCAATGGTAATATTTTTACAAGATAAAATGAAATATCGACATTATTTATCAAATGCTTACTCTCAGGTGGTCTAAGGCCTTTGTGACAGTCTGCGTTACCCAGTGAAGCTGCCCTGGAATGTCCTCTACCACATCGGCTGAAAAAAAAAACTCCATTAGCAAAACGAGAGAGCTATTCGGCATTCATAAAAAAGGACAAAAGTTGTCTAGTTCCAATCATTTGGACTTAATCATCATTGCAACACTTTACCTAATTTGATCCTGAGATGGTATTCTTCCAACAGTGCGCAAGTCCAGGGACGAGTTTCTGGAATGACTCCTATTTGCCGGCACATCAGTGCTGGAAGCTGTGGAATTCTTTCTTGAACATCCATTTCCATTTCTTCCATTACTATTGCTGGGAAGAGCTGTGTTCACTACAATTGATTTAAAAACAATATTAAAGTGTTCACATAGATTTACAAAAACACCTATACTTTATAAGCTCATAAACAATACTGTAATCAGAAACAAGTTATGTAGAGACTAAACATAAACAAATGAGGGTTATTGATAACCTTTAATGATAAAATTAAGTATTTTAGCATGTCTTAATGAAAGTCAGTTTGATTTAGGCAAATGATTATTTTGTTCATGTCCAAAATGCTAGTTGTGAAAAAATGGTGTGTTTTTTTTCAAGTTTGGCATCAATTAGATCACACCATAGTTATGCCATGCTAGTAGCATAGTAGTAGGAATATATTACACACATAAAGGACCACTATAATTTAGATTGTTTATAGACATTACTTTGTTATAATGCAAATAATAAAGTTGATAAGCTATCAAAGCATTAATTTGCATAAACCATGTTTTGATGAGATATATTACTTCAAGAAAATATTTGATGAAGATATTGTAATCATAGGACAAATAAGTATTATGATAAGACTTTGTTTTGGTAATATAACATTTATAAAGATTTGTATACCTACTCAATAAAAATATTATTGAGACAGACTGAAGCAATGATAAGCAATTAATTTGATATTATAAATGTTGAAAGATAACTTACATGGTGGTGGTAGATATCCATAGAAGAGAACATCACCACATGAAGAGTGATTCATCTCATCACACAGGGCCAGCCTCCTGCTGAGAGGGGTGATACCAAAATAGTCACACTCATGTCTAAGCGCCCTTATGTTCACATTATTCAAATCTATATCCCTGGTCCTCAGAAAGTTGAGAATGAGGCCAAATAACTGTGGGTCCCTGTCTATAAATATAGCCCCATTTTCATCTCTAACAGTAGGTATCCTCCCGCTGAGTAGTGCCGTGAAAAATGTGTCTGGAACCCAGGTCAGTGTATGCCATGATGTTGAGAACCTGAAAATTTCCACAATGGTATACTTTCTGAGGTTTAAGACATTACAAAATAAGTACAGTAATATTGGAGTATCTTCTTTATTTGAAGGAAGTTCAAATGCTAAACTTTATTATGAGAGAGATGAGAGTAATCTACGTAACAAAACAGATATAATACAACTAAAATAATAGCATACAGCGAAAATAATAGTACACTTTCTAAATATACCTTGTGCCACCGACGTTCAAGTTGACTATCTCCTGATAGTTCGACATAATAACACAACACTATAGAAAACTGAGAAAATAGATGTATCTAAATAGATATAATAATTAAAGTTGGAATTGAATCATGTTAATAACGAATTAATTTATTTACAACTTGGGTCGCTTTAGGTGAAACCAGTGAAACGAAAATCCTAATATGTCAACGTCAAACGGCACGTCAACAATGCAACGTCAAGATCTTGACATTTTACTTTTTATAATAGTGATAGGTATTATGCAACGGAATAAATTTTATAAATCCGTTACTAGACATGTGTAACTCAGGAGTGATTGGGACTAAAAGATGTATTCCTTGCAAAATACTTAATAACTCCGTAACTCCTTTACTTCCTTTCTAACTCTTTACATCTTTAACTCCCAATCAACTCCGTAACTCAAAAGACTTGAACAATACAACTAAATAATTTTGTACTTTATTGCAACGGTGGTAGGGTCAGTTTTCTCTCGAACTCCGCGACGCGTTCCAATCATGCTCCATCCCTTTTCATCTCATAAAATCCCGCTATGACGATTTCACTCACTCCTATACAATCGAATCCAGTCTCGCTCACTAACTCTTTTACATCTTCAAGTCTTTTGAGTTACGGAGTTGATTGGGAGTTAAAGATGTAAAAGAGTTAGTGAGCGAGACTGGATTCGATCGTATAGGTGTGAGGGAAATCGCCATAGCGGGATTTTATGAGACGAAAAGGGATGGAGCATGATTGGAACGCGTCGCGGAGTTCGAGAGAAAACTGACCCTACCACTGTTGCAATAAAGTACAAAATTATTTACATAGTTGTATTGTTCAAGTCTTTAGAGTTATGGAGTTGATTGGGAGTTAAAGATGTAAAAGAGTTAGTGAGCGAGACTGGATTCGAACGTACAGGAGTGAGTGAAATCGCCATAGCGGGATTTTATGAGACGAAAAGGGATGGAGCATGATTGGAACGCGTCGCGGAGTTCGAGAGAAAACTGACCCTACCACTGTTGCAATAAAGTACAAAAATTATTTATGTAGTTGTATTGTATTTCGTTATTCGCATCAATCACTTCATTCAAGTCTTTTTAGTCTTTTGAGTTACGGAGTTAGTTGGGAGTTAAAGATGTAAAAGAGCGATATAACTCTTTTCTTCAAAAGAGTTATAACTCCTTAGTCTTTTAAAAAGAGTTATTTCGCGCATGTCTATCCGTTACAACAAGATAGTCCTAAAAATGGATTTTTGGGGAATTAACGGAGTTGCCATATTTCAAAACCAATGGGGCTACCATACCCTATGACATAAGCGACAGGGGCGCCATCAATTAATTTAGAATAGAATTTCACGTTATTATTATTTCCAAGAATCCGTTTTTAAGACTATTTGACGCAATAACATTTATCTTGCCATTATATTAAGTTGACGACCCATATATGTATATAGCGCAAATCGCAATGGTTTGAGCGCTGGTTGAGACGCAAGGTGTCGCGAGTTCGATTCCCGCACTATATAACACAAATTGTTTGTTTATGAAACAGAATTTGCGTTGGGGCTTGGGGTAGCCCTATTGTTTATAAAACATGAGAACTCCGTTAGTTCAGTTAGTTCCTCAAAAATTCGTTGTCATGACTTTCTTGACACATTATAAAATAGTGTTTTTATTCAGTAAAAACCTTTTCGTAATTTTTCATAAAATCATGTCAACTTAAATTTTTTTACTGGGCAACTTTTTTAAGAGAGACGTGTCCGTCAGTCAGCGTAAAGTCAATTTTCATAAAATCGAATTGTTGGAACTGATGTATGAAACTACAATTTCTGTGATTTTTTAGAATAGTTAACTAAATTAGGAAACAGTGAGATGCCGGGCACCGCGGTTGCGAAGCCAGGCAATGGCCGCAACAAAGGAATATTCCACAACACCGCCGGCTTTAGCACCCTGATCACTGTTACGGTTCTCTCGCTCGCCTGGCTCGCCGGCTTCGCGTCCCGGCTCTTCGCTGTGATTCGATTCGAGAGCATTATTCACGAGTTCGATCCATGGTGAGTCTTGGTGCCTCTTTTGCAGGATAACCTGAAAAAATGCGGCGTCTATCTGACGCTATGCTTACGTGTTTCAGGTTCAACTATCGGTCCACCGCGTACATGGTGGAGCATGGTTTCTATAACTTCTTGAACTGGTTCGACGAGCGGGCATGGTACCCGCTAGGACGTATCGTGGGCGGGACCGTGTACCCTGGCCTGATGATCACCTCAGGCACTATTCACTGGATACTGCACACTTTGAACATCCCTATTCATATACGAGATATCTGTGTCTTCCTGGCCCCTGTATTCAGGTAAATAAGCATTTTATTCTTATGAATTTTTTTCTATATCAAAACTATTATTTCTTTTTCACAAATTAAATAGTTTATTCATCTAAAATGCTACACATTATGTTATTACATACATGTAATACAAAAAGCTGACAAAATGTGTTCCATTTTTTATAACAGTGGAAATTTTTTTAATGATTAAGCACATCTTTAATATGAATGTAAAATTAATAAGTCTTTTTGTTTTAGTGGTCTAACAGCAATAGCAACATATCTTTTAACGTCTGAATTGTGGTCTCGGGGTGCGGGCCTGTTCGCCGCCTGCTTCATTGCTATCATCCCCGGCTACAGCAGTCGATCAGTGGCCGGGAGCTATGATAATGAGGGCATTGCAATCTTTGCTCTGCAGTTTACATACTACCTCTGGTTGAAGAGTGTGAAAAGTGGCTCTGTTTTCTGGTCTATATGCACTGCTCTTTCCTATTTCTACATGGTAAGTATTTTAATGTAAAAAGCATTCCAGATTTTTTAGATTGGGTTTGATTGAGACCTAAATTTTTTTAATAAGTTTTTTTGTGGTATTTATTTCTATATTCTAGAATTTGATTAGGTACAATTTACCCAATTGAAACAAAGAATCTACTGTATATTTATTACTTCTTATTTGATTCTCATTGGTTTTGACAGATGTTGTGTGTTCTACAGGATGTGTTGTACTTACAAATATGCAATATCAATGTCAAACAAACACCTTGTACTTGAACAATGGTGTATTGGTAAATGGTTACATTCAGAAATACCTACTTCTATAAAAATATGTCTGTGGATATAGTGGTGACAGACATTTAAATGTTTACTGATATACAAATACCTACTCACCTACTTGTCATAGGTGGTATCTGAGAAGATAAGGAGGAGGAGATGTTTTGGATTTACATATTTACATCTAGACAAGGGGTCAATCTCTACAATTTATGTCAAATTATATCACTGATAGGTCATGAACTAAACCGATAATGTTATCCTTTATTGATTGCTGTCTTTTTTTAGGTGTCAGCATGGGGTGGCTATGTGTTCATCATCAACTTGATCCCACTGCACGTGTTTGTGCTGCTCATAATGGGCCGTTTCTCTCAGCGGCTGTTCGTCAGCTACACGGTGTTCTACATCATTGGACTGCTGCTGTCCATGCAGATTCCATTTGTTGGTTTCCAGCCAATTCGTACCAGTGAGCACATGGCTGCTTCAGGTGAGATATTTCTCTAAGAGTTTAATGAATCTACATAATATGGCAACACCACATACTTATTCACCTGACCGAAAAGAGAAATCAATGAATAACTCAACTTGAATGATAAATAATTAGCTATTGAACTCAAACAAATTCATCTCACAAAAGGTTGATGGAAAGGTGATAATTGCTATGATCCTGATATCTTTGACCATAAAATCTTTAGATACAATACCATGCTGAAAGCTATTGAAAGAGTAATCCCAAGATCGCCGTCATCCAGTACCAACGCAAATCTTTGTTTATTGAAACAGGTGTTTGTGGTTCCTTTCGTTGTTTCTGGTTTCCATAGCACAAGGGAAAACCTTAGTTTGGGACCAGGACAGTGTATGTGATTAGGGGAAACCTATGACCAGCATTGGACGAGTGTGGGTTGCTGATGATGATGATGATAATGATGACCCAAGATGACAATTCACACATTTTTTTGCTAATAAAGCGTTCATTGGCGACGAAACTCTTAGTGCGTTCGCGCTGTTGTTGTTGTTGTTGTGGTTTTCTATGATTGAAGATCATGACTTATAGACTACTGGCCCGTGTTGAAAAAATTATGGGTCATTTGAACCACCAGATGACCTATGTAGAACGATATAAGAGCATAAAATAATAAGATTCAGCATTATGCCGTCACTTGTAAGCTGTCCAACTGAGTGCAGGTGAGAATTCAAAAGTGCAGGTAGAGTGGGTATATTTTGGTCATATATTTTTGTACGGCATTCTTACTAATCGATAGATCCATGAAAAATAATAAGACAACGCATAGTGCCGTAAAAAAAAGGTGGTCCAAAAAGTCGGATTTTCTTTTTGATTTTCCGACAATTTCCAGGGTGAATTCGATCATTTGATTTTGTACGGCATCAGTTTCATGCTATTTCAGGACTGCTTCTAATACATTATTCCGCAACGCCGTACAAAAATCATGCGACAAGGGGAAAAAACCGAGGGTTGCAACCCCCTCTGTTTCTGTGGTCCAAGGGGTGATTTGAAAAAGTACGGCTTTGGTTCCAAAACATTATCTGACACTTAAAAGTACTATTAAAAATAATGCCGTCAAAAAATGATTGTTCATTTGAATGTATATCAATAATTATCTTAATTTCATCGTATTCTTGATTTATAAAGGTGTAAAATCATTTGATCCTGTACGGGAACTTTTTTTTTAACATGATATTGTAAAATACAATTGTTATACAGTATTGCCGTTCAAAGAAACTGTTCTGAAAAAAATTATAGAGAAACACAAAAACTGTAATTTTTCAAATTATTGAAGAAATTTAAATATCATACATTAATGAAATATAGCAGTTTTCTACATTGTATCCCATGTTTTAAATAGTATTAACATAAATAAATTAGGAAAAAATTATGCCGTACATTTTAATGCAGACCATACCTATCTTTTAGGCTGATGAAAATGACGCTACTATCTAAAGGGTACTTTATGGCCATCTGATACAGTACGGCATTAACATATTTTTGAAGAGAACAATTGATAATATGATTAAATCACTATTAAGTGAAACGGTGTGTATATTATATCCAAAAATTTAAACTGTCAACCACAGCATCAACAGTTTTGTATACTTTTTGGTTTACTATATACTTCGAACATTATTGATACATATATATAATTGATTTGTTTCATTGTAATGATGTGAAGAAATAAAACAATTATTTTTAAGAAAAAATTGATATATTTAATAATGATGATAATACAAAATATGGTTTTCCCCTTTGAACCAACGAAAATGTACGGCATATGAAAAAATATTATCTATGCATAAAATACTTTCGAAATAAATTAATTTGATGTTGTGTCAAATCACCCCTTGGACCACAGAAACAGAGGGGGTTGCAACCCTCGGTTTTTTCCCCTTGTCGCATGATTTTGTACGGCGTTGCGGAATAATGTATTAGAAGCAGTCCTGAAATAGCATGAAACTGATGCCGTACAAAATCAAATGATCGAATTCACCCTGGAAATTGTCGGAAAATCAAAAAGAAAATCCGACTTTTTGGACCACCTTTTTTTTACGGCACTATGCGTTGTCTTATTATTTTTCATGGATCTATCGATTAGTAAGAATGCCGTACAAAAATATATGACCAAAATATACCCACTCTACCTGCACTTTTGAATTCTCACCTGCACTCAGTTGGACAGCTTACAAGTGACGGCATAATGCTGAATCTTATTATTTTATGCTCTTATATCGTTCTACATAGGTCATCTGGTGGTTCAAATGACCCATAATTTTTTCAACACGGGCCAGTAGTCTATTAAAAAAAGTGTAAAACTTATTGTTCTACGAAACAATCTTCAGTAAAGCATAAAAAGAAAATACTTATTGAGATTGTGGCATTGCTAATTTTGTATGTGTTGTAATTTATTGCATAAATTGAAGGTGTTAGAATTCTTCATGCAATTTATTTTCTAACATCAATTTAACACTACATCATGATTTCACAGTTTTATGTTTTATGGAACAATCCTAGGTAATACTTGTAATAACATTGATAAGAATGTGTTGGTGTGGTTCCAAGTACTACTATAATTAAATTGCCAATTTACTACTTTGTTTCCAAACATGAAGCAAATATTTCATTCATTCTAGATAGCAATGTATAGACCAGTTGGTAAAATTAAGGCGGCATTTTTATCGTAAGAGACATGTGCGCGTATTTTCCCTCAATAGGAGCTAGCTCAGCTCGGTGATACCCGGGGCGAATACCCGTTTTCATCACTACTATTTACTTAAATTAGTACTCCCACTATGCTATACTACTGCTCCTAGCCGCGTAAGCATGTAATAGATGTAAAAATTACCTATCAATTTCTCATGCACATAAAACCCATACATGTTTGTACTCATATCACACAGACGTAAATCACTTAAAACATCCGCACAATTTGCAATTTTGAATCGGTGGTTATGGCTGTCATTTAAAACTGCATAATACCGCGACCCCGATAGATAAAACACAAATTAATATTATCAACATGGTCTGTCTGATTTCCAATCTTGATTCTTTTATTGATTGTTTCTAGTGTGGATTGTTTCTAGGTATATGAAATCAAAAAGCTACTTATCGTATACTACTAGATTTTTTTAAAGTTTGTTAATGTGTGCCCAAATATCGAGCGCAGCTGCCGCCGTCTGGCACTGATTTCAGATTATAATTAGGTATCTCTACAGAATCTCTGCTAATTTCATCCATCCCTGAAAAGATCTGTTACTGACTTTTAAAGAGTTTTATGTCTTAATTAATTCTGGCATGGCAATTATAACAGGTCCACTTAACCTCGCATTTTTACTTTAGAATTGACTTCAGCAAATGATACAAATATTTTTTTTGTACTCAACAACAGCAAATTTTAATTAGGCTTATCTGCCTGAATAAATAAACGGTACCTATTATTTCTCTTTAGTTTGCACAAGTGAGAGCTATTATGGTCATGCTCACCTGTCCCTATATACATACGTTGTTGTTGGGATTCTAAATGTGTAACCATGACCCAAATCCTGGGTCACTTCATGATCCAAGCATACCCCGATCGCCGAAGCGATGGCTTTGGAGCGTCGGAATATTACGCCGAGATAATAACGAGTTCCCATAACTGGTTGTTGACAGTTGAAGTATATAAAAAAGGTTGATATATTTGAATTTTTCGAACATAACTCGGTTTTGATTAAGCCTAATCCCATCATAGTAGTGATGACTTGATTTCTATGATGGAGGCCTTTGCCCTGTAGTGGTACAGTATATAGGACTTATGCGTATTCTCGTTACTTGTAGGCGTATTCGCCCTGCTCATGGCCATCGGGGCGCTTAAGTACCTGCACAGCCTGAACCCCAAGGGGCAATGGAAGCAGCTGCTCATCCTCGGCGGGTTCCTGGCGGCGGGGGCGGTGTTCCTCGTGGTGGTGCTGCTGACGTACGCGGGCGTCATCGCGCCCTGGAGCGGACGGTGAGTGCTCTGCTGGGATATATTACGTGACTCAAGTACCTGGACAACCTGAACCCCGGGGTCAGTGCAAGCAGCAAAACTGAAGTCCATCTATACTCTGATTTTTAATCATGTAGAGTAAACTGACAGATGCAAATGTCAAGTTTCTATACATTTTGCATCTGTCAAATTGAATGATAATGTATGGGGATGACACATAGACATCTGTCAGTTTACTCCACATGATTAAAATCAGAGTTTTTACAGTGATTGGTTAATTTTGATGTGGGTTGTCAAAATGTCACTAAACAGCCAATGACGTTGAAGTTGGACCTCAGTGTTACAGTGCGCCATCTAGCGGATTTTTCATACGCTACATCTCCCATTATGTGATGTTAAATTTATGTATGTATTCCGTTTACTCCCAGGTTCTACTCCCTGTGGGACACAGCGTACGCCAAGATCCACATCCCCATCATCGCGTCGGTGTCGGAGCACCAGCCCACGACCTGGTCGTCGTTCTTCTTCGACCTGCACGTGCTGGTGTGCACGTTCCCCGTCGGTCTCTGGTATTGCATCAAGAATGTCAACGATGAGAGGGTTTTTGGTGAGTGGAAGATCAAATGCAGAACGCATCACATCCGCGGCCCACATTACATTAATCATTAAAAATAATTAAATATTTATTGAATTAGTCTCGAAGCTTGGAATACAAAACGCGCATTGTTTTCTTTATTTAGAGTGTGATTAATATTTATTTTTATAACATAAAACTACAAGATGAGGCAATCCGCCATGATGTCATAAACACTGATCAGGAGGTCAATTCTCGGTTTTCGCCTTCTATGTCGAGTCGACTTCATGGAATGCACAACTAATAGGAGAACACAGATTACAGTCGACATTCCTTATCTTGTTATCCTATTGGTCTATGTGTTCCATGAAGTCGACTCGACATAGAAGGCGAAAACCGAGAATTGGCCTCCAGAGTGCATGAAGTCACTTGTCGACGCATAAACAACACGTATTGTTTATTCGCGTCTTCTTTACTTCGACAAAACTTAGACGTGACGTCACACGCGACGTCACACGCGGCGTCATAACACTGTCCCAATTTGAATAACCAGTTGGAGTTGTTTTTTGTTATTTTTGTTTTATCTGTATTTTCTTGTGTTTGTGTCAATTGTCTGTAGTATATGTGTTGTGGTGTCCAGAGTAATAAATGTATTTTCTTTCTTTCAGTTGCCCTGTACGCCCTGAGCGCGGTGTACTTCGCGGGCGTGATGGTGCGGCTGATGCTGACGCTGACGCCGGTGGTGTGCGTGCTGGCCGGCATCTCCTTCTCCATCCTGCTGGACCTGGTGCTGCGGGAGGACGAGCTGCCGCCGCCGCCTGTTGAGAGCGACGACTCCAAGAATCTCTATGACAAGGTTTGTTTCAAACACCAGTAATGGAACGTAATGCGTCAAGAAAGAAAACAGTCTTTGTATGGGAGTGGCGCCCTCCTCCAGCAGAATCGAATACAATGTCATAACGTTGAACTGTTTTACCGACAGAATATGAAATGTGACGTATCACAGCAATATTTTGTTGCCAACTTTTAAATAAGTTCTCCACAAAATTATATAATATTGAGTAAAACGTAGTTTTATCTTGAAATACCTTCTTATAAATTAATTATCCATAAAAAAACGTTAAAAAATCGACTTTAAAAAAAAATATAATAACAAAAATCGATTATTTGTGGTACACGAATCGAGTAATAAAAATCGACTATTTTATAATTATAATTTTCCACATCCCTACATGACATACCCCCCCATCCCATACCCCCATTGTCCTGAGATGCGTGCTTGTAAATAATGTGTATTGATATTTGTTGACTAGGCTGGCAAAGTGAAGAAGCGCACCCACGAGCCGGCTGTGGCGGCGGACGGCGGGCTCGGCATGAACGTGCGCTCGGGCACGCTGATCGCGTTCATGATCCTGCTGATGCTGTTCAGCCTGCACTGCACCTGGGCCACCTCCAACGCCTACTCCAGCCCCAGCATCGTGCTGGCCAGCTACGGCAACGATGGGTAAGCGGTTAATGGGAGTAACTATCACAGAATTAATGAATTAGTCTTCGACATCGGGCGCAAGCGCACGTAGGCTGCTTTTCCACCAGAGCTGTGCGTGGTAGCTAAGCGGTGTGTGAGGAAAAAAATCCACCAATAGAATCACTTAAACTGAGCGAGGCTAGGTAATAGAAATGTTTCTATTGGTGGATATTTTCCTCGTACTCCGCTTAGGTATAGTCTGCGGCAAGAAAGTGTAGTTATGACCTTAAGTGCGCAGAAACCAATTTTAATAGGAAGTCTTCTTTTTTACAAGTGCGCAAAATAACGGTCATCGCTATTCTTTCGTGCCGCCAGCTGTACATCGCACAACTCTGGGTGGAAAAGCAGTCTGAGGGTGCTCTTAAGTCGATTAATCTATCGTCAAGGCGGCGTCTTGTGATTATTGTTGATTATTTTTAATTTGTTATCAGGTCAAGACGAATCTTAGATGACTTCAGAGAAGCATACGGTTGGCTCTCGCAGAACACAGCCGAAGACGCTAGAATTATGTCGTGGTGGGATTATGGTTATCAAGTGAGTCACTATAAGTTTTTTTTATTGGGATTCGGGCAGCACAAGAGCAATCAGTTTGGAGATTAGCGTGGGATTAATAGTTCCCGTGCCTTGATTAAAAATGATAATAATGTTTGAGTTTACTTGCATCGTCTTCTACACCCTCAGGCCGGGGAAATCTATTCCTCATTACACTATACATTCACGAGCGGGTGTCAGCCCTGAAAAGGTCCAGACCGTCTGGAGATTTTGGGCTGACACTGAGAAATTTTTAACAGAAAAACTCTGGTTCTAATGTTGGCCCGACCCGAGGATCGACCCCGGGACTCCAAGCGCAGCCGTCGCTTTAAAGTGGTGCAGCCGTCGCTTTTCCTACTCTGGGACAATTCAAGTATTACGTAAGCAGATTTTTTGGGAAATTGAACCCCACTCCCCCCTTGTCAGCAAAAAAGGTCGAAAAAATATACTTTTTCCTTCTGAATTTATCAAAAGTAGTACAGGCAAGCCGAGTCGATGCTTAGGTAATAATCACGGTCTGTACATATGTGTTTTCATTCCAGATTGCCGGCATGGGTAACCGAACGACGTTAGTGGACAACAATACTTGGAACAACTCTCACATCGCGCTGGTGGGCAAGGCGATGGCCAGCAACGAGAGCGCGGCGTACGAGATCATGACGGCGCTCGACGTGGACTACGTGCTGGTCATCTTCGGTGGAGCTATAGGATACTCCGGAGACGATATCAACAAGTTCATTTGGATGGTTCGGATCGCTGAGGGCGAACATCCTAAGGATATTCACGTGAGTACTAGCTGCGCCCTGCGATTTCACCCATGTTATATTTTGGATACTAAATAAATAAATTTAGACTTCATCACTGGACATTATCCTCCTGGTCCCAAACTAAGGCGTTCCCTTGTTTTATTATGGAAATTTGGAACGAAACAATTTTTGCTCTATGACTTTAGAAACTTTGCATAAAAAATACTTTTCATACAAATTTGGCCACGTAACATGGTCATTTTGTATGGGGAGTCGAAAAATATTCGACGTATTTCGAAAAATCGTTGATTTCAAAATAAATTGTATATACATATTATATGGTTAAAGGGATGTAAATGTTCACAGATACACCGTATATAATATTATTGTGAATTTTCATCAAAATCTATTCAGTATTTATTTTTGTAGTTTTTGCTGGTAAGGTACGTGTTTTTGGGCGTAATATTAGTAGGATTGTAACTGTACATCACTAGTGAATAACACATGGAACAACTTTTCACATTCGATACTTTGCCGCCATCTAGTGACTCCATTATCCAATAACTTCATACAAATATCCTCCATGTCTTTTGTTTGTCCACAGGAAGCGGATTACTTCACGGAGCGGGGCGAATACAGAGTGGATACTGAAGCGTCGAAGACTATGCTCAACTGTTTAATGTATAAGCTATCATATTATAGGTAAGGAGCTGATTTCATTGCTAAATATGTTACATTGCATGTTATTTCAAGGACATAAATGACGTCACAATCGTGAACTTTGTACAAAAAGTATTTTAGACTGGAACTGGAAATCGACTTTCCTACACAACACAACACGGGGGGACAAGTAGCCCTATCTTTTGATGGTACCGCAGGCGATAGTTCAATCCATTAGTTTTGATTTGCGTAATACTAGAACAGCCACTGGTAAAATGCTATTTGTGACCATTTGTTACCATTTGTTAGTATTTGTTGATGTATTCATATTTGTGCAGATACGACAGCGGCGGCAGCCCGCCGGGCTACGACCGCACGCGCGGCGCGCTGCCCGGCAACCGCGGGTTCAAGCTCACCTACCTCGAGGAGGCCTACTCCACCGAGCACTGGCTGGTCAGGATATACAGGTAGGCTAGTAGGGGTAACTGTGCGTGGCAAGTTAACCTCTTAAGACGAAGCTATAAATTTAAATCAATTGGCGGCGCTAGAGTGCCGTACCCTTCGTCTTAATGGGCAGTAGGTATAAATACAATTAATGGGGGCTACCGCATGTGAAAAATCCATTAGATGGCGTACCTGTAGATTGAGGTCCAACTACACGGTGATTGGTTATTTTTGATGTGAGATGTCAAAATGTCATTAAATGACCAATGACGTTGAAGTTGGACCTCAGTCTACACGTACACTATCCGACAGATTTTTCACTCGCGGTAGCCCCCATTGGTTTTGAACCTTATCTCCAACGTATAAGGTTCAAAATATGGTGTCTAACATATCAACAGAGCCCCATAAAGAGCTATAGCACCAATGACTATGTCGCGTAAAAAATCCTAGATGGCGTACCGTTAGACTGAGGTCCAACTTCAACATCATTGGTTTAGTGACATTTTGACATCTCACATCAAAAACGGGCTGCGTGTAGCCCGTTTATAAGTATCTAATATCAACACCCCGTTGGTTTAGTGGATAAGTACCGGGCCATAGTCTTGGGGTCGAGCAAAAAGTATGTTTAGAATTTTTCGAACATACCTCGGATTTGTGATCACCAACCCTCATTAGGCAAGCATAGTGATTTACTTGATTTATATGATGTAGGCCTTTGCCTGCAGTGGGACAGTGTATAAGCTGATACTTTACTTTTTAAGTATCTAATGTAAATTAAATCTCTCATTTATTTGGTTTCAGGGTCAAAAAGCCTGACGAGTTCAATCGTCCTCGGCTGTCGCTCGCTAAAAGGACAATACCGACCACTAACGCTGTCTCTAAGAAGGTCAGTTTTTAACCAAATTTGAATAAGTTTGCTATTGTAGCCTAATGTTAACTCCATCAGCTGGCCGGGTGGCACTTTTGGTAGTGCTTCTGCCACATACACACGCCAAATGTTGTGGGTTCAGTTTCCACTCTATACTCCAAACTGGAATTCAAGACCAAAAAATCTACGACAGATACGTCACTGTCAAATCTGTTAATGTCACTTATGTCATTTTCTAGTGACGTTTTCAGGTTTCGCCAACCTTTTTGGCATTATTTTTCTTATTATGCAGACTAAACTGTCAAGTTTCCATGCATTGTTAAAATGTTGTGGGTAGATACCAAATGTTATTAACACCTGAAGTGTTACAAGCGCAATACCATCTTTGAAAACGAAAATTACGGATGGTTAAGTTTTCTTGTATTTAAATGAAAAAAAGTTAATAAAATTATTTTTTTCAATTATAGAATCACAATTACCAATAAATAAATTACATCAGCGAGTGTTTTTTAGAAAAAAGGGGTATACTCTGGTACGATAATTTTATTGCAGTAGCAACATTGTAGTAGATTGCAGTAGTTGCAGTAGCAACATTGTAGTAGACCAATTGACTTGAATTCCAGTTTTGGGTAATAAGTTCTAAACAATAAAATGAGAAGAGAATGCGACTTACTTTATTAGGTTATTTCACTGTTGAACAAGTTGGTATATTGATGGAATATCATTTTACTTGTTTGCAGACTATAGTTGGTATATTATTAGATATTGTTTTGGATACATTCGGAACCAGTCGGTCTATTTATACTGAGCCAGCGCTATGACTTCAGTAGTATGAGAAGCGTATATGCACGACAGATATATTTCAAAAATGGATCAATAAAATTTTGCAAACCAAATAACTAAACTAATTCTATTAAATTATGTATATAAAAAAACTTAATATTAGAATAATCAATGACCCCCATTTAGATCTAATAAATCCGGGTTTATAAGTGATTTAACATAAAATATTTTACTGTTCAGTGTTTAGCAATATTTTTCTCTTAGCCGTTCAACAACAAAATAAATGTTTTACCAACTAAATAAAGTTTATTTATTGCTTTTTGAGAGTGTATTCTATTAAAATTCAGCTAACAAATTCAGGTAAATATTTAAACAACTAGTATTTGTAGGACTCTATTTAATTATTGGAGCTATTTGTTGCCTATCATTACAAGTAGGTATAAATATAATACTGTATATTTATTTGCAAGAATACAATACAGTGAGGCGTTACAATTTCTGGTATGTTAGTATTTTAAATGATCTTTATAGTCCATTTCAGCTAGAAGAGCCCTGTGACACTTCATCGCGTTCTGAACTACGCATTTTATGTTTGACAATGAAAAATTTCTTATTGTTTATCTTTTTCATTTAATTGCGAATTGCGGCATCATTCCAAAAAATATTCCAATAAAACATCTCAAAGTTATAAAACAAAACAGTATCATTTTACTTTAATTTAATGGAATAGAAATAACAACATTTTTAAAACAATCCTATGCACATCGTATTACTTGTAACGGAACGTGGAAAAACATAGAGCTGCGACATGTCATAATCGGCGGCCATGTTGCGATTACTCGATAATCGGATTAGTAAGAGTGCATCAGCCTTGTATGCGAGTTGTGTTTTCGTTGTATTTGCGTGGTGTTCGGTTATTGTTACTTTTTGTTGTTGTGTTTGTTATTGTTGACTTTTATTACTGTTGTTTGTTGCTGTTTTTGTTATTTTTTGGCAAAATGTGTGTTGCTGTTAGTATAAAAAAATCGATTCCATTTCCTTAGGAAGTATTATCGATTACCAGAAACAATCGCAATCATTTCATTATAGACATCTCTAAAAGTGTCAAAAATCGAAGTGTCACAGGGCTCTTCTTAGCTGAAATGGACTATAGTAGGCTAAATTATACGTGTCTGTTACAGCTTGCGTTAGGACCAGGATTAACGGTACAGTAATGCGATGAGCTTGTTCTAAGCGTGATCAAGTAATGGCATTTAAAATAATACTTTTTGACAATTTGTCCTGTCTTGTATGTTTTTTTTAAAACACCTCGAAGCTTACGGTGTAGTTTACGTCTATTTTATTTTTACTGTTGCATGAGAACGAAAATAATTATTTTTGTTTATTTTCCATAAATTATTGCACAACAGATCTCCTTACATATTTTGTTATAATTAGTTTTTTTGCACATATTCCTAGACGATAAAAATGGTGCATGTTAATTACGGTCAGTAAGTTGGATTTTCGCATACAAACTTGCGAATCCATATTTCACCTTTTTGTTTTGTATAGTTTTTAGTTTTAATTTGAAACGGTTTTGTACTCTTTCCAATTAGAAAATAACCTTATATTTTATTTATTTGAAGGTGTTTCAAAAGTTTTTATCCACCAGACGGCATCAAATATCTGGACGGTGATTTTTGGAGCAATCAATAGTGCTATTGACTAACCCTTTGGATATGTCTGTGCCGACTGGTGGGCAACAACTTTCAAGACACTGGTGGACAATTCCTTTTAAAACATCCTATGCTACTATCTCGTAATTATTTAAAGGTTTATTATGTATTCCAGCTTCCAATTTCTGTACAAGAAATACCCTAGTTTGCGTAGGTCGGTTGCTGTGAATTCGCTAGAAAACGTACAATATAATCGAGGTCCATTTACAAGGTGATTGGTTATTTTTGAACATGATACTCGTATGTTAAAATAAAATGTTATTTTGATAAACGGATCAACGCAACAGTACGTTATCTAGGGGATGTTTCACATGCGATAGCCCCATTATCTGGTGTATTTATTTGTTTATTTATTCAACAGACATCTAAAAGAAGAAAAGGCCTCCTGAAGAACAAGCCGACGGTGGTGAAGGGAAAGAAGATGGCGCGGCTGGAGTGACGCCGCCGTCGCGCGCCGCACCGCACAAGATAACGTTCCCATATCAGTGGTAAAGTCGCATCGGGTTTATGACCATACCCCATCCCAGTCTTCACTAACAACTGAGTAGGAATCACAAAAAGGTATAGCTACAGTACGAGAGAAGTCATTTGGTTGGGCGACGTCGGGAGAAGGTATCTTTCGAAGGAATTTCCCGAAGTAGATTTCAGTATTAAAAGTCATAAATTAGTGTAGCGTTGTTTTTATACGAACCTCATGTCGATGTCATAAAAATCAAATCACAATGTAAACGAAATTTACTTCTATAATTTACTTTTATGGTTTATTTAAAAGACTGACAATAATAGGACAGTATATATATTTAGTCTGTGATTGTTATCGTAGAGTGAGTTCCACTGTTATCATCGTCAAGTGGTCATTTGCCTGCGATTATAATATTATTTCTTAGTAAACTAACTAAAAGCGAAGGTTTGCTTGGCCTACATAAATCTACTTCGGAATATTTAGTCGAAAGAGACAGTTTGCCTATGTGAAGCGTTAGAGAAATGCTTCACTGAATAAGCAATCAATGCGCGATAAACCATAATTGTGAATTTGAAATGTAATTAGTTCTCCCTGACGCCTATTAAACCCAGAAGTGTGAGGTCGTGGATACTTAGTGTGATTGTGTAGCTATGCCTCCAGTGAGATTCTTACCCAAGTGATAGTCACATGAGTAGTATCTGTCCAGTTCTCTCGCTAAGTTCACGCAAGTTAAAATGTCCTCTTAGTTGTATGCAATCCCGCTAGTCAGGTCTCTTGTACGAGTACATTGGTAATATTATAATTGCAACTCAATTTAATAAGCCTATTTCTGTACAATAATACAGGTTGTATCTGTGACATTCCTTTAACTACACTTATCAATCATTTTAACAACATTTATTGTATGAGTTTTGAAAATTGCATAAAAAAAATTCAACTATTATATGAAGTCGGTCACGTGACTTGTTCATTTTGTATGGGGAGTTGAAAAAAATGGGACAAATTTCAAAAGATGTATAACAAATGTTGATCAGAATGGTTGGTCGAAGACGTGGTTACAAGGATGTAAGTTTTCACAGATACATCCTGTATACTCATGTGACCAATTCAAAATCACCTCACAGTTACGTTTGGTTTATCGTTTCGTTATCCATTTTCACACATTTCTCTTAGAGATTAGAATATCTTTTGTGAACTCCTAAGATGATATCGTCACGAACAGGGTCCCTACAGTACGGATTAGGTAAAGAGTTGTCTCTATCGCAATGATATCAACATAATATGTTTTAATTTTTCATCCATGAATACTGATTCTGTTTACGAAACATTAGTGTTGTGTGTAAGCTTCAGTAAAATAATAAATGACTAAAGTAATAAATAACGACAATATTAACGAAAATAACCACTATTTCAAATAATCTTATTTTAAGTGAACCTGGTCGTTGTTCCTTTGCATCCAAAATCTGATCTATTAAAATAATTAAGGTAATAATAAGGTCTACTATACATTAGTTTGATTTCGAGAGAAAAAGCGGAAAGTTGGGACACAATCTTTATTACTTTACAGATTTTACTAAATAGCATTTCGTATATAAATAATTCATAGGTATTAAAGTTCCTTAATTTTTTACAAATTTATTTTATTATATCTGGATATGTCTACCGAATGTTTTACTTTAATGATAATGTGAAAGCTTTTAGAGTTCAGAAACCTTGTACAGTAATTACAGTAATGTGTATAGAGCCGCTCGGTTATGGACACTGCACTTGCCACTGATGAACGACTGACATCAAGCTGTATTAAATCTGTTAGGTAAACGTTTTGTGGAAGTAATAGATGGTATATTTGATAATTTTGCACGAATGCAAGTTTGATGCGCGTAATAAATAGGTGCATTTCGACTATGGTGATTACGTCAGATTTTCATCATTCATAGGCTGGGAATATTACCTAATAGGCAAGTGTCTTATACTATGATTCGTAATCATGTAAAGTAAACTGACAGATGTCAATGACAAGTTTCTATGCATTTTGACATAATGCATGTGTCAAATTGAGTGATAATGTATGGGGATGACACATTGACATCTGTCAGTGTACTTTACATGATTATGAATCAGAGTATAGTAATTGAACAGAGGGGTTAGCACAAACATTTTAAGAAATTCGTTAACGTATTATGCCCACGTATTTACGCTAGTACTCGGCACCGTTATACATCTGTATCATATTGTAAAATTATCTTTAAAAATGTATTGGATACGTTAGTACGTAATCTGTGGACGGGCGCTCACCTTGCGACACTTATCTGTTCGGGCATAATCGGCTCGATCCGACGAGATGAGCAGGCGCACGGCGCTCAAACCAAACTCAAAACATGAATTCAATATTACGTTTTACCTGGAAAAGGCCTTTTATTCATCTTCGAGATTAGGACCCCAACACTATCCTTTCTGCCGTCATGCTTACATATGATATAGGAAGCTCTTTAATTATAAAATTGTATACGTTACGATACGCATACGTTATGATTTCTTTGAAAGTTCGTGCTAGGCCCTCAGATTATTAGAGTTGATAACGTTAAATGGAAACTAATGTTCGTTCCTTGTTGTGTATTATGCCGGTATCTCGAATATTGCAAGGCGCCGCATGCTAGCACTGTCAACGTCTAGTCCGCCTAGTCCGATGACTGACACGCGACAACTCCGCGGCCTGACACCTGGCCACTCACTTGCCTCTTGAGATTGTAGTTGTGTTTAAATTATGACTGACATCTTTTTTTCACATACTATATCATAACAATATAATTTTGTTTAGGAGTCTTTATTACAGTTGAAGACGATTTATATCTGTTTTCATTTCTTTCACTACTTATAACTAATGCAACTATAGCTTTTATCCGTATTTATTAAGGGTGTATGTGTGGTGCACAATGATTATTCTTAATATTTTTTATTATTACTTACTCAACATTCAAGAAATGAACATCAGTTTCTTATTCATTAAACACCAATCTATTTATATTTTTCATAATACGTAAATATCGGCTAATATTTATACCCAAACAAATTAAATTATTATTAGACTTCATATCAAACAATTGAAAACTTCATGTTAACAATGTTTAATTAAATGTTGTTGGAAGAGAGTATATTTGTAATTGCTACGTCCATTTGTATAATAATTAAATTATGTAATATTAATTATATTTAGATAATTTGTCATGGTCATGAAGCCGGGAGAGGGGCTCCTTCATGCAGTACTTATCACAATTTATTTGGGTTCACGTGTTTTCGTTTTAGTGTGAGTATGGATAGTCGTCAAAGAATGCAATAATATTTTGTGACTACTTGTTATATGTATTGTAATTAATGATAACTACCAAAGTTTGAATACATTGATAAATGTGTCGTCTTGTATATTAATACACTCGGATTATGTCACTCGGTGTTATTTGAAGTGATCAATTGTAAGCATACTGTTCCTATACCAGTTGTGAATGTTATTATTTTTACTTATCGGATTGTACTTGTGTCCAGTTATTGGCTCGGTTTCCCCGTCGTCTTGAGCATCGAGAGCTGTGATTTGATATTTAGAGAGTATTCGAGACGACCTGTACCCAATACCTGACCGCTAGTTAGTTCCAAGGCTCGGAGCAGTAGGGGCTTACACTTGGATCATCGGTGCGAGGTTTCCTTTGCATTATCTCAAATATTATTTAACTAAATTAATGTACGTACACTTTCCGTGTGTTACATGTTGCGTATTGATTTTATTGTTGTCCGACACTTATTTGTTTTCGTAATTGTAACAGAGTTTTATCGATCTGTAGATAAGGATTATTGTGGTGTACAATGTTCTTAATAAACGGACGAAGACTAACTTAGTTTTTTATTTTAAATATATCAGTTTATGTTTGTACGGACAGTCACACATACTGCATACAAATCTGTCAAATTTCTTCAATTTATTTTCACCTTTATGTCAAACGCTTTGGTACGTTTAAATCATCAAGATAATAAAATATGGATATTGAAATCTAATAATACAAATGCCTCGAAATGCTGTTTGCTTTAGGACTTATTTGAATTTATTCCTATACCAATTTGAGGAAATTTTACAGATTCCAGTCAACGTGATGTGAGGGTATCTGTACACTAAGGGTTTGGAATGGGATCTAGGGCAAAAATAAAAACAAATTGACAAAACCTTCACCATATATTTATTAATAAAGACAATCTAAAAGATCACGTAATAGTCATTGTCTTAAAAAATTAGTTACCCTAATAAATTTATCAATATATATAATAGAGCTTTTATTTTATTAGTTATTGTTTCAAGGATATGCGAAGTTGTGAAGAGTCGCCTGGCGGAGGGAGGCAGGGCTCGACTAGTCGTTGTTCAATACGAATCATCACATTGTCCAATCTTACGATGATTCTATCCATACGAGATACATCTTCCAATGATTACCTATTCAATGATTCATCTACATGCTTAAATTTTGACCTAACGTGTCTACGCGAAGAATTGTGCTAATCTAAAAAGGTGTCTACAAATTTCTCCATAGTATTTCAAAGACTTTTGTAATTTACAGAACGTTCAAAATCACAACACAGAGTGTAATATCAATTATCGTGCGCTTGGCACGTGTGGTTACGATCTACATATATTACAAGTACAGTAAGTACGTATTAGGTACGTAAGTACATCGAAGTGAAGGGGCGCCATTGGCCGACACACTCTTTATTCGATACAAAATTAGAAGAATATAATATCCATTTAGACTTACAAAATATTAATACTATAGTAACATTTCACATCCTCATTAAATGTTGACACAAATACAGAAGTACTTACAGTTAGTCTATGGCCGCGAGGGCGGGGCTACTCTACGGGAGCTAGGTCGGGCACTAAGCAACTTAACCTGACTGGACTAACATTTATTCCTATTACTTTCAAAATACTCGCTGTATCCTTCGGTTGGAATCCATTACGATTATGGTAGATATTAAATTTTTCTTATGTTACGATTTCATACAATTGACTCGTAGTTATTGTAGGTAAGTTTGAATAGGCTGTTCATATCCTTGACTGACTGACTACTTACTATTTATGACGGTTCAGGCTTGTCTATTTTGTTATTTCAGCCTGAAAGTTGATCACTAGTACGAGATAAGAGAACAACACAATGTCTTAGATAATAATGAATTACACTCGCGAGCAATGAATCCGAATCAGGCCCTAATTTTTATAAAAACGTGCTCAGTTCAGACGTTTGTGTGAAAATTAGGTCCAGATTCAGATTTTTTGTTTGCGAGTGTAGAATTAGATCCGTGACACGTATTCTGAACGAGCAGAATTATGGACGGATCTCAAATAAATGCAATTTCCAGTGCTTTTTGATAGTTTACAATGAAAAGAAAATAAATAATAAACAGTACAAAAATTAAATTGTAAGGCACTTCTATATTTAAGTTGAAATTAGATTGTTGAAACGACGATCTTACGTTACATGAATACTTAGCATTTGTGTGCATATTTCTCTAAGAATACAGCGGATACCCTAATGCTTCTAGAGCGGCGCGTGCGATCTAACATCGAACACTCGCTATTTATCTTTGGTTAAATATTAGGGCATATTATGTATATAAAGCTATACCCTGACTAGTATGACGATTTGGCACATGGAATGGGTTAGTGACACCATGATAACTAACAGTAATAAACGATAAATAAATAAATTAACAACGAAGAATAAGTTCTAGAACATTTTGCGAACGTAATATACGTTTTAGAGAATTTAGAGAGTACCTTCAGTCTTAATAGCTAAGAGTATTGTTAAAAATTATTTCTGGAGGGATTTGTCTTTAATAAATTGTAAATTTAAGAAATAGAGCTATATGCGGTAATAATGTTAATTTGAAAAAATATTCAATATTTACACAATAGTAAGTTATTATGACTTAATATTATATTTATGAAAATAAGTTTGTATGCTCTGAACGTCGTCAAATAAAGGTGAAGCGACCACCGGGAGTCGTGTGTCGAGATGCCGTACAACTATTTAATATAAATGGCACGATTTGCATGTACTTAATTGTTTACTGGGGTTTTTAATTGAAGCCTCGCCTTAACCTAAAATAATAGTTTCTAAATTCTTCTAGCTGTTTTCATTCAATATTATTTTCTTCTAATACGGCATAATTAAATTTAATATTACTCAGTTACAATAGAAATAGATTTGGCAACGATTTGGCATCGAGTTAGAAAGTAAGAATTTTATCGTTAGAAAATTTGTCTACAATGTTAAGATAGAACACAACCAAATGATCACACAAGTTAGTGATGTACAATAGCATTACTCTTACACGTATAATCTAGAGCAGTACCGCGTCCTTGGCAGTAGTCTGTTCAGGTACTTATAATGGAAGGAAACCGAATCGTGCATTTGAAAATAGCTTTCAGAAGAATACAATATACATCTTTTTTATAATTTTTTCAATTCAATACACCCAGTCACACTGAGATGCTAAGTTTAGTCTGGTAGTTATCTATTTGGCTAACTACTGATTACGGAAAGAAAATAGCTTTGACGCGTCACGTCATTACGGCTCCTTTGAGTACTTCTGTCTCATCATTAGCTAATAGCATCTCAGTACGATAATTCCTTCAATTAATTCCGTTCGAGATACATAATACTGTTAGCGTCAAACGCTCACACATTTGTTAGATATTTACTGTTAATCTAGACAGGGTTTGTTAATAACATTAAACAATAAAGGGTATAATTTAATTATTAACATGTCTTTTTTAAGGAATACTGCTCCAAAATTAAAATTGAAGTGTTGTACTTCGGAAGACGATAAACAAGTCGATTAAGAAAGATCACAACCACGAAATCTTGATTCTTGAGTGAGAGATGTATTTTTAACTTTGGCAGCAGTGGTGCGCCGGCGGGCGTCGCCTCCGGGCGCTGTCCGACACGGGGCCCTCGCCAGTGACGGCCAGGGCGGGACAGGGCCCCGGGGCAAGGGCCCGCGCGGCCCACGCAGTTCTTACATACTTGCTAGACATACAGTATAGATACATTTGAGCAATTTACGTTATTGCCCGATTTGCAAGTACAATTTCAATAAATTATAGACAGAGTGAAACAATAAACCATACATTATCACAACACGAAGTAGGTACACGTTAATACATTTATTCATATACTTAGAAAAAATGTACATTCAAAAATTAACTACATTTCAAGTAACTATCAAATAATAGCATATCAGAACAATCAACAAGAACTAGATAATAATATTATCAACATAAAATATAGAATATTTGAGCATTTTAATAATATTGTGTAAAAAAATATCATCCCTCCATTTAGTAATTCCGTACGCTATGAATGGTTTGGGGTCGAGCCAGTGGGTCGCAGTCACAACATAACGCGGTCATAACAATTCGTTGTAAGATTTAGCTTAATTAAACTACCCTTAAGTTATACACTAACATCATAGTAACAGTTAAAATTAACGTTTAAGTACCTACCTATTAACATTTAAAAGTTTTTAATTAGTAAGTGCTGGAAAAGTATAGACACCTAAACATTTAGTGCCAGATAAAGAGGAGACTTATCCACCGAGCGTCTCGGGCTCTCGCCGTGGCACGTGCGAGGCTCGACCCCACATCTTCATAGAGGCTCCGCAGTCGGTCAATATTTCACTAGGGTTGTCACCACATTCGACATAGATAAGCGACTAGGAGGTACGGACGCGTTGCTTTATCAAAATAAATGTACGCGCTTCCAAAAGAATTTTCCAAATGGAGTTGTAGCTCATCAAAACCATTTACTATTTGTATCTAACAAATCGCAACGAAAAATATCAAACCATCAGAAACATTCCACGTGACTTCATGTTACCATAATTGCCTGTCGGTTGTTTTGCCGGAGTACGTTGGTACGTATTCTGTGGAAACCATTTTTGATATTAGGACTCCAACGAAGATGAAGGTTTTTGATAGTTAGGTATAAATACTTATTTACACGCACCAAGTATTTTAGTCTAAGTAGTGGAGCGGAGCCTCGAGCTCTACGGCTGCCATGTAATTTATTGGAAAGTTCTTTTGGAAGTTCAGTATCAACGCAAAAGTTACGCGCATAAAATTTGTCTAATACGACTAAGAAACGAACGTGAACGAAAGAAAGAAACTAAAGTGTGAGCAAACAAGCAAATAGAAGAGCTGGGCTCCCAAAGATAAGACGAGGTAGTGTAGTTACTACACGATCTAATGTATCACACGTAAATATAGTAGTTTGTAATGCTTTTTCTAAATTAAAGACTCTGAATCTCGAATTCAGGCGACCGAAGGCTTAGTATGCCACAACGATGCGACTTGCGATTAAACTAGTCCATGCTAGAACGTCTATTTAGGGAACAGTCTCTGTAGTAAGTCTATACATACTACAGACTATTATCCCATGGTAGTATAATCAACATGACTTGAATGAAAATTGAGATTTATCTATACTACAGCAAAATAGCACTAGGCACTATCAACTGAATTCTAAAGTGACTGTAAGAGCTGTTTCATTCGCAATTTGTTTTCATATTCGGAAATCGGTATACTAGGTATCTTAAGATTATTCTTCGTCTTAACATACTTGGTATGATTCCGATGAATAATGCGTCGCATCTCTATGGCAGTCCGTCCTGGTGCGGGCCCCCTAACTAGCCCGTTGATCCTATTTGCGTAATAATGAACTACGTTTATTTACAAAATCACACTTGCAAGTCACATTTATTAGATTAGAAGTCTGTCATATAAAAACTTTACGAAGACCTAAGTACCTATTTATCAATCGTTATACAAAATACTTTAGTGCTCTCTTCAAGCTTAGTATTACAAGAATCTGGAAAAAAGGTAAGTTCATGTATTTCTTTTTGGCTTTGACAAAATAGAAAATACACATCTTCCTGGTAAACTACCAAAAATCGGTAAAAAAAATCTGGTAGTGAATTTTATAAAAGACTCGTATTAGGTTTATTTCATTATGTTTCTTTAGCTAGATGTCTTTATGTATGTATTTTTATCTAACCGACTGCCTATCTTTGATGTAATTTTTGGTATCTGTTTATTTTCTAGCCACTAGTCTCTACGCCGCGTTTTCTAGGTCACTTTTATTCTATATTTTATAGTACATAGTCAATGCTTATACGTTTTAGCTTTCGATTATATTCCCAGCTTTCTGATTTAGAGATGGTGATTCAAGACTCTTTGCGAGTCTCTGCGGAGTAAGTATTTTTTATCCGGTGACCCATAAATCATTTAATATTTGTTAATGATTTTTAATTAATTGCTGAAAGCAAGAGCTACCTTTTTGTTGGTTAAGGAGTAGATGCGTATAGGTAGGTAGAAACACATGTAAAAGGGGACATATCAAGTACCTATCTATACTTAAATACCAATTAAGGCATTTTTACATTAACAGGCATCTAACTGTCATTTCTATTTCTCCAGTAATAAATTAAAATTAAAAATTATGCTAGTTACTTGAATTTCGCATTGCAGTTAGTTGCAAACGGTGAATGCTCCAGTTGAGTAATTGAGTAAAACTCCAATTGAGTAAAGCTTGTGTAAATGTCAAACTATTGGCAAGTTTAGTCCACGGTTGGGTGAATATTGTCTCCTAGGTAGTTACAGTGGAAAGTTGTTTAGTGCGCAATTGAGCACAAATCTGAGTCTGAGTTCAATGTGTGGTTGAGTGATCATCTACTGAGTCTGATGTACAGCTGAGTGAACATCTGCCATGATCTGCGTTAAAATCAAGATTGTTTATCTGTTTGTTGTGTACAGCGTAAATTTGAGCGAAGTTGAGCGAACATCCACTTGTTTAGTGCGCGGCGAGCTACCACTTGTCTTGTTTAGTGCGCGGCGAGCGATCAGTTCTCTCGTTTAGTGCGCGGCGAGCGACCAGTTGTCTCGTTTAGTGCGCATCGAGCGAAGGCTCGGCGTGTTATAGAGCAGGCGGTTTGAATTCAGCCGTCGCGTTGGACCGGTCGTCTCTATCGACCTTTTCATAAGGTTTTTCGAGCTTGGCCCTTCTAGGCTCAGCGTCGAGAGGCCGGTGCGACTTCATGTGCGCGCTACGACTTTTAACTTTGTTAAATACTCTGAAACATAACAGGGTACACTATTAAGATTGCAAAAAATATTTAAAAAATAACAAGCGAACACGAACCCGGGTAAAAAAAGCAGAAAACCGCTAAAGCAAAGCGTGAAGCGTTAGTAACTTATATACATACAATGTGATACACAAAACATTTTAAATGTTAACCCTAAGACGATAAATTAAAATAAATAATTCTATGTGTATATATGCTTAATTTTCTAAGCGATGGACATACATTTACTGTCTTAATTTAATAAAAATACATTATTCATTTCATATTTACAAACATCGATGTTTTAATCGAATCTATAGGTCGTGGCGTATTCGTTTGTCTTTTTCAAAACCAGAAAATATTATTTATAAAATAATTATACCTACAATTCTCTTAATGAAACACGTAGACAATTAGCCCTAAATAGGCTAACCCTCAGTTAATAAGTAAAACGACGCTACGCCACGGTGAACAGACATTACAACACTATTCGTAATAACCAGTTATTAAAGTTGAAGTTACGCAAACATTAACTTGACATGCAATCAACATCGAATAACACTGACCGGGGCACCGGCCCAGCCCGCGGCGTTACTTGAGCCTGTCTTAATATGCATAATAATAGAAACATACAATTACTGGTCAAACATTATCGCCAAACCTAATTGAATGCAGAAAATACCTACTTATACCTTTTAAGGCAATCTTTAAAACACAGTTATTTTAAAGTAACGTTATAAAAACTAAACGGTACGCATCTGGATGTAATATGACGCAACTCGTAATATAATTTGACCAGTACATAATTTAAAATAACGTAATGTAACTTTGTAACATCGTTTACTGGACCGGTGCAATATATTAAAACTTAACATATTTTCGATTCATTTCGTTAGAGCCTAGTATTATTTGACGTAAGTATCTTATCACTTATATCTTAAGCATGCACGAAAGGCAATTTAGGTGAAACCTATCCTAAGAGCGATTGTGAGAATTGGCCGGCTTCCTAAATCCTTTTAAATATGAATAGGTACGCGACTAATGAACTTCCGGAGATAATCTAAACAAGATGAGGCATCTGATTTAGACCTTTAAGACACTGTTTTAATGGTTACATAAAAGATCTCTGAGTAGATTCGTAGATGTAGATTTAAATTGACAATATTCTTTTGCAAAAGTTTAGGCAGTAAAAGTTGGCGGTTGTCGCTTGCATGTATACGAGTAACTTATTCTAATAAATCCAGACACCATGTACAAATCCAGGGCAAAAGGTTAAGCAGTGTACGGTCGAACAAGAAATTGTCCTGATATAACTTCTCACTAGATTTATTCTGGCAATATGGTTTTGAAATTCGTTAAGAACTTACACAGTCGTACTTACTAATTGCAAAATTACCATTTAATTACCAGAATTTCACCCTCTCAGCGAATCAGTTCTAGCCTCAATGTTGAAAGAACCGTATTTGCAAAAAATAACGAAGTTTAAATCAATCATTTCGGAACGTCAATCGATTAATATAGAATTTAGTATGAAGATTTAAAGGACCCTAATGAATCAGGGAGAAAGTTAGGAGGAAACATAATAATATGTCAAATATTATGATTGATTCCCATTGAGACTGAAACTCTCAAAGAATTAGTTAAAGCGCCACAACCCAAAGCGGAGGCAATTTCTTGTCCGAAGTTCCACGTAAATTGCGTTTGCGTGTCGCCGATGCCGACAAGGAAGCGTATGCGCTCTCGCTCTCACTTACTTCCCGCAGATCTTGCAGGGAAACTCCTCTCCTTCGTACGTGGGCGACGACGTGCAGGAGATCCCGGACGGAACCTGGCCTACTGAACCCTGGATGCGGAGAAGGCGATTAGACAACCGGTCACTCCTCGAGTTTGAAGACAAAGTGTTGGAGCCCACTGGAGGCGGTGCTTACGTGTGGGGGTTCCGAGTTCCAGCTCCGGAGGTACAGCGTCTTGTAGTCTTTGGTCACCTTCTTCCAGAAGTAGTAGAACTGCACGCACTGCTTCGAGTCTTTCGTTCTTACCTGGAAACAAAAAGGTTTTGTTAAATTGGTGGTTTAAGTATTCATCACGAAACGCTTTCGAATAACTTAAGGGTGAGACTTGTAAAAATTTACCAATCACATTGCTCATCAGAGATGAGGTGTGTATTTTGAGCAACGTGATTGGTAAATTTTTACAAGTCTCCGCTCAACTCCACGCAGCTCCGCTTCAGTGGAAACGCACCCTATAATAACCGAGCCAATGCTCGCTCAGGGTTAGGGTGCGTCAATAGACTCACCAGCTGCGCGATCCGGTAGAAATCCTTGTCGTAGTGGCGCAGCGCGGCCAGGAAGGCCTCGAGCTCGTCGGGCGCCCAGCGCGCGGGGTGCGGCGCGGGCTCTGAGCGAGCATGAGACTCACCAGCTGCGCGATCCGGTAGAAGTCCTTGTCGTAGTGGCGCAGCGCGGCCAGGAAGGCCTCGAGCTCGTCGGGCGCCCAGCGCGCGGGGTGCGGCGCGGGCTCTGAGCGAGCATGGGACTCACCAGCTGCGCGATCCGGTAGAAGTCCTTGTCGTAGTGGCGCAGCGCGGCCAGGAAGGCCTCGAGCTCGTCGGGCGCCCAGCGCGCGGGGTGCGGCGCGGGCTCTGAGCGAGCATGGGACTCACCAGCTGCGCGATCCGGTAGAAGTCCTTGTCGTAGTGGCGCAGCGCGGCCAGGAAGGCCTCGAGCTCGTCGGGCGCCCAGCGCGCGGGGTGCGGCGCGGGCTCTGAGCGAGCATGGGACTCACCAGCTGCGCGATCCGGTAGAAGTCCTTGTCGTAGTGGCGCAGCGCGGCCAGGAAGGCCTCGAGCTCGTCGGGCGCCCAGCGCGCGGGGTGCGGCGCGGGCGCGGCGGCGCGCGACATGAGCCGCAGCGTGGCGGCGCGCACGTCCCCGCCGCACTCGCCCAGCGTCTGCAGCGCGAACTCGCGCGTGTGCCCGCCCACCGGCATCGCCGCGCACATCGCCAGCTCCATGAACATGCGGACTGCACACAAATTGTCGAAACATTACAACCCGTTCCATCATTTCAGCCATTAGACGTCCACTGCTGGACATAGGCCTCCCCAAACGTTCTCCACACAAATCGGTCCTGTGCCACCCGCATCTAAGCGACTCTCGCGACCTTCACTAGATCGTCGATCGTGGGTCCATCCGGAGGGAAGCCTGACACGGTTGCGGCGGCCTCCACTCAAGGACCTTTCCACCCCTACGCCATTGCCACTTGAGCCACGTGCACGCAGTGGTAAACCTGCAAACCTTCAAAAAGCGCGCGTACTACACTTGTGACTCCTCTGATGTTGCGGGTGTCCATGGGCGGCGGTAATCGCTTACCATCAGGTGATCAGTATGTTCGTCTGCCCCCTATATCATAACATAGGAAAAAAAAATTGTTTGAACGCCGGTTGAGACGCAAGGGTCGCGGGTTAGTTTGGGACCAGGACAAATATGACGTGATGTCTCAATTTATTATTTTTATTTACCTATTACAAGCCTGAAGACCGGCGTGAAGAAGTGCCTGCGCTGTATTTCGCCAAATATAGCGCAGGCACTGCTTCACGAGGTACCCGACCTTTGACATTTCTGACATTTATTAAATCTTCAAGAAGCTACCTTCATTGTCGTCGAGACAGTCGTTGATGCCGGGGTCCCACAGCAGCTGCTCCGGCGCGCGGTGCAGGTCGATGCGGTCGTTGCACAGCTCCGGGATGTCGGCCTGGTGCTCGCGCCCGATGTTGATCTGCGGCGGCCGGGGCTCCTCTATGTGCGGTAGCATGTCGCTTTCCGACAGACCTGCAACACAAATAATATTAAAATAACCAAGTTCTATTTTAACAGTGGGAGAGCCACGCTTCGGCGTGAATGGGCCGGCTCGAGCAGAGTTACACCGCGTCCTCACAGAAAACCGGCGTGAAGCAGTGTATGCGCTGTGTTTCGCTGCGTAAGTGAGGGCACCGGAGGCCCAATCCAGGGGAAGGGTTATATAACTTAGTGGTGCCATACTTACTTAAGAACCATGTCACGTCGCGTATTGAATAGCACAGAATAGAAATAATTCATTCAGTACTTACTTGGTAGAAACTTGGTTGGGTATTGCTATGTGAAATGCCAAATGATCTAAAAAAACTATACTGTGTGTGGATCTGAACACTGTGTCATAACGCCACACTATACTCTTGAAACTCGCCTGCTAACTCCACTAGAAGACCCGAGCCCTCCCTGTCGGGCGGCAGGATCGGCTGCGGCACGTAGTGCAGGTGCGAGCGGCGCATGCGCGACCGGTAGGGCCCGGCGGGGGACGCGCGCCGCTTGCGCCGCTGCGGCGACGCGGGCACGCTGCTCGGGCTGAGGAACACTGCCGGTACGGTGTCGCGACCTTCCACGCACACCTAGCCAAATAATACTTCCATTAGAATATTCTGAGAAGTGGCAGTGTAGGTACACAGGGCAGTTACTAATGCTAAAGTTCTTTGGTCTGATTTCCAGAAACGAAGACTCGATGCTGAGGCTTGTAGTGAAAAGTCACACTTAAGGGAAGAGATCACAAGGCTGGTCTCCAACACGCTGGGTGGACTTTAGTCTATCACAAAATCTATGCAATCGATCGTTAGTACATTGTACTCGCAACGCACAGACTCGAAAAAGTGTAAAGATATCGCTTGACATGTGGTGACCATGACCATAGAAGTCAGTGACGACAAAGAGCCGCAACTAAGGCCGCAACTTTGTCCATCTACAGCCACGATTAGTCTGTCAAGAGTGCCCGACTAAGAAGAGAGAAGTACCTATTTAAGTACTACAGTTTGGTTAGGATACTGCAGTTTTGATCACCTGATTGTTTGAAATAATGATGCCTTCTGAGTTAAGCCACAAGTCAATGTTAAGCCAGCACCGGTTTCATATGAGTGGTTGCAGCCACGAAAAAATATAAAGAGGCTTACTTGAAGGGAGGTGTCGTGCTGCCACTGGTCCATCGATGACATAGTGGAAGCGATCCGGTGATGCCGTCTCAACGGCCGCTGGTGGGTGAAGTCCCGGGGGCTGCTCGAGAGCAAAGGGTCTTCTGAGTTCAGCATGATCCGCCGAGGAGTTGGTGATGGCTCCAGAGTGTACGCGTCTAGAGATCTGCATTCTTCTGGTAATACTTCTTCCAATGCTTCTTCAACCTTTAAACAATTAAGCAGAAAAGTTATAACCGATTCACAGCGCCTATAGCCTTTTGTGGCATACGCGGCTAGAACACAATTTTACTAATATTCAATAAATTTTCCCACTGCGCGCATCGTATGGCGTAACATGCAAACGTGCTACTGCTTATTGACATTGAGTCATACGCTGCGCGCATTATGAACAGTAAATTAAGTCAATATAACTCACTTCTTCTTGACTGGACATTGTAGCCGTGAAAAATGCAGCCGACAATGGTGAAGATGCCCGCGGCACCGTGTGCGCTGGTGAATGAGCATCGTGGGAAGCGGGCGGCGTCGGGTACGCGAAGCCCGGCGAAGGCTCCGGCTGAGTCGAGTAGCTCCCGCCAGGGGACGCCGCTGTGTAAGCTAGTCCTGGGGAATCTCCCGTCGAGTATGAAAGTCCAGGAGAATTCGCCGTGTAACCAATCCCAGGGGATGGAACAGGCGATCCTCCGTGACAAGCTCCGAAATCTGCCAGAGATTCTGGCAGTGGAGAGTTTAGTACTGCTGCAAGTCGCCGACTTGAAGGAAATGGGACCGGTGACCGCTCCCTTATTGACGCTGCTACAGTCGCATAGTCTTCCAATGAAGCTAGTTCCTCCAACTGTTCTGGTGTCGTGGCAAATTGGAAAGCTTCTTCATTGAGGGCTGGCGAGAAATATCCGTCGTCTGAATTGAAAGACACTCCGAATAGTTCCGGTCGAAATGTGAAGTCTTGTTGCGGTGATGATTGTCCCTGGATCAGATGCTGATCTTTTCACGACCTGGCGAAAGAAAAAAAGACATCGTGATATTGTAATTGCAATTGGGTAGAGTAGATAAGTGGTTAGAGCGTACCTTCGTGCTTCCTTTCTTAAGTAGCTCGATGAGTGTGGAGTCTCTCGCTTGCGCGATGTTGGCAGGAGCGTTGGTGGCAGCGGCAGCGGCGGGCGGGGCGCGCGGGGACGCGAACTGTGCGGAGGTGGCGGGCGCGGGGGACGCGGGGGAGGCGGCGGACGCGCGGATGGTAGACAGTGGCGGAGGAGCTGGTGCGACGAATCCTGCGCGGGAGAGCTGCGCTGTCTGAACTTGTACCTGCAAAGTTAAATTTAACATGATAATACATGGTTTTTAACAGGGCTTCGAAAAATTACCATCCCATACGAAATGACCAGATCAGGTCAGTGAATGACTTGCTTGTTCTATGGACTTACTGTTAGAAGATGCGGATGAGGCAGTGGCCCCTCGCCGGCTGATGATTTTCTCCTCTATCAAGGCCCTCACGGACACCGAAGCTGTTTGTAACGGGGGCCCTGTTGATTCCTTCTTATCTAACTTTTTGCTGTCTGAGTCCTGAAATAAAACAAACACCAAATGCATCACTGAATATAAGAAGTCTGTCTGTACGTTTTCCTTCTTTTTATACCTAAATTAATTATTAAACAAGATATGAACTTGTAAAGACCTAAAAATAAAAAAACCAGTCGAGCGACAGGTTTGGGGGTGCGCCGGTTTTCTGTTAGGCTGTGGTGTCAGTCTGGTCGAGCTGGTCCATACATGCCGAAGCGTGGCTATCCTACGGACCAAACTTCTTCTAGTATTGCTTTGGCTTTCTTTATACGCTGCTTAATAGGGTAATTGTCTTACCTTCTTGAAGTACCCGCCATGTAATCGCATATGTCCATTCAGAGCGGGTATGTTCTTGAACTTGCGGTGGCAGAGGTTGCACTCGACCGGCTTGACGTCGCTGGCGCGGCCCGAGCTCGCGGGCCCGCTGGACGGGCCGCTCGTCGACCCACTGCTTTTCTGACTGCCTTGTTGCGCCTGCGAAAAAGATGTTGCAACTGAGTAACATGCAATGTCAGCGAATCTAAACTGGGAAGCTACGGCAGCAAAGGCTGGCACCTCATCAGCGAACTCTCTGATCTCGCAGATGTGCATGGGCGATGGTGATGATTACTTTCCATCTTGTGACCCACTTGCTCAATTTACGTGTTAGAAGTATACCGTATCGTGTCTTTCGCACACACGTTTCCTATTTTTCTGTCTTTTGTGCTGCAAGCAACAAACTGATATCGCGGTGAAGCTCGCATAAATGCGAATGTGCGCATAGCCAGATGGCTTATGTACGACCCTTAATGAATGAAAATATACCTGTCACATTCAAACAAAAGCACACACCGCGCGTGTGATAGGGAGGGGAACTCCTGTTCAATCGTAACGTCCCATTCAAATTAGGCCCTCAGTTTATCTCGCAACGTAGGCGTTCTGGGTCTAATTATAATGTAGCGGCACCGCAGTGACCCTTTTATCGATCATCAAAGACTTGACATTGGCATAAAGCGTCTGGATTCCTCACAAACCACGTAACATATTAATTAAATTGTTCAAAGGCTAAATTTGATAATATTCAGTCAATAAGTTTAATCGGTATACCTATCGGCATATACCTTACATTTTATAGGACGGGGACTACCTCTATATTGGTTTTATACTAGAGGCGACAAACGAGCAAGCGGGTTACCTCTTGGTAAGTAGGTAATCACTGACACCCAAAACATCTGCGCGATCAGAGGGGTCGCTGTGCGTTGCTGGCATTTTAGAATACATTACAATGTTTTGGAAAATACACATGTTTTTTTATATACGCAAGGTAATTTGGCTAACGAACGCGCGTATTCAGAGTGCACGCTATTCACAAAGTTCCAGAGTACCTACAGATGTACAAACAGACAGACATACCCTCCTGCCCCCACCCTCCCTTGCGTCAACCAAATTAACTAGTGATGTAGGTATCAACTCGAGTTCATTGTCGATGTTATTCTAGTAAGTTGATTTGCTATGGATTTCCGTATAGTATTAAATCAATTAATTGACTGACATATTAATAATTAACATCAAAATCATCAATATATGTACAATAAAATAAAAATTAAAAAGCTGTGTCTGTACATTGAATGTTCTTTCATAGGCATACTCCAGGCGAGTGGAACTGTAGACGTCCACTATAAATCTAATCAATCTAATGTTCAATATTATAATACCGGAGTCAAGGGTGTTTTTGAGATAGTTGATATTTTTCTTATTTGTTTTATTAATTAAAACAGTATTGTTTTGCATTCAAAGGAAAAAGAAACAAACAAAATATTTGAAATTTAGGAATAGGAATTTTCAACCGCAGTTAGAGTGTTACCAGACCAGGCAGAGACATGGATCGATAGTAAAATGCATTACTTGACCTCGATCTAAAGATAAAGTCTGGTAGAAACTAACGGTACTCGGTCAATCTCCTCGTTCGATGAACGATCGGTTGGTCTGGTAACACCCTTAGGTAGGTCTGACATATTTCTTCAATTGATTCTCATCTTACTGTCAAACACGTTACGTTGAATATAAATTGAGTAAATTTTACAGATTGTAGGTAACCTGATGGCTGTATATACATCTCGAATCCACTCGAGTCGTGTTTACGTCGGCTGCCCCATCTCTAATATCACCGGCAACTTCACAAAAGTTCAAAAGACTCCCAAACCTATTACGCACTTTATAATTTCAAGGTATAAATTTTCGATCTTCAGTGGCTCGTTAATATTCCAAGTTAATTAATGGATTTTGATGGACTTCGCGTAATCTCCGGCAGTTTTATAGGAAATTAGTAATTATAGGCCAATTCGTGACGCAAATAGCTCGGACTGAATAGATTTTGTATAATATCTGTAGTTCTTGTTAATATGATTCTGACTTTTTTGTCATAGGTGGCAGACCAGCAGACGGTTCACCTGATGGTAAACGATTGTTACCGCACAAGACACCATCAGGGGAGTCACAAATGCGCTGCCAATCTTTTAACCCCCTTTCTCTCGGATTGGGTCTCCGATAGAAATCCCGGTCTCTGATTAGAAATCCCCTTCTTAATGGGGGGAAAGCATAGTCTGTATTACTCAAATCCTGCATAGATTTTTTTCCTCAATTTAGTTTCTTTTACAAGGTGGATTACTTACCTACGAAAATAAATTTGTTTATAAATTTTAATAGACGAACGCAATTTTTTGAACTGCTAAGAAATAAAAGAAAAAGTAGAGTATCTATCAAAATATTAAGTCCCGAAACGAAGTGAGCGCGGGCCACTAGTAATTAATAAAGAAAAGACGCGCATGTATAGTTAAGTGTGCTAGAACAATATCGGAATTGCTACGACTGCTACGATGCAAAGTTCGTAGCCACAGCATAGTTCGCAAGTATTATGCTCGTAGTAGCGTACTACGAGCATGTAACGACGTCCACTTTGCACTGCACACTGTGCCAAATGGTTCGATGATTCGGAAACTGTTACTACGCTGCGGAGTTATGCTACGAGTGCTACGAATCTCTGACCGAACTATGATATTATTATTTATTATAAGTTTAGGGCGTGCGGTTACGATGATCTGTCGGGCGGCTTCTTAGGAATATTGACAGGGTTTGGAGCAATAAATGTATGGATTTCGGTACAATGTTTAAAAACGAAAAACCCAACAGTATCTGTATTGAGCTTTGTGCTAAACCTACGAGTATTTGCACAATGGACTTTGTTTTAGATTTTTTTAAATGCGATCGTGGTTCAGATTATTTCGCATAGTTCACGGGATGCGCAAAGTTTAGAATCCCTTGTTGGTTATGAAAAATTTACGATTTTTCTATGCAAAAAATAATAGACTCACACGCTCGCAATGTGCGGTTTATAGGAAAAATGTGCCACGGGCGACCCGGTTTGGCACAATTAATAGGCCAGTCAGCCAGTGGTCCAGTTATGGAACATTTTGCTCTGATTTTATCTGCGTAATTCAGCCGCGTCACGCGGCGCCGCCACCGTGCGCCGGAAATGCGCAATTAATTAAAATTCTACGTGAATGAATATTATGAATAACTGCACTGCGCTGCTTTGGCCTCATTTTGAAAATACAATCAATTAGTGTTCAGTAATTAACCATATAACAAACTGATAACTAAAATTGCACTGACATTCGAAATGACTACCGTTTTAACACATTTTACACATTCTAACACAAGGACAATGCATCAGCGACGTCGAAGATGTTCATGGGCGGCGGTGATTACCTATTCTTTTATCCTTGATAGATATTTTAACCTTGCTGCACTGGAATTAAATATATACTAGTCTTGGAAACCATGCCTAAAGTCTTACCTAACGCAAAAAATATTTGCATATCTGTAAAAACTAACGCTGATATTTAGAAACTACCTTTTTAAACCTTCCTTCAAGTCACCCTTTCAGAACCCTTAGTTAATTTTAACCTCAATTCGGCTCTATTTTAAAATAGCGTTCTTTTCATCCAAATATAACGTTTGTAGATTTTTTCACATGTGTAAAGTTAAGAATTATGAGAGTATCAAGAGAATACAAAAGGCTGCACATTCAAGGGTGCGCCGAGTACATAGAGGTCAGTAGCGCTACCATGAGTTGACATCTAAAACTGACATAACGTAAACTATTGCTCTGTCTCTTTCAAATGCATTACAATGAAAGAGACAAAGCGATAGTTTTCGGTAGCGAGGATAGTATTTCAAACTCGTGGTAAGGCTACAGTTCAAACAATGACACGTGAACGACGCGAGTGGTGTTGCTGTCGCAGCCGGATTGTATAATCCACCGTATTACATTACGGCTAGCTGTTATCAAAACAGGGCCGTTTTGAAACACGGTAATTCAACGATTAGCTGCATGGTCATGGTTAGCCGATGCCGGTTCGTAAGTTGATCAATTTCCTACAACTAACGGATAGTCGAATAATAAAAATTGCAGTTAACATTAATAAAATTATTTAAATTGTGTTAGGTTTATTTTTCAAAAATACGTTAGGTTCGATTGGAATTGGTGACCCCACATCAGCTGGCGCGTTGAAATTTTGGACCCTTTTTTTATTTTCCGGAATTTAATAAAGTTTCGGATTATTACAAGGTGCTCTTTACAATTCGCTAAACATACCTGCTTCAAAATACATGTTTTAGCAAAAATTGGTCGAATTACATATTCAAATTTTCAAGTGCAAGGACTAACTTTACTTAAGAGATCTGTCTTTAATAATAATAAAATCAATTACTGAGCCGGTCAATTCATAATATCTGTTATTTTTCATTTGTTAGGGCTGACAACACTACCCCCGGGCGGTTGGAGCGCGAACCGCACCTTAAACGGCGCTTTGCCTCAGAAAGTCGTTATTCTCTTTAACTCGTGGAGTTTGAGGACTTACGAGATAATAAACATTCTACGTAAATGATAAAGTCTCGCTGAAAACATAAATGCGACTGTTCAAAGCTTCGTTTTCATAAGATGTAAGTGCTTATTTAGTGCGAGTCTGGTTAGGCACGTGTTGAAGTTTACTTTTTAAAGGTGATGGATAGAGTATTGTTAAATGGTAATGAATGGTTTATAATAGGAATGTTTGAGAGTTTACGCTGCGTTGAAAGTCTACCAATGAATGACAATGTGTCATATAAATACCATTAATTGCGCCTGCTGGCAGGCTGGATACCGTGTCCATGATTTGACGACCCGTTTGACGTAGTGGTTTCAGCGCCGGTTGAGACGCAAGGATCGCGGGTTCGATTCCCGCAACAAGACACATGATTGTTGATGAAACAGATGTTTGTCTTGGATTGGTTGTTTGTGGTTCCTTCGTTGTTTCTGGTTTCCATAGTACCAGGGAAAATCTTAGTTTGCAACCAGGACAATGTATGTGACCTTGTCTCAATTTAAATTTATTTAATTATTTAATGATGCCATAACAGCTATGTATCAAATGTGAATTATGCAAATAAATTAATAATGTTTCTGTTTCTACCGGTGAGATAATTAACTCTAATCATCTAGTATCGTAATATAGATCTCTCTTTGAGTATTTACTATACTATACTACTAGGCATTTACATAGTAGTGACCTCAGAGAGAGGTCTGGTCTTGTAGATCAGGTTTTCCTATCCTATTTTAAAGCCAAATAAACGGGTATAGTACGTGTTCGGGTGAGATAAGCGTTTTTGTGACGTGACTAATACGACACATGTTAAAACTGGGTCGGGTGCGCGTAATTTATTTGATTTGGAGGTTTTTCGCTTGTGGCAGCGGCTACTGCAGGGCTGACATCTTTTACTGGCTAAAAAATTTTCAATTACAACACTACTTTAAGAGGGAACTAATATTGCTTATTGTATGATGGTAAACTAGGCGAAATGCTTTAATATTCAACTAGTTACTTAACACAAAAATATTATTCTATTCTGTACCCCTACATGTTTAAAAAGTAAAAATAACTTGATAATAAACATCTGTTAAAAGCGGTTCTTAATAAAATAATATTATAGAATTCCCCAATTAAGAGTTATCTGGGAGTATTCAAGGCTTAGAATGCAGAACGCTGACTGCCCAATATCAAAATTAATGAATTCCGACTATGAGTTATGATAAGATTAACTAGCAACTGAACCCCTACTACGAACGAGCTCCCTTTTTGTTTAAATAACTTTTACTAAGGCTATTAGAGACTTGAATAAGCCACATCTGCGGGAAACTTGGTGTTAGCGAACAAAATAATCACGAATAGTGGAACGTAACTGATTCCATTACGCGCACCATCACAGCAAGTGATTCCGTGGAATCCACATTTTTTTAAGTGTGTACGGAATGAAAAAAGTCGTTACGGGGCTTGTTGTTGTTTAATGGTCGCAGAAGCAGCCCTAGCGCTAACGGCGCCATTAGAGCGCTCGTTAGCGTAATGCGCGGTGGGCTGCGCAGATGTGCGGGCGCCGTACATCATCGCCGGCGCCGGTTTTTTGGGCGCCCTTCTTGTTACCGGTGCCAATGGTTGTTATAAATGGGGGGCGCATATTGCAGTATTTGGGAGACGTAGTGAGATGTGCAAATACGAGTACGTGATAAAGTGTGCGAAAAAATATCATCCAACTATTCCTTCTCTGTAAGACGTAACACCTGAGTTAGACTGATCTAATGCGATATTCGGTGATTTAGTTTACTAGGGTTAAAGATTTGTTTATAAACCAAAGTTTTGTATGATCCAAGGACCAATCGTTTTTGCTCTTGGAACTAATGGCTGTTATGAATAGGAAGCGCGTATTGTAGCGCGTTATTATAGCGTATTTCAGTCACTGAGAGAGGAATAGGAATATAATATCTACATCAAATCGCGTGAAAAAAATATTTAATTCACCTACATAACGAATGTACCTACTCGTAATTAATGCAACTATTTGTACAGATTTTTTTTCAGTTTACTCGGGCGCTGTGCGTATCTATTCCTTTACGTAGTTATAATTAGAGCAATAAATGCTTAAAATTAATTTATAACTATATCTAGGTCTATAATATAAAATATACAAATGGTACATAATATCGCGTAAAACATAAGTTAAAGTAAGTATATTGATGTAAGTTCTAAAATTCCAGGATTTACAGTTACCCGGACCTATTTCCTATTTAATTGATTTCAATTTTGCAGATAACTGTCCCATAAATAATTTAAACTACATAAAATTCGCATTTCCCAATATGAGAACCTATTGCAGAAAACCGGCTGAATGCTCAAACGCTTGAATCAATTTGAGATACAATTAAACCAACAAATAACTCAATCCAAAAATATCACGTATAAAGCGAAATAGCATTTAAAAGCCTACCTTAGGCTTGTTGAACGTAGGCGTGTGGAACAGCTGCGTGATCCAGTTATCCATAATGGCACTTGAGCACTAACTGTCGAGGACGGGCAACCCAATGGTGTACACATCACGATATCCCAAGATAGAATGGTACAATGGAGAAGACCCGCGATGACCCCTCCGATTCGCGAGCAGAATCGTGAGATAAAATTAAATGACCAGTCGATCAACAAAGAATTCACAACTTATTTGCATATTATTGTGCTATTTGGATCAAAAGCTCTATTATTTCTTAGGTGAATTTTAAGCAGATTGGACGCTAGTTACTTGAGTTCGGTCCCACGATACGGCTTTATTGTTTTTCAGTAGGTATTTTTATTAGGGTTGCGAAGTTAAACAATATGCTATGGTTTAGCCGTTAATGTAATTTTAACAGTGTTTTTATCAATATCAAATAAAGTAATTGTTTACCAAGTTTGATTGATTGAATATGTAGTTGTAAACCTATGACTTTCTTAGAAAAGCTAATATATAAATTCTACAAATTTCACATTGAATTAAATTTGAATTACATTAGTTGAGTAAGTAAGGAATACTTGGCAGTCTTCAAAAGAAATTTGATGATCACTTTCTAAAGAAATATTAAGTATATAAATAAATGCCGATACCAATTTTGTGCAATAAAGAGTACATTCAACCAACAACATGGTTACAATTTTCCTATAACATCCGATTTATTACAAATCTAAGTAAGGTCCGTAAAAAAGTTCAACCAAATATAAAAAAATCTGACTTTTAACAAGCAACCCCTAGTCACCAATTTGCATACAATTTATTATTCCCAATTTCTAAAAAATCTAAATCAAAACTATAAGTGTGGCATCAAAATCAGCTGCCATTGTCAGGAGCGTGAGAAAAATTAAATATGTATGATTCTTTTGATTCTTCTTGTAATAAAATAGGGTCAAGTCCGTTCGGCCAGGGGTCGCCACGTGGCGAGGTCAGGTTGCGCGAAAGGTCAAGAGATTACCTTCAAACGGGAGCCCTCCCCGCGGACCACAATTTAATTAACATTTTAAATTGCTCGCTTTAAACGGATTCGCGTTTTATGTTTTGTTTCGTTGCTAATTACGGAGGCCGATGGCGAAATGATGACGGTTCAGCGGTGCACGCCGCGCGGGGTAATTGTCGAAATGCTTGTGAACTTTATTTGTCTGACTGTACTTAAAGGTAGATTAAAAAAACTTATCATTGGCACTCTGTTAAATATTTTGTGGAAAAATAAAAATATTTTCTAATGTCTGCTACGTTAGCAATCTTTTGCGAAAGTATGAAACTTATCTAAGATGGTTGTCATTCAATTATCTGTTCTTTAGAAAGTCAGCAGGGCATTTTGTATTTTTTATCTAGATAATACCATACCATTTTATTTCTTTAGACCTTGCTAGTCGGTACTGTAACGCTGGTAAACTCCTTTGATACTGGCCGCCGTTTATGGCTGATTTTATAAAGAGAATCTGTCATGCATTGAAAAATAAACAGATTCACTCTCGGGAGCGCACCACAGAGTACATTGTATTCTGAGCGCACTTCGAAATTAAACGTAAAACCGCTTCCACCTTATTGCAGTACACTTTCAGTCAAACGCGAACCAGTAGGCACTCTATGATAATGGTGGCAGCTTCAAAATCAACAAATACATTTGTCTACATACTTTTACAGACGAGGTCAACTAGCAGAATATCTCGCAATAGATCTAGACATCTATCTAGGAAAGCTCCTTATTACAAGTATCCACATTGTACAAATGGCAGCACATCAATTCAGACGTCTGGTTAAAACGAGACGCGAGACAGACAGGGTCTACAAACGCTGAGTAATGGAGCGATAGCCGAGACGGCGTCATTATGCGCAGGTCGGACACCTGCGGCCTGCGCAGCTTGTCGCTGGGACCCTACTCATCTTTGAGTCTTACATACTAAAAATACTCTCAATCCGCAAAGTAATAGCGGCACTTCAGATATCTAGGTGCGTGTCTAGTTAAAACAAGACGTAGGGCCGACAGGGTCCGCAAACGGCGCCATTAGTCAAACGGAGCGATAGGCGACAGCGCGAGCCGGTTATTAATCGTGCGCGTTCGCCGGCCGCGGCGTGTGTAGCGCTGTCGTCCGAGCTAGGACCCTACTCATTTTTCAGCCTTACTTTGCGTCGTTCTAGGTAGCCTAGTGACGTATTGATTGATATTCAATCCACAATGGCTACATATCAGATCTGGTTACCATGACCAACACGATTGTTGATGTATAGTTATTTGTGTTGGGTCGGTGTGTTTGTGGTTCCAACGTTGTTTCCTGGTTTCCATAGAACAAGGGAAAACCATAGTTTGGGACCAAGAAAATATAGATATGTGATGTTGTCTCAATTTAGTGTGCCCCACTGAGATGATGGACTTTTAGGTATATTAATTGTACTGACTGGATGGCGCATTTGACGCACATGATGACCCTGGCTCATTCGCCAAATGTGGACCCAAACCTCTGGACAATCATTCGTGTGATGAACACTTGTGTTTGTTCAGTGTCTGGGTTTAATATATGTACATATTTATGTATTATATTTGTGCTTCCTCTTTTGTCTGATATCAGTAACATAAATGAAGCTACTTAGTACAGAGTCAGATCAATGCATGTGAAAATATGTTTTTATTTATTAATTATTATAACCTACGTTACTTTGTGAGCAATCCCAATAGATGGTTATTAATAATGTAGGGCGACAACGGGTCTGCGGCAGGGACATACCTGACAGGTACGACCCGGCCCGCGGCTGAGTATTGAGCATACAGGTATACATACCTGTATCCTAATTGCGAAGTTTTAACAAGAGTTTTGTAGCGGATAAAAACCTCCCACGCGATTTGCAAACGTGTAGGAGGGTACGAGTGTTCGAATGAATCATTAATTATAATTAATTAGTACCCCAGAGGAGCGATAGCGGATCGCACTTTACTGCCATGGCTGAGCGTGATTTCTCAGATTCGATTCCTAGGTCCAAGAAAAATGGGTTTTACAGAAATGTAAAGAATGCCAATTGTGAGCTCCGAATCTATTAAAAGTCTTCAAATAGTCATCATAACTATTTATTGACGTATTTAGTTGCAACAGCACTTCTTTTTTTCTACATTCTAATATATGTTATTGTATTCAGGACAGAAGTATTCGTCAACATAACATAAAACCCTAACATACTGTTACTCGTATGTTGTACTGGGCCTGTGCCCAGTGGTATTTCCAGTCGTTCCATATACGACTCGAAATCGAAAGGTCATATACGACAATACTAGACATAGTATACCTTTGGATAAAAACAGATGATATTTAGTTCTCAAGGTGAGATTTGGAACGCACAATTCCCAATCGATAGTTTCACAAAAGCCCGGAGCCTCGCGCCATTAATAATGTAGGGCGACAACGGTACCCTGTAAATCCAATACACTGTAATTGCTAAGACTGCATTTTGAGAAAATGAGCATATATATATTTTTTAGTTTTTGGAAGATTACTTCAATTGTTTGTAACCAAGAATATTATGTTTGGAATCAATTGAAAGGTAATTTTATGAGTTATCGAGCCTAGTTCGTTTTGTATATATATATAGCATGTATAATTAGTTATCTTAGAAAACTTGTTCTGCCATAACAGACATCAGAATGCAAATGAGAACCTTTACACGGCAATACACTGTATCTGAGAATTACATGGTATTGACTTGGTAAAACAGAGCTTAAAATGTGACAGGACGTTAATAATATAAGTAGTACTTACTTATAATAAATAGTAATAGGTATAAAATATACTAGCATTTTAATCAAATTAAACTTTAATATTTTGACAATTAAATAATATTCAAGGTAACAAAATTATAAACTACCTATAAATGAAATTAAAGGAGTTGTCCCAGAATGTATGGAGTCTCGGCGTGGTATATGTACCCTATACCAAAATATAGAGAATTATATGAAGAATAGTTTCTGACTATCCAATTTCTCTATTGTAGCGTTGTTTTTTGGAAGGGAATAGTTTATTTGAACAAAGTATTGCAACACAAAACAAAATGGTTGACAATGTTGGTTACCTATTGATTGACATTACGAATTCGATGACGTTTGACGCTTGTCTGTCTGTCTGTCTTTTAAGTTTGACGGAACAAACGTAACAAACCACAGACTAAGAAAAAAAACTACCCAAAAAACCAAATCGTCTAACGTCACATTGACAGACATTGACATTGACAGTGGTTTTTTTTTGTCTTTGGTCACTGTTGTCTCGAGCGTCTTGTCTTTGTTAAAAGTTGAAAAATGGTCACCTTTTTTATTTTATAACTAGAAAACTGTGCATTATACGAAATTCATTGTATTTTTCTCGTAATATAAGTAATTATTTTTTCCGTTTTTTAATGTAGCGTACATAGACCCAACCTATAATTAAAGACAACATACATAATCAGTCTTCGGTTTTCAAAGAAACATAAAAAACATCAAAAAATATTGATACTTTTAAATATAACCATTAAATGTTTGGTTCATTATTGCATTCGTCAAATTCAGGTTCAGGTAAAACAACAAGATTTTTATAAGATATTGACCTTGTCGAAGGCATAGACTTACACAGCTGTAATAATTCTTGATCTCACGAATAACCCTGGCTTCACCTGCTCTGGCTAGTGATTGAAATAGATCGGTTTTGCCCTTTGCAATTTCATTCGATAATTTTTGCGAATCTTTTCTTTTCAGGAAATCTTTGAATTGATCACAAAACAACTGTCACGCACCACCACACCAAAGTTGACAGCTACTCGATTAACCAATAATGATTGAGCCCGATCTCTCGCCAAACGCTCTGATTGGTGCGTGCGTGTCACGCTAGCCCCTTGTTGGCCGTTATGACTTAACACGGTATCTTGCGGCGCGTATAAAATATTTCGGCAATACACGGCATCTTTAATTGCCGTGTTTTGCTATTATAGACGTTAAGTCTTAAGTAAATACAGTGTAATTTATATTGATATATCTCAGTACTTTACATACTAATAAGAAAAAATATGAAGGTAGTAATATTAAATAGGCTTAAAGAAATCGAATGAACGCTATTAATTCAAAACACTGTATCTGTAGATACAGTGTATTGGATTCACAGGGTACAACGGGCCAACCGCAGCCGGGACATTATTCATTACCTAATGACATTTGTGTTCTAATTAACAAGTTCTTACAGTAATGGAGTGTTCCATTGTTTCTATACAGTTCGGCTCTAACGGATGCTTTTTGACCATATTACCCATTATCCATCCTGTCCCAGATAAAATTAGAGTCGAGCTCGAACGGGAATATACGACTTTTGTCACCAATTGCAATCCAATTATAGTAGTATTTCGACATAAATAGTATTTATTAAAATTAATACCAACGGGTTTTATTCCTGAATAATATTTATGCCTTAATAAATATAAATTTAAGCATACCTACTGCTATAGCTAGGCTGGCATAGTTTTTAAGTACATATAATGTAAGTATTCAGTCATTACATAATTTGTTTGTTTGGCATAATGTTGTTGTTAAAAGTAAATAGCAGCTTAGGGGTGGCCCAATGACTAACCCCGTCGTGAGCATATTTTCACACTAAGTAAGTACTTCTACTTTATCAAAGGATAAAGGGTTAATGAAGGTATCTATGTTCTACTTTAAATTACTTTTATGCCTAAAGCCATTAAAAAATATTATGGATAATTACTTGAGTCTAAATTTTAATTACGCTTAAAATAATATTGTGCAAAAAGACAATTATGCCCAAGTAATGTTATGCCAAAACAATTGGATAGGTACCCAGAATTAAATATTATAGTGAAACTGGAACTTAGCCGCAGGCAAAGACCCTGTTGTGTGTCTAGTGAGGTTTTGCCAGTGATCTTACAGAGTTTTTTTTATGTGATAGGTGGCACACAAGCAGACGAAGGTGATACGTCTGCTCGACTGCCACCTATCACATGGTAAGCGATTGACGCCGCCCATAAACACCTGTAACATCAGTATAGTCTCAAATGCGCTGCCAACCTTTAACCACCTTTCCTCCCAATTGGCCCTCCGGTACCCTCACTCACTCGACGAAATACAGCGCAAACGCTGCACGCCAATCTCCCACTAGTTCTAGCGCCTCGACTTATATCTATCTATGCATTAGTAATATATTTCTAGGCATGAACTTAATTAATTTTCATTCGTAACTCTCATCGGCTGAACGTCATCGTCATTTAAAACCATTGAGGATTGAGGTCACGGGGTGAGATAAAACGCACAATCCCCAATCGATAGTTGGTCGCAGGCCCAGCCGCGCCATTAATAATGTAGGGCGACAACGGCTCAGCGTCGCCCGGGATGCAGTGATAAATGCTTCACTGCATTATTTAATCAACGAGCTCATTTTCACATCTACTAATTGTAATTATTCTCGCAAAACCGCGTCGGGCTACATATTTTTTGCCGCGCAGTAACGTGCGTCACGGAATATCAGTCTTTCGCAGCGCTGTTGTGGCTGCCGTCCTCGTAAATCTCCGTGTCACTGCACTGCGTGCTGGGCTGAAATTAGTGGCGTTATTATGTGTACGGTTATTTTTACTACTTATCTAAATAAATTTCATACAACATCTTATACAGTGATCCGTAGTTACCTTTTTAACGTTAAGTACTACAGTTAACTTGCGCAACTGGTTAGAAAACCTATGGTCAAAGTTGGTTGATAAGACTATCTAACCGAGCCTACATTACAACAAAATAGTTCAGAATAATTTGTTATGGATTTTTACCATTGGTTACATTTAACCATTAAATCAGTATAACTACGTATTTCAAAGCATGCTCTGATCTGATGTCAACCAACATTTTATTTCGAACAAAAGTTAACTTAACCAATAATAATATTACAGCCAATGAGCTATCACTTTGACCATTGGTTGTAACCAATTGTCAAACTTAACTCTACCTACTACTTACTTACTACACTGGCTCAGCGACCCAAAGTGGATCTTGGCCTCCGACACGAGAATTCTCAGTCACCTCTTGCCACCAATCCGGCTTTAGAAACTTTGAAACTTAACTATAGTCAATTTACTTAATAAAAATGTAGTCACGAATCCAAAAACCGGCCTAGGAATGGCCTGCCTAGGAAATATTATATAGTTCATACAACGATCACTTTTCATGTAAATAAAAGACGGATTAGGTAACAGTCATTCCTGGGCACTCTTGCCTCATTTGCGGCTCTCTTCATCAATAATGTACAGCTACAACGGCTCAGGTGTGGGCGATACCTGCGTTATTCTAAGCACTTTATGTGTAACTGTATTTACATAAAGTTGTATTAGGACTCTATAAAATATAAGATTTACTTAGTGTTGTAGTTTTTTAGTGCCCTAAAAAGGAAAAACGGAATCTTTGTTGTCCTGCCCAGATGCTGTGATCCTTTTTCATAGGATCGTGTAAAGGTATCTCGCTGACAGTAATATAAAGTACTTACTCAAGTTTACGTAAGTAATCCATAGGAGCTGTTTCTTGTGTTTTATCAGAGTCCTGTTAAATATAAAAATAATCGTCTATTGTAGCAATTTAAAACGGGTAATTTGATTTTTAAGTCACCATAAATTTCAAAACACTGACATTATGGTTCTAAAATGATTTAATGTGACCTTCAATTTGGCTCCAATCGATATTTAAATAGAAGGTGGTTCTGGGCGTGCTTCGTAAATTTTAAGAGCGGTTTGCACTTCGACAAGTATAGTTTAGTTGCGAGTTAAGTACATAAACAGTTAATTAATAAGTAGTAAGTGGTAAGTAGCGCCCTTATGTAGGCGAGTGAGTAGTCATAAGTTGCCGTCTCGAGATTATGTACAAAAATATGGACTACCACAAAGCTGTTTCTGTACTAAACCAAAGACTAAACTCGCCCGTCCGTCCGTCCGTCTACATACCGGCTAGTTAAGTAAAGATGAGATGGGAGAGAATGCTACTACGCGCTAAAATCACCAAAAAATAGGATCAATATATTTAACTCAACTTATGACCCACTGTTATTCAAACGGCAATAACGACTCAACTCGCCGATGATGCGAGTTAACTCACTAGTACCTGTCGAAGTGTAAACCGGTCTTTAGGGCGAACGGTGTGACCCTAATGACCGTCAAGTTGCATTATTGAATATGCGACTGACATGGTGTCACAAACAAGTCTTCATCATAACGTTATGGTTACAATAGTAATAGTTAGAAAACATGCAACATTAATTTTAGGCGATAAAAGTTCCAGATTTGGTAGTGATAAACACCGCTCTGCTCAATGAGGGCTATCGCGTGAAAAAAATCCGCTAGATGACGTACTGTTAGACTAAGGTCCAAGTTCAACGCCATTGGTTGTTGAGTAGCATTTTGATATCTCACGTAAATAACCAATCACCGTGTAGATGGACGGATTTTTTACACGCGATATCCCCAATTGAACATGTTTTTCAAGTCGTAAGACCCAAAAGACAAAAACAATTGATTTTCTATTGTGTCTGCTGTCTGGGCCTTACGACATTAAATGTGGAACCCATTCAACCTTACGGCTGACCTTCTGTTCGTCAAGGCAAGTCGATACAGTTATAAGCCGAGTCTCGGGGCTACGCATCATCAATATCAGGCGACGGCCCAGGTGCGGGCGGCGTAAACGCCGCGCTGCATTATTGAACACACGCCTCTATCTGCTAAGTGCGAGACGACTTGTTACTATGATAGATCGTTCTAACACTCACACGTGATATATAATACATCGCAGGTTCTTCAAGATATAGTAGCCTGGAAGACAGTGAAATATTTACTTTCGCAAGATATTGTTGTCAACTGCCTGCAGAAAAACATTTGAACAAGTCATAACTCAGTTTTATTTTTGGCAAATGTCTATAAAGGGAATGTTTTATTGAGAGTGAATTTGATAATTAAGATACCTAATCATCAGTATCTTAATCCATACATAGATTAAGAAAATAAAAATTGATCAATTTGTTCAACAGTGGAACTTCTATCAACAATAAACACAGACTTATTTTTCAAAATCGAGTAGTTATTTCAAAACGTTTCAACGAACAAAGTTACTTCTAATCCACACCTTCCACGAAAATCGAACAATTCTGTCGAGTTTCTTTCACAAACTCATAAACAAATACCTTTTATCACTTGTATCTTTGTTTAGATAAAAAAAAACAATGACAATAAAACAGATGTGACTGACATTTGTTTTATTGTCAAAAAGTTCGTTTGCTAATTCACAAAGCGACGCTTTTGATAAAGTGCAGCTTTGTACTCCACTGACATTTTTATTTGTATTGTAACATTTGTTTTGAACTGGCAAGCGTCAGATTATTTTGTTCGCCGACGTGCCGCGTATCAATAAAAGTTTCCGACCTAATTGCTCTGTACGTTTGATTTATACAGTATTTATTTATTCCATGTGATGGTAATATCACGACAGGATCAGTATAATATTTATTCTTCTCTTAATATACATTGGTAAAGTATTTCAAGTTTCAATAGCAATTTGTGATCCATCAAATCCTACACAATCTAATAAGATTGCAGTACTTAAGCACGCATGTATTATGTATTTCAATAAGAAAACAATGTATAACGTCTTATAGTACTGCTTTATGAAACCACTAACCTAAGGTACATACCTAAATATCATCAAACCCCACTTCATATTTTCTTATCACAATAGCATGTTTATTTGTATCGATGTGTGACCGCACGTTATTCAACCAAAATATTAAACTTTTAATAAGTGTTAACTTTCCCAATTTTATCGGTACGGAATCGTCAGAACCATCTCACCAGAAAGTAATATTCGAAGTTCACAATAAATTCCCGCAGAGTGTACCTACTTCCTATAAGTAATATTGAAAAACCGACCCCCACGCGTATAATGTTATTTTCCATTTTTGGCAGAGGAGATTACATCTGGAAAACTTTGACTTATTTCCTCCATCGGAGGGGAAGTATGGGCGCGTATGAAATATTCACCGTGCTGACAGATGAAAAGAATCGAATTTGCCGGGAGTTCGGCCGAGTACTCGAGAAATTCAATGCAGACAGGACAGTAACAAATTCTTTTGGGACCGTGGCCGGGGCACAGCGAGAGCTAAATATACACAAACGGGAAATTGACACAAATTGACAGTGATTGACAACAGAAGGCGATTGTAGTGAATCAGCGTTATTATAATAATAATTTACCGATGTTTCCGGATATCAGGTATGGGAACGTTGTTGTGGTTCTTGGTTGCCACTGTCCGTATAAGTAGATGCATTTTCTATTCAGGACCTAGTTGCTACGAGTACGATAAGGGTTCGCGGGATTGATATTAAATTATACAATATGAGCCCGGACAAAACTATATTATTCATATCTTAAAGTTCAGTAACTGTAGAAAGCAAAGAATTTGTGTGATTTACTAGTACAAAGCTTAAACAAAGAAAACATTAAACTTAACTAATATTATATGGCTACAAAAAGAGAAATAAAATCAATGCGTTAGCCAATTTTAACAATAAAACAGTTATCAATATGAAATTGTCAAGAAGTTAAAGAGCAGAAGTTTCCACCATCTTCCGGAGTTACGTAACATTGTCGAGGTGGCTCCCCGTCTTAAATGAGGTGAGAAAGTCAGCAGGCGTGGGCGGGAAGCGGCAATGCAATTTGCGGCCCAGCTGAATTGCAGTATTTGCAGTGTCGTCCCGCGGCCGACATGACTCGACCAGTCTTGATCTTTTTGTTGTGAAAATGGGCAACCAAATTTACTCGCCAGAGATTGATATGCTTTTCTGCTGTACCTTAACATAAGATATGGTGAAAAGTTTCTTTGAATTATTGTTTCGCACCATCAGCCAGAGAAAGGCATGCCCCATATTTATCTTACGGCCGCGGTCAGAGACGTCAGTTAAGCTAATGTTCAATTACTTAAGTATCGGTAGTCTTTAAGCGTATTGAAATAAGTGTCAATATATTTTCTTAAGTAACCAACTTAGTTAATCAACGACTCTGACAGCGGCAGTTAGTGTAATTCCCAGCTGTGCATATTAATTAAGAATTAATTAAACGACATCTGACGTCTTATGTGTATAATGTTTGTATGACATTTGATTATATCAAACTTAAGTTCCTATTTAATGCCGTAACCGAAAAGATCGGTTTAAATAGCCCAATCTTTCGTTGTTTTTGTGGTTATAACCTACTGTTATCCGAAGTTTTAAAATCTGACTTAATTCTATTTCTACAGTTAAATGTGCTTTGATTGAATTCCTCCCCCCTCTCGCCGGGTGTGACCAGACTGCAAGACAAGCCTCACGTGTGGCACTAAACATGTTCCGGGTGTCCGCGGCCAAAATTGGTTTCTATAGTGGTAAATTGGTGACATTCCGGCTCACGCCCCCGGGGACACGCGGCGATCGCGCCCTTTGTGTTCAGCCCTTTTATATGGGAAATAATACTTATGTCATAGCAGGTGTTTACACTTCGCCAGTATTTTTAACTTTGGAGGATGCAGAAGTAATACGAAATGCGATGCATACATTAGATTTGGTATGCATTACATACATTAAACTCTGTGAAACAAAACAATACTTATTGGTTAGGTTAAGTTATCTTAGAACAGTGACCACCTAAATAATCTTGAAATTTCTGCCCGAGTTTTTTGCCCGACTTGCCCCCTAAGCCTATTCTGGTTTTTTATTTTGTTTAATAAATTGTCAAAAACTCGCAAATCGACTTGCATTCAGTTTATAATAATGCAACAACTGAATGCAAAGAACTTACACGAAGAAATTAAATTCATAATATTTTGTTATCCTGCAAGTCGTAAGTTCATCACTCAATATATAAAGGAAGCTATCTTTGGTCGCTGTCCGTTTTGTTATTCTCTATTGGGTCAGTTCTCTAACTATTTATTAGCACTGGCACAAGGCTCTTTCATGTCTAAAATGTACCACATTCCTTGAAACTTCCTAAATGGATGTACATTCTGCAAAAGCTGATGGACTGCAATAACTCTGCATTTGCTTTGCAGTCGAAGTTATTTGGATATTTGGCCGGTGTAATTGGACAGAGGCGAAACTCGGGAAAGTCGGGAACTATTACGGAGCTCCAATTTATCTAAGACCTCAATACAGCGAACAAAACCGGGACTAGACAATAATTGACTGTTATTAGGGCGCTGTCCGCTGCGGGTTATTAATTATAGTCCGAGGAGGCGAGCGGAGCGCATTTTCTTTGGTGCACTAAATATGCTTGGAACTTCCAAGTTATTGTAGTTAGCCTTGTATGTTTTGCTACAGATAGTTACAGCAAATAATTAGCAGTTGGGCTGGGCTCCAAACCGATAACTTTAGACGTAAGTGCGGTAACAGATTTTATATGCGCGTATAAACTCGTTTTTTTTTGAAGCGCTGTGTGGTAGCGTAAGATCCCATTGATTAATTCTGCAGGTAGGTAAGTATCTGTTTTTTTGCACGGCCGTTGCTTTAAAGTGCAACCATGATTCATCTTCGGTCGTGCCTTTTCTGATGTCCCATCGAAATTTGAGGATAAGGGAATAGAAAGTGTATTTGTGTCTGCGCACTCACTTGTGAAGTATAAAAGTCCTGCGTCGATGGCTAATCATTGAGACTGGCTGCCATAGCCGAAATATCGGTTAGGGGAACACTATAATTCAAGTATTTCAAATCACCGTAGAAAAGTTGTTCAAAATCTGCTCGCATAGAGAATTTTTATTACTATCGCAAAACAAAGGTCCCGTGGGAACGAGGGCGCGATATGGTAATGGGCTTCGGGATCGCGGCCAGTGCGAAACGGCCATTCATCCTGACTCACTACGGGTTTCGTAAAGCAGAATATTTGTTACGCTACACGTTGCGCAACATGTAGCGCTCTGTATGTAGGCACGGCATAACTAAACTGACCATACGTCCGTTTTTGGTCACCTGTCGCGTTATTCCAAAACAAAGCGCCAGGACACTAAACTGTCCCGTTTTGCGAAAAATAGTCACCTTTTATGGAAAATTTGTCCCGTTTTTATATGACGAGCCGACGAGTCGCCGGAGCCCCCCGTCCGGGATTGAGCAAAGAAATGTTTGATCTGTTTTGGCGTAACATCGTGGTCGTCGCTTGTCGGTTTTTTGCGCAAACATAAAGTATTCGCTCACTTGATTCTATGTCTGGGCGGGTCATGTTCTTGCAACGAAAAACTCTATGACACCGACTGAAATGGTGTTACGTAACGTGTTGCATTATATGTTACGCTACTTACCGTTTGAAGCGCAACACCGTCTGTAGGAGGCTTAACATGGACGCGCAAACTTGCCTTGTTGTACCAAGTTACCAAAAGGTAGGCAAACGATACCAACGAAGGAAAATATTCAGGGTAATTATTAGAATAATAACTCTATTAAGGTTTCTAAGTGGTCAATCTCAAATCTTGTCAGTAGTTGCTGTTCAGGGTAGCCAGATGTTAATTTTTTTTTCTCATACCAGGGATGCCAAATTTCATTAACGCCAGTAATTAGTACTCATGGACCCTAAGTATAGACAGCCACACGTCAGGTCAAATTTCTTTAATTGACATTGGACCAAAGGTTGATAGTATGGTGGAAGTAGATAAAAATTTACAGATTTGGATACTTAAAGGTGTGGCAATGCGTACCTTTAATTTATAATATATAGGTAGATACTAGATAGAAGCTATTTATGTGATGGCTAGTTGAATTGAATTAAATGATTAAAACATAGTGTCGTGTGGTGAGGGGTGAAACTTCGCGAATCTGGCTCCAGTGGCCCAGCATCGTGGGACCCTTACACCTGTTCGCAGTAGCCCCTGACGTAGGGCGAGGACCGTGTATTCGGCCAAGACCGGCCCGACCACTTTGCTCAATCGAACCGTACTAGTTGCGTATGCAAAGTAGATAACTGGCTACTGCAAAATGGATTAGTCTGGTAATAAGTTATTATTTGGAAATAAATCTCTCGTAGGGTTTACTTGAGTGTGTGTCGTTTCACACGAGATTGATATTCTATGCTTAGTAAGTATAACATAATCACACCAAACACAATCAAAGCCACATTATGCAAATCAAAATTAATTAAACTAATAATGGAGTATTATTATTCGTAGTAATACGCAAATGTTATAATTTATAACCACTAATTGTAATTGTACCTACTCCTAAAATTATTGATGTTATATTATTTATTATACAATAGCCACGGACGTTAGGTACGTTTGTGACAAGAGCTTTAATTTTTATTCTTTACGTTTTACACAGGGACGTAATAAAGTTTTTTTTGCGTTAATGGTTTTACACAAAAGAATTCAAGCGAATTAAGTAAAGTAGGCATTGGGGTTTTATTTTATCATAGTAAGTAAATCGTCAGCCGTGGCAGGCCTCGCCAGGTGGATCGACGATCTAGTGACGGTCGCAGGAGTTCCTTGGATGCGGGTAGCACAGGACCGATCTGTGTGGAAAACATTGGGGAGGCCTATGTCAAGCAGTGGACGTCTATTGGCTGAAATGATGATGATGATGAATAAATATTGTTATTTATTTATTATTAAACTGTAGGCCAACGTGTGACCACAATCGCACCTGATGAAAAGTGACGATGAGGTCTAGGATGACACGCGTTTGCCTAGAAGATGCCTGTTGACTCTTGCCTTAAAGATGTCCAGATTATAGTGGTCGGGAAAAAACAGACCTCGGCAGGGAGTTCCACTCCTTAGCTGTCCGTATGAAATGCTCTATTAATTAATTTTGTTTATTTGCGCGTAGATAAATTAGATGCGTTAGTTCAGCAGTACATCGTTTGTAGCCCGCTAAGCACCCGCGGGTGGGCGTAATTCAGAGCGACGTAATGCGACGCAACCGCTAACAGTCGTCAGCCTAATTCCGATTGAAGCGGATCCATTATGCGCGAGCGCGGCGAACGCGGCAAGCGCCATTGTTGCCGACCCACAGCGCGCGGTTAAATTAACACACTGATGTACAATGACTTGTACTAATGGTTGTTGGTGCATACTTATGTTACTTTACGCTTTTTAGGGTGAACTGTTACGGTGTTTTAATCTTGTTTATTATTTGTTAGAACAATGGCTGTTTAAATTAGTTATTTATTGAATGGATTTAGTTTTTTGTGCGTGATTTTACGAATTCCAAAATCATGTTCAAGCAAACAAAATTGTGTCAGTAAAAACACAGTAACAATTTAATTAATTTTAAAAATGTAATCGTGAAGAATTTTAGATCATACCTATTTTCTAAAATTAATTAAGTACATACTTTGTAATTTGACCGATGTACTGAGATAGAGTAGTACTCGTACAATGAAAAGATCTAGCCAATGAGAAGATCTTTCATTATTTTGGCTGTAACACAGCAGAAAGTGGCCATCGCTTTTAGTCAAATCGTTGCAATAAAATTTAAGTAAGATAATTCCTACGTTTTGTTGACAGATAAAGCGGTAACAATACAGTTTTATGTACAACAAACACACTTGGCACTATACCTAATTTAGACTAGGAGACCTAATTTCAATCCAATTATAGGCTAGTTATGAAATCCTAAACCTCCAATTACCAACCACTTGTGAACCAATTCGCCATCTCTTTCGGATCTAATATTCATTGATCTATTAACCTAGGCCGAGGACATGTGTCGAATGCTTGCTACTAACACAATTACTTCCACAACAACAGGTCGATTGATTTCCTTGTGTCGCCGCCGAGAGGCAAATTTCAATCTGTCATGAACATCGGCTGCGAACGCATGGCGCATACCTACACACAAACGTACGATCGCAAAAATACCAGCGCATAATTCGAGTGTAATGTCACTGGTGGACCATCGGCCGACTATTCACGCGCGCAGCCAGCGCAAGCAGACCCTGCCCGGTGGCGAAGCCGCTTAAGAACTCAAGCGCAGGCGCAACGGCTAGGGGTCTAGATAGAATAGGCAGTAGAGTGCGGTCGGGTTTATTAAAAGCGCTCACTTTGATCGGGTCCCCTGATTTAACGTCACCTGCAGGAAGTAATAACGCCCCGCACAAACACAGGCTCATAATTACAAGGGAGTTTTGTTTTGTTCACAACATATTGACAGCGGTATGCCTTTGAACGCAAATCCGCTTTGAGCCACTTCATTATTGAATCCGTATTGGTGAATTTGCGAGCATAATTACATTGGTATTGCGTTTATTTATGAAAGTTGTTGTCGGCCGAGTCGATAGGCGCGGAATGTAATATGTGTTGTTCTGTTAACGAGCGAGCTTAATTCCATGTAGTACTCGTGTATATTATTGTGACTCGCTCACTCGACAGCTGCTACGTAACATAACGTATGCGACTAAGC